>JACEEZ010000962.1:407124-415401 GCA_016584305.1 Chionoecetes opilio | reverse complement strand
CGGGGGGGTTGCTAACTGCAAAAACTGTAAGTGAATTCTTACCTTTTCCAATAAACTGCCACAATTGTTGTTTGTTGAAAGGGAATGGGCTCTATGAAATATCTTTACATTTGGCCGTGGGAGGAGCAAGCATGCCAGTTAATATATATCCTATGTACGTATATAAGTTGAGCTCAAGCAAAGTTATATATGAAAGGTGACAATAAGTCCGGTGTCCTTAAGGCTGGGGAGAGAGTATCCAACTGTGTTAAGTGATCTGACCTCGTGCTAAAAAAACCTACCAAACTATCGAGATATACTGATCAACCAGGAAACAAGTTTTATTCACTTAGTTACTTTATTGATCTTTGGAAGTTATTGGTAAAGTATTGGTAAGTATTACAGCATTACAAATTTCCAAAAGCATAACATTAAATTTAAGGGTTTTCCTAGTGAAACAAAAACGAAAGCTTTTTGGTACACTAGTTTAAGGTACTTGCCAGAAATCGCGAGATAACACTGGTCGACAAAAAAAAAATCGAAGATATGGTTCTGGACTAAATGAAGCTGATTATAGGTAAATCGACCCTGCTAACTCGAATCTGATGTTCAATTAACTCTATCACGTCCATTTTTTGAGAACCAGACGAATTCATGAAAAAATATGGTAAAATCAGCAGAAATAGGTTTCCCCAAATTGTTTTCATTTAAACCCCTTAATCTTTTTTTTTCTCAACCCTATTTAGGGCAGTGCAGTGTTTTGAGCAGTGTGGTTTGTGCAGTGAGCAGGGGGGGGTGTGCGCGCTGCGTATTGGCGAGGGGTTAGCAGGCTGTGTAGTACTTTTTTACCTATGATCGTACGCTATTGACATATATTTAAACATTTCTTTTTCTTTGAAATATAATGTTTTTGGATTTAGTGGAGTCCTAATTTTAGTTGGTTACCGTATTAGTACCTTGTACCGGCTGTGATGGAGCGCCGTAACTGTGTGAATGCATCGGACCGTTTTGTTACATATGTGGGATTTTTACCCCTGACAGTCTGAAGAAACCTCTTACAAAGAATGTTAAAGCAGCTTATCTGCATTATTTTCAAGTCCCGTTAGGTGACAAGAAAAGAAGTGGGCCCTCACGTAGCATGCAACCCCTGTGTGAACCACTTGAATGAATGGATGCGTGGCAAACGGCCATCAGGATGGCATTCGGCACCCCCAAGGGTTTTGGCGTGAACAAAAGGATCACAGTACTGACTGCTACTTCTGCCTCACTAACACCCAAAGGATATTCAGTAAAAAACGCGAGCTAAAATCAGGTATCCTGACGTACCTTCTCCCATCAGCCTGTGCCACATGGCCCTGATCTCCCAGTTCCAAATTTCCAATTGCAAGTGCTATAAGTGAATCAGATCGAACGAGGAGGATAATCCCATGGATACAGATTTTAAAGAAAAGGAGACAACAGAGAGCCAAATTATCAGTCGGGAAATGCTACATGACCTTGCTAGGACCTAGATCTACCAAGGAGAAAATGAAGTCCTTGGATCTCGTCTCAAGGATGGAATTTGCTACAAGAAGGAGTTCTCATCACCACGTTTCGTGTAGACTAAAAGAACTTTCAAGCTTCTTCAAGATGGAACACAAGCTCTGTTACTGCTTTGATTTTGACACACTCATGGAACAACTTTGTGAGTCTCACATTTATGATAAAGTGAGTGGCGGCTGTTCTTTAGATTCAGGAAAAAACACGCTAAAGGCCGTTTCTTCTGCAAAAAGGAAAAAAACTTCCGAGGTTCCAATGCGGCATGGCCATGAAATGAGTAAAACTTATGAAACTATGAAGACTTTGTTATCTGCTTTAAATATGAAGAACATCAGTGGAATCTGTGTGGGGACCTGAAGGTAATCTCCTTGCTTCTAGGACTCCAGTTAGGTTACACTAAGCACATGTGTTTTTTTTTGTTTGTGGGACTCTAGAGCGGACAGCAAACATTAAAAAACAAAAGGATGGCCAGCACGACCGAAAGACTCACCTGGCAGGTTCAACTGTAAAGTACAAACCTCTTGTTGACAGTGGAAATTGTCTTACCTCCATTTCATCTTTAAACTTGGGTTAATGAAAAATTTTTTGAAGGCCATGGATCAAAATGGTGCTGGCTTTCAATTTGTTAGCAAAGTTTGAACGCACTGTATCTGAAGCCAAAGTAAAGGCAGGTGTTTTCAATGGCCCTCAAATTCGTCAACTACCCCAATGATGATGACTTTGTAAGAGCCTAACTGCCCTGGAAAAGCTGCCTTTTGGGAAAGCTTTTTGGGATGTATTATAAAGAACTACCTAGGTAATGTTCGAGCATGAATTATGAGGAACTTTTAAATGACATGTTGAAGATTACCATGCCTTTGGGGGTCGGATGTCACTCAAATCCACTTTTTCCATTCACATCTTGTTTTTTCCAACGAATCTTGGCGCGGTCAGTGATGAGGGAGGGGGAACGTTTCCACCAGGGCATTCCACCATGGAAACCCGATACCAAGGACGATTCAGTCCCACATGATAGGGGACTATTGCTGGACGCTACAACGTGAAAGTAGCTGCTCCTACAAACGAAAAAAGCAAACTACAGAAACCCCTTCTGATGTACTATTTGGGGCAGGGTGAGTACTTTTGTGTGTTAGGTATAGTTTTGATCATATGTATATTTAATACCCAAATTTTAGATCTTGACTGTTCTTCTGAAGAACAGTTAGATCTGACTGTTCTTCGAACAGCGCATCTTTCTCTCAAAAAAAATCTCGAAGTTGTGTGTTTCCAAAATACAGATAAAATATATATATATATATATATATAATATATATATATATATATAATATATATATATATTATATTTTATATATATATATATATATTATAAAGTAAAATTTACTTTGATTGGATATTTTCGGATATTTCAAGATGTGGCACATTTCGGAATATATTTGGAACATAATAAATATATTTTTTTCGGGTATTACATTAGGGCTAATAAAGCGCAGGGACCACCAGAATTATTACGGATATTGATATTACGAGGGATTGTTTCGGGTTTAATTATATAATTAATATCGTATATAATTAAATAGCTTTAAAATTTTAATTGCCGATATTAAAAACTATAAAGTGCTAAAGAAAAGGGAATGCCCTTTTTAACCCGCGCGAAAAGCTTTCAACCCAAACAATGAACTCAGAACCATTTTTGGTTGACAGGTTTATCGGGTTTTTGTAGAAATTTGGCGTTTCCTATGCCTATCAGTCATCGATCCTCGCAGGAGTAAATGTCCTGCGGTAAGGCTTGATCTTGCAGTTTCACGAAAACTCGGATGCTGCTGTCCTTTTGGGGGAGGTCAGGGAGAACACCAATCGCTACCCCCTTGTTCATGATTCCCCAACTCTATTCGGCTTTCCCATTTTCTATAACCCCAATTTTTTGGGACCACCCGAGGGGATGCTAGGTTTCCCGTACCCCCTAAGTCATGCACAACTGCAGGGGTTCACCCGGGGGCTATCTGAGAAACCTTAGGGCAAATGCATGCAAAGGTGGGAAATGACAACCCTTTTAGTTCAAAAAGGTCTTGCTTCCTGCCGTTTTATTTTTATACATTTTGGCTAGGCCTAGCGCCTGTGGCAGTGACCTCCAGGGCTGGGATGGAGACCCTGGAGGTTCACTCGAAAAACTGTGATGGTTGGCCCTCGCCCGGGGTGGCGCAGGCAGGTTTTTTAACGGGGACGCCTGTATTAGAGGCTGAGGTCCTCCTTGTGTCCTCTGATGCCTCCAATCAAAGGTAGAGTTAATGGGTAGCTTTGTGGTTTTCTTAGGCCATTGCGGTTGCAGAAAGATCTTAAAGGGAATTCGCCCCATCGGGGATCGAATTGGGGTCAGGCCGCCACTTGGAGACCAACCACTTATACCGCCCCCCAAATTCTTCCTCTGGATTCTGCTGCGTGCCAATCATGGGTCAAGTTTTAAAATGGGAAAGGGGTTGGATCCTCTCCAAGTCTTTATTTGATTGATAGTCAATGGGCAGGTCCTCGTACCCCTAGAAATAGGTTTTCGAATTTTGGGGCACGTGCAGTCCTGCCCAATATTTTTACTGACACAAATGTTGTGTGCTCTCTTGTCAAGAGTGGAAAAAAACGTAGGTTGTTGAACTCAACTTTTAAGAATTTATGGGGCCCAGGGAATTGAGGCGACCTCTACGAAAAAAAAGACGTGGATTTTTTCCCGGGCGAAGCCACGATACCTCCCCTTTTTTACCCCTTCTTTTTGGTTTTGGTTTGATTTGCTCGACACTGCCCGCACCCATTTCCCCACCCAAACCCCCGTAGAATGCGGGGGGGTTGAATTTTTTAGTGCTCACAGTCGGCAATGTGAGTGAAAACGTGACCTTTACAGAATTGGAGAAAATAATAAACGCGGGTAAAAAAATTCCCCCATCGGCAATATATCTTTCAAACCCCAAACGTATGAGGTTGGGTGGTTGTGGTGGGGATTGAAATATTGGCGCGAATGGTACCAAACCCCGCTTGCGAGAGACATGAGGGGGGGGTCATGATGTTACTCCGGGGTTTTTTCCCCAAGATTTTAGGGGATTATTAAAGTTTTTCCAGTGTTTATCTAAAGGAAAGCAGTGTACCGTTTACGACTGATGCCCCCAAAAAAGAATCCTTAGTAGAAAAAAATATCCCAAAGTCTTTAAAAAAAAATTGAAACAAATCCTAAAACGGTACATATGTTTCCCTTGAGATAACCACGGAGAAATACATAAATAATCCCCCCAAAAATCTCAAGATGAAAAAAAAATATCCCAAAGGCCAGGCCTTATCCCAAGTTTTTGGGAAAAAAACCAAAAGGGGGTATCCCTGAGTAAGCTTTAGTTAGGCCCGAGAGTGATGTTTTATGGGGGACTGACAAAAGCCCCACAGGGGGACACATTTTTGTAGACTTTACAAAGTTGGCGGGGTTTTTTTTTGTAGAATTAAAATTGCCTTCCAGATGGCTTGCCGCAGCCCAGGGGTAAGAATTTTCGCCGAATTACAATTATAATGTTGATTCTCTCCTTAAAGCCCCTAAAATATATCCCAACTAGTACACAGCGCGCCAAAATTTTGTCGCCGCATCAAACGACGCCCCAAAAGGGGAATTTGAAAATGACTCTATGCACTAGTGATTTCCCGAGAGAGAATCTACTATGGCAGCATTTTAAAAAGCACGGACAGTCCATAAAGACCGGGGGGGAATGTTAATGCCATTTGTCAATTATAGAAGTAAAATTTTTGAAAAGGATCCCCTCTTTCCCCCCGCAAGAAATTTAAAACAGACGCGCGTGGTTAACTACTTTTATTTTCATAATGGGTGGCAAGAAAGACCTAAAAAAGGGAGCAATTAAAGTTTTTGACACTCAAAAAGGGAAAAGAGGCCAGAGGAAAAAATTCAAGGTTTGTGGGTGTTACGAGGAAATGGTGAGAAGGGGTGGAGGGTTTGTGAAGGGTGGCGCCCCCCCTAACTTTGGGGAAGTGGCCACAGCGGGGATGTAAATGTCATATGTAATATTTTTTTCTTTTATTGAGGATGGGCATCCACTTGAGGGTTCATGACTTTTTACGGGTTTGCGAGTTTTACATCCCGCTGGGGCCCATTTTTTATTTTAGGGTGTTGCACCCCGCCCCCTTCACGAAACCCTCACCCCCTTCTCACACATTTCCTCGTAACCCCCACAACCTTGAAAATTTTTCCTCTGGTCTTGCCTTGCTGAGTGACAAAAATTTTTAATTTTGTCCTTTGTTAGGTCTTTCTTCCAAAACCCATTATAAAAATTTGATAGTTATCCAACGGCGTCTTTTCAAATACTCGGGGGGGGTGAGGCGACCCTTTTTCAAAATGCTTCGTTAAAATTTTAAAATTGACAAGTGGAATCTAACATTCCTCAACGATCTTGAGGACTTCCGGCTTTAAAAATGCGCCAATGTGGGATTCTCCTGGGAAAAGTCACTAGCGCTATAGAGTAATTTTAAAAATTCCCTTAGGGGAAGCGTCTTTTATGATGCGGCGAACAATATTTTGGGCGCTGTGTTTTTGTAAAGAAACTCAAGGATGTGCAAATTCCGCTTCGTAAAATGAGAAACTTTTTGTCATTTGCAGTTGGGGAAAACAATAAACAGACAAAGGGAAGCCTTCACCCCAAAAAGATTTATACGGGCCCCATACCTCCCGAGAATGTTTTTTTATTTTCTGGTGCGATTTTTTAATTCCCCCTTTGTCTGCTTATGGTTAGTAATGAGACTCTAAAGCCCTTTGCCCACCAACCCCCCGGCCTCCTTTTTCTTTTTTCCTACAAAATATGAAGCCCTGCCAGTTTTACTCTCCACGGGCAATCCAAAGTAGGAAAAAATTAAGTAAGGCTTAAAAAAAAAACTAGTGTTTTTCGCAGTAAAAAATTTGTGTTTAAACAATAAATTTTTTAGGTAACAACATATAGATGTATGGTAAAGTGTAAGTATAGTAATTAATATTCCTTCCCTTTTAAATAACTTGGGAAGAAAGCCCAACAATACATTTATAACTAAAAAGGCTCAAGTTGTAAGGGGGTTTTGAGGGAAGAAAAAGGGGGAATATAAGGTTAAAAAAACCAGCAAAATTTACAGTAGTGCAGACAGGAATTACAAAGCAGCCACATCCCTTTTTCAATTTGGTTAAAAAAGAAGTTCCCGGCAGCCCGGTAAATATTTTTTTGGACCCCAGTGACCGGAAAAAAAATCCGTATGGCTAAAGCAGGTGAAATTGTTTTTTTTCCTAACGGTACAATTTTTTGTGCTGTCGATGCCCAATCAGGACCTTTCTGGCATCTTGGATGGTAACCATCGGGCGGCAGAGTACTCCGCGCTGATGAAATAGCGAGTCGTTGGACCAGAGTCATTATTCGCGGCCGGCCTTCCAGAAGTGTATGAATGACTCCCCCAACTCTTTAGCCAATCACAGCTGCTCTCCCTGGGAAACACCCAACCCGTAAAAGAAACAAGAACACCCCGGAAAGAAAAAAATTAGCGAAAAGTCGTAGTCACAAAGAATAGTCAGTTTTGCCCCTGGTGGGCGGCAGTCGATTTTTTAGGGTCTCATAACACAAGGAGCGTGTCGGCACACAATAGAAAAAAAATCGGGATATTTGCCACAAGCTGTGAATTCTGCGGGAGACTTGATTTTGGTTCGGGCGCTAGTCGCGATAAGGAGGGGGGCGTAATGTCCCCATCTGTCGTGCTGAATCGTTTCAGAAAAAAAATATCAAAAATTTCCCGCCACTGCCCAAACCCCCTGCACCAAACCCCTTGGTCAGTGCCACAAAATAAATAGACCGAATGTGCAGAAAAAGTGTTTCCACTTGCCGGCCCAAAATTTTAATCTCTGTCATCAAAATTTCCCCCGTTTCCTTTTAGCGGAAGTTGCTAACATTTAACCTGTTTTTAAGAAAGGGTTGACCGTTTTAATCCCTTTTCCAAAATACGTCCTAAGCTTTGATTTCCTGCCTTTTTGAAGCTTTCGAAACATCCTTTGAATCTATATCGGGGGCCTGGAGCGATAGGACAGGTTACTTATAAATTTTGATCAGAAGACCCAACGGAGATAAAAGTTTTAAAAAAGTAAACAGAAGAGTTCGAGGCTAGAAAAAAGTCAAGAATTATGGCATGTCTCCAAGGCGGTCAGGAAACGGGAGGGTTCTGCACCAGCTACTGTAGGGCATGGAGGCTGCAAAGATGAGGTTGTTTTACCCGGTTAGTCAGTGAAGGAGGATTAAAACCAAAGTGGTGGTGAACATTTAGATCCCAAATAATGCAAAGTCTGAAAAAGGAAAAAAGAATTGATGTATTCCTACCCGTATTCACCTAGATATTAAAAAAGGCGAGTACCTTTTTATGGTCCCAAAGATTTTTCGGCTCGACCCTTTTGTCCCCCGGGGAGTTATTTGTGATAACGCGCAAAAAACCCCCTGGACCTTCTCCCATACTGATGGAATTTTTAATCAATATTAGGAAGCGATCCCCCGATATGAGGAAATTATCCTTTTTATTTATTTACCACGAGATCCTGACAAAATGGGTTTACAGAGGGTAATAAGCATATACAGTAAAAAAGTCTTTAAAAAAAATCTCCAAAACCAAAAATCAACGTTAGAAGAAAAAAACAAGGTGGTTTAAAATTTAAAAAAAGTTTAACCCCCCTTAACTGATTCAGAATCTTAATCCCTGTAAATACGACAGATACCCCTATTACCC
>JACEEZ010000962.1:397124-402124 GCA_016584305.1 Chionoecetes opilio | reverse complement strand
GGCCGGTGAGGGAATCGCGGAGCGATTGCCCATCCTGGTGTCCGGTGACGGCATCCAGAAGCTGTTGATGGTGCCGAAACTCGCGGCGGGGACGGGCGTGCTGACCGGGCAGGCGGTCTACGACGCTGCGAAGGAGTGGGACCTCGTCGACAAACATCATCGGCATGTGCTTCGACACAACAGTCAGCAATACCGGACTCAAGGAGGGCGCGTGCGTCCACATAATGAAGCACGTCAAACGGAATCTGCTCCACTTCGCTTTGCCGGCACCACGTGCTCGAGCTAGTGGTGGGCGCAGCATTCACCGTCTGCTTCGGCCCGTCTTCCGGCCCCGAGATCCAGCTGTTCAAGCGGTTTGTGAAGTGGTGGCCGCTCGCGAACCAGGCGTCGTCCAAACCGCTCGACGACCCCGTCGACGGCGCCGACAAGATCATCGGCACCTGCACGCGTTGCTGAAGGAGAAGAAGCAGCCGCGCGACGACTAACGCGAGATGGTGCAGCTCACCATCATCGTGTTGGGCGGTGAGGTTGAGGCGAACATCCGGAAGCCGGGCGCCTACCACCGTGCTCGATGGATGGCAAAGGTGATCTACACTCTCAAGATCACCCTCTTCCGCGAGGAGTTTGCGCTCACCAAGCACGAGAAGAGGGAGCTGATCCGGTTCACGACGTTTATCGTCACAACGTACGTGGAACCGTGGATGTCCGCCCACTGCTCGACTCGGCCCCGGCAACGGACCTCGCCCTCCTCAAAGCCCTCGCCGCCTATCGCGACAAGGAGATCGGGCGGGCATCGGGCAAGGTGATGGCCCGGCACATGTGGTACGTCTCCGAGGAGCTCGTCGGCCTCTCCCTCTTCGACGAGGCGACGGTGGTCGAGGAGAAGCGGGCCATCGTCAGCGCCATGCAGCAGCGGCTGGGGGAGAAGAACCCGCCTCGCCGCGCCGACGTCGCCCTCGACGCAGTGGAGCAGCGCTCCCTGGCGTCGTTTGCGACGACCAACTCTGTCGGCCTCGTCACCGCCCTCGGGGCCGGTCACGATTTCCTCAACGTCGATCGGCCGAGTGGTCGGGGAGGGACGACTACACCACGGCTCGTCGGCGCGCCCGTCACCTACGGGTGGTGAACGACTTTGCGGAGAGGGGGGCGTCGCCCTCATCAGCGCGTTCTGCGGCGCCATCACGCGCGACGAGGAACAGCGACAGCACCTTCTGCAGGTCGTGGAGCGCCACCGGGCGTTGTACCCGTGCGCGAAATAGGTATAGGATGGCGCGCACGGTGGATTTCGTTTTTTTGATCATCGTCACCAGTGTAGACTCGTAGAGTGGAAACTTCGGCCGCTCTGCGGGACGGTATAAAGTTATCCGATCGGAATAAAATTTTGCACACATCCTTGTATCATTGTATCAACAAGAATTCCGACCCGGCCCAACGAATCCGAAAAAAAAAATTCAAAGTGGACCACCCCAATATATATATATATATATATACATATATAATATATATATATATATATATATATATATATATAATATATGTATATATATATATATATATATATATATATATATATATATATATAGTATATATATATATATATATATATATATATATATATATATATATATATATAATGATATATATATATGTATATATATATATATATATATATATATATATATATATATATTATATAATATATATATATATATATATATATATATATATATATATATATATATATTTATCTATATTTATATATATATATACATATATATATATATATATATATATATATATATATATATATATATATTATTGTCACGGTCGGTGACACAAGGTCGCCACCCCAGGCCATGCCCCAGGGACACGTGGGTCTAATTAAGTTAATTCAGGATATTTAAAACAAGATCAACATATGAAATCCTTATATAATTAACACGCTGACTCCAATTCCTTGGTACAACAGATAAACACTTGAATGCACGGTCAAAAAAGACTCGCAGATAGGGATACCACGCGCAACGCTACCAAAATCTCACTCACTCTCACTTTCCGTCTCTCTTTAACTTCCAGCCTCCACCACAAAACCCCTTTAAAGAGCACTTCTACTGAGCGTCTATATCATAACAAACAAAAAGAAACTCCACTGAGTCTCTATACATAACACAACGCTTCTACTGAACGTTATCCTCCCAATCACAAAAAGGGGCTTCTACTGAGGCCTCATCACCTACTTCCCTCCTACTCTCACTTTCCGAAAATACAGCCCACCCGACATCGGTGAACAATAATGATGAAAAACACTTTCACAAGATACTCACAATACCCTGGTATAAAGGGGTTAGAAAGGAGGACTCACACAGCCTCCCACGTGGTATGCCCACCCCGAAACAGGGGCCCTCCTAAACACAACATTATACGAGTGGATGATTGGGGGTGGGGTCGAGGCAAGGGTCACGACCTGTTTATATGGGTGACCTATCTGGCGGCGGGTGGCAACCCTCTCGTTACCCATACTTCCTCCAAAGGGGGGGGGGCTACACTCTCCCCCGGCCATCTTGCCCATCACAACACATAGGGGGAAAATATGAATTTCGTCACACCTTCCCCCGTCAAAATAGAAAATTCCGTAGTGAGAATTTTCGTACCAGAAAATAATAACTTTACATATCCCAAAACAACAACCTTATTTTATTCACGCCACATCTCACTAAATATAATCATCATCAACATACACTCACTAAGCAACCAAAAGATACTGATATTTCCATATGTGTCTCCCGGACCCAAACCAACCTTGCCCCAGCATGTACTGAAGCTCTTCTTAACCTCAGCACGCTCTGGACTGACGCGGTATGGGCTTGTTTCACTGACAAGCGTCTCCCAATCAAACAACCTGAGGCACGAGTCTTGTGCGTCCAGGACTGACCTGAACACCTTCGGGTATCGGGCCAGAAAGGGCGAAAGCGCCCCTCTCGACTCCCCAGACAGGTGCTCCAAACTTGCTCCCGAGCTCCGGCCTGGCCTGGGTGGTGTCCTTCCCAAGCTCCGCGGCACTCGGGGTAACGCGCCAGAGACCTCAGGTTGGGCATCCGTCATTGGCGCCACACACAAGGCCACTCGATCGGGTGGTTCCTGTAGCTCTCTGGGGAAACACTCATTCAACATATACATATACATTTTACCCAAACTCTGAGTTTCCCTATGGTCTGGGGTGATTACAAAGCTCACCACTCCTTTCAAAACCTCATGTATTACAAAATGAGTGAAAAACCTTAGCAAGGCACCCACTATACTTGGGGAGGGGGTGTCACAAAAGGCCACCGCCTAAAAATACCTCGTTACCATGACCAACATGGTTAAGAGATAACAATAAACTGTGGACGCCCTCGAGGGGGTCCCATCAAAACTCCTAACACTCTCAAATGGCTCATCAAAGTTGCAGTGGGACGAGGGGCGCACCGTTAGCACTGGTTTTAAGTTTCCCACTAACTTACACTCAACTTGTGTTCATCTCTCTGACCCCAACCAAGCATGATCCCCATGACAAATCCCTTAACTGGGTCATCTCAGTGTCACGGTGTTGAGCGTCGATCGGGGCTTGCAGCTATTTATGGCTACCTGAACTCTGAGGGTTCAATTACTTCCTCGAAAAAACTCTTCGAGACCAAAGACTTTTCTCTACCACATCAGGAACTTCTCTGCCGAGACCTCTCTGTCTCTCTCATGGCGCGCCGCGAGGCGTCCATAGCACTGGTCACCTCACACACAGGAAAAAAGTTCAGGCCCCCTCTCGCTCAAGCTTATCATGAGCACCTCACTGGTGCGACCATGCTGGGATTTTTCAGACAGGGCAGGGGGGCCTCATTTTCCCGCCGGCCAAATCGTTCCCCAGCACGAAATCTCTGGCGATACACTTCGGGAACACATTCATAGGCCTGGAGAATGGCACTTTTTAACAATTCATATTCATTAGCCTGCCCTTCAGAAGGGCGGCATACACACTCTGTGCCTTCCCTTTCAATGCACTTTGCAAAAGGATTGGCCAATATTTCTTTGGCCCAAAGACATGCCATTAGCTACCTTTTCAAATGATCGGAAATATACTTCCAGATCGTCCTCTGAGAACAAGGGGCCCAATTCGCAGATAGCGAGTAACATAAAACCCTTTCTACCGCGCCCACAAGCGGCGGCCCCTGATAAGCTCTGCTGCGCCTGGGCGCCGGGACGCCCAGAGCCTCTACTTTAGCCTGTTCAAGCTCAATCTTGGCTATCTCAAATTTGGGAAGCTGCAACTAATTACACGTGGGCTCAGGTGAAGCGGGACGACTTCCCTCACCGTCAGGGTACAAGTTGGGCATGATTCCTACTTCACAATATACTCCTAAATACTGCCCAATAAGCCTCAGCTCATGCACACTGCGAGCTTCTAGTTCTCGCAACTCCGGTCTACGTGCATTATTACACTCAGACACAAAAGAAAAGGGGAGAGTAAGATTGGCAACGCCTTTACACGAGGTATCCTGGAAAGGGTCCCCAAATTAATATGTCACGGTCGGTGACACAAGGTCGCCACCCAGGCCATGCCCCGGGACACGTGGGCTAATTAATTTAAATTTCAGGATATTTAAAACAAGATCAACATATGAAATCCTTTTATAATTAACACGCTTAACTCCAATTTTCCCTTTGGGACAAAGATAAACACTTTAATGCACGGTCACAAAAGACCGCAGATAGGGATACCACGCGCAACGCTACCAAAATCTCACTCACTCTCACTTGTCCGTCTCTTTAACTTCCAGCCTCCACACACAAAAACACCTTAAGAGCACTTCTACTGAGCGTCTATATCATAACACAAGAGAACTCCACTGAGTCTCTATACATAACACAACGCTTCTACTGAACGTTATCCTCCCAATCACAAAAGAGCGCTTCTACTGAGCCTCATCACCTACTTCCCTCTACTCTCACTTTCCGTAAAAACAGCCACC
>JACEEZ010000962.1:345000-387939 GCA_016584305.1 Chionoecetes opilio | reverse complement strand
AAATAGCCTTCAATACGCCAGGTAAGATAACATCAGGGTTCGTACACTATGGTTGCTGTATAGTTAAGTGGTGGTTTGTTAATATACGCCTTGCTACGCGTCTTGAAAGGCCGAGCAGGCACTACCACCACTTGATATAATAATGATCAACTAACAATTATTTTTAGTGACGTAATCTTGCATTTATTTATTTTATTTGACTTAGTTATTAACTAAATCATGGCGCGAAGTTAGCTAAGCATTCGTTATCGGCTAAATTAGGAATGCTCACACGAATATATAATAAAGGCCTCTTCCATTTGCGACATTTCAAGAACCAGTTCACGGAACCAAGAATTCAGGCGTTCCATTTGCGCACGAAAACCTGGGTCCAGGGGGCAAAGCGCGTAGTGACTCAGCAAAAACCGTGAACTTTCTCTACTCACATTGAGAGGTGGTAGCTTGGGTAGATTTTCAGTTCATAACAAACAATGGTGCCTTGGGCCCTATTTCTTATCGTGAAGGGTTTTCCGCATGCACGAGTTGGAGAGGATGTCAGACGGCAATATACAAGAGGCCCTGGTGGAGTCCAGCGTTCCCGCGATCTTAAACTTGATATGATCCCTTCACATAACAGCTAGCTGAGTTACCCTCTCCTCTCTCTCTCCGTCCTCCCATCTCTCTCTACTCTCTCTCGTCGCTCTCTCATCTCTCTCGGTCTCATCTCTCTCTCTCTCTCTCTCTCTCTCTCTCCTCTCTCTCTCCTCCTCTCCATCTCCTCGTCTCTCTCTCTCTCTCTCTCTCATCCTCTCTCATCTCCTCCTCTCTCTCTCTCTCTCTCTCTCTCTCATCTCTCTCTCTCTCTCTCATCCTCTCTCTCTCTTCCTCCCTCTCCTCTCCTTCCTCCTCTCTCTCTCCCTCTCTCTCGTCTCTCTCTCTCTCTCTCTCTCTCTCCTCTCTCTCTCTCTCTCTCTCTCCTCTCCTCCTCTCTCTCTCTCTGCTCTCGCTCTCTCGCAGTCTCTTCTCTCTACTCCCTCACTCTCCTCCTCTCTCTCTCTCTCTCTCTCTCTCTCTCTCTCTCTCTCTTCCTCCCTCCTCTCTCTCCTCTTCTCTCTCTCTTCCCTCCTCTCTCTCTCTCCTCTTTCTCGCAGCTGAGTATGTTGTACAAAAACGGGGTTTTTTGCGTTCCATTTGTGACAGAACGCGAACCCCCAACCCTGAACCCAGAACCCAACCCTGAACTGAAAGAACTGGTTCATGCAACTTGGGCACAAATAGAAGAGGCCTTAAGTGTGAGGACGCAATTAAGGCAATTTCTATTGATTATATTAATTTAAAGACAGGTCTACCATTGTTAAATGAGCAATGGAATAAATATGAGGAGGTTGACTTCCTATATGAAGTTCAATTAAGACAAGCTGGGGATAAAGAAATGATTCACCAATGTATGATCAATTATGAACAACAGCGTCAAAGACATCTCGATAAAAAAATTGAATATGAGGGATTACTGGAGTGTGCTCATATTCCATCAACAGCTAAAAAAAAAATTACCCAAAATTTGCAAGGTATTGAGCAGGAACCCCCCCACAGGGAGATCAAAATTGTTACACTTAAGGGTAATCAGCTATATCAGCCACCCTAGAGTTTAAAGATCCTCGTTGGGGGGAATTTATCCTGCGCCTTTTTAAAGTTACGCAAATAAAAAAGCCTAAAATTTAAGAAAAAATTCTCCGCCTCCCAAAAACCACAAAGACCCTACCAAATAATAGCCCGTCAGGGTGAAAAGGGTTTTGGTAAGAGTGAGCTTGCAATATGCAGAGTCCCTGCGCTTCGGTCAGCGGTTCGAGTCCGCCCAGTTCGTGCTGACGTGGCGGCGTTGTATAGTCAATAACCTTGTAGTTTGGATTGCAAAGTGTCTAGATAGGATGAAAAACTTATCTTATTTACTCAAATAATAGATCAATCCCCAAATCCCCGGGGTACTAATATAAATACGAATAAAATTTTCTTTTGTGGGGGGAACATCCCCCCTCCCTATGTAATTCTATTCAGATTTTTACAGAGAGTTGAAAGGTTAAAGAGCCTTGGGAATTGCCAAACCCGTCTCCGTGGTAAGCCTGGTTTAAATGCATGACCTAAAACTTTGAACTTTAAAAATGTAAACAATTTTTTTCATAACATCGCTCTTTGTCCAACAGTGATAATAACCCCGACCTACGTATTAAAATGGGATCACTAATAAAATAGTTTGAGCTGTTCCTACTGCGAATTGAAGGTGAGCCCCAATGGTAATTCATCAATGATAAGACAATGTTTGACATGGGCACAACGATCCTTTATAAGTAGGGAGATTTTTGAATTATTACAAAAACCGATAACACTGGGGAACAATTTGAAAAAAATTAATGTTAGTTTAAATTTTGAGCTTATTTTGACTAAATTGCATGCTGATTCCAATCTGTAGTCAGTTTTTTCTGCAGTCAATTTTTTTTTTCCCCAGCTTACCCTCCAGATAACAAAATTTCCCCTTGTGAGGCTTAGAAAACTTGCCAGCTGATTACGATTTGACTCATCGAGAGCATTGGCAATTTTTTGTGCAGTTTTCAATTGATTGCTTTGTCAATGAATGACGTCGTGAGTCAATTTAGACAGTGCGGTGAGAGGTGGTCACTCCCAATAGTCAGTATATCAATATCTGCAAACAGAAAGCTGGGATATGGGAATTTAGGGGGTTTGTTAGGGGTTTTTTTTAAACCTTGTAAAAACATACCATTGTTTTTTCTATTTCGTTTTATGCTTTTTTTTTTTTTGTTTTCAAAGCTTGTAACTATTCCACTTGTGTTTTTTTACTAGGTATATATTTTTTTGTTTCAGTCATTCTCTCCGCACGTCTCGTCGTAATGCCTAAAAAACCCTGACCCCTTCTCTATATTGTGGTATTTTTCACCTTTCCCAAATCGAGGGAAAGCACGCGTATTTGTCAAAAAACATATTTCGCATATTTTAATGAAACTCGGTGATCAGACAAGCTTGGGCCCCTCCAAAGTGTGCAAGCAACGTGTCGAAGTTTACGGATGTGACCAAAGGAACCGTAAAAAATTTGGGGTTTTTGGTATCCCCAGGGTTTGGCGAAGAAAAAAGTCTTCCCAATTTTCTTTTTTGTTAAGTAAAACATCAGGTTTAAACAAAAAATAAAGTAAAATAGAATATCCTAATCTACCGTCAGCTATAAGCCCAAATCCCTCTTTCAGCTGAAATTCCAGTCCCATTTTCGAAAAACACCTCCTCTAGAAGATCTGAGTGATTTGAAAAACCAGTGACAGCAATGTGCAGTTTTTGACATTCCAGGATTCTTCGTAGGGTTTGATCACAGAGTTAAATGTTTACACGTGTTTTGGGGCCTACCCAAAAAAAGCTTCAAAATACTAGCATAAAGACTGAACGAGAAAAACAACTTGAACAGGGTAAAGGGTATCATATTTTTGAACCAAAAAAGTACTTTTGCAGTCTTTCAAAGTGCCAGCGGTTTTGGGTTTTGCCATAACTTCCTGGTTTATGAAGGAATTAGGGCTTTTAATCTAAATCCAAATGTTTTGATTTTTTTTATTGATACCTTAAGGGAGCTTGAAGTGTGCCCTTTCTCCAATGGCATTTGTTGGCGCATCCCTATCGGCATTGGTCTGTTTTCGTGAAAATAGGAAATGAAGAGAGTCTTTGATTTTGCAATATGACAAACAAAATTGGTCTCTGGTTTTTGACCTTAAAATGGTGCCCTTTCCCTTCTTGGTCAAAAACGGGGTACACAAAGTACCCCCTGTTTTTCTCTGTATTGGGTGCAAGCTCGAGAGAAGCTTGGGTTCAAACAATTTGGGCCCCCGAGATCTGATTTTAAAACCCGGGAGCCTAACATTGTACTAAACCATTGTTGACAAAAGAAAAAATTCCCCCCTGCACATAAAACTAGGTCCATAAAACAATTTGTAAACATTGTCAACTGTGGCACTGTTTAAAGTACCATCGGGGCTTTTCCTGACTGTATTGAAAAAATAAAGGCCGGTGTTTTGTGGTCCACAAATTCCGCAGCTCATAAAAGATGAACTTTTCAACGGTACTGTCCAGACCTTAAAAAATGTTTGGGCTATCATTAAAGGCGTCGTCAAAAAAGTTCTTGGAAATAACTGCAGTAATTCCCCAAGAAATTGTTCAAACTATTTGGGAGCTAAAAAGCCTTGGTTGCAACATGATATTAAAGTACATTTTTTGCATAGCCATCTTCCCACTTTCCGAAAATCTTGTGTGCTACGGAGCAAGGTGCGATTTCCCCAAAGATTTGAATGTTAGGGAAAGAACTTCCAGGGTAATGGGATGGGGCATATGATGGCTGACTATTGTTGGACATCAACGCGATAGCCCCTAAAGTTGAACACTCCAGAAAAGCTAAAAACCTAAATTTTTTACCTTAACCTGCCCAAAATTTACCCCTTACCCTTTTCCCAAAAACATAAAATTTTAAAAAAAATTCTTTTCCCATGCTATTTTTTTAAATTTTTTCTTTGTATTTAACATTTGCAACTTTTTATAAATAAGCACTTTTACTGTTATGTACAGTATTTTCTTTTTTTTTTGAAAACAAAAACCCTACATTTAAAAAACTTGACGTATAAGAAAAACTGAGATCAGTTTTGGATTCAGCACCCAAAAATTACTTAAAAAACAAATCAGACCTAACTCAACAAAAATTTGTTTCCCAGTGTAAATTAAAAAAGTGAATTTTTCCATATCGGGTTTTTTTTCCATAATGGGCTCAAAACTTTGACATAGTTCAACCCCTTTTCCCAAATTTGGAACATATAATGTAGGTACTGCTGTAGTAATTAATATATTGGGATATTTTAACTGTTAAAGAAATAAAAGACACAGCTGAATGCTAAGGGAATGGTGTTAAACTAGTTTAAAACCTTCAGACTTTTATGGGCCCTCTCAATAAATAAAAGGCGTGATTATTTTGGGGGGTTTTCCTAAGGAGGTCATCAAAAGACATAAAGTCTCTAGTTTCCCCCGTGCTGGTGGTAAGGTAAAAAGGACCCTCCCACATACCACCAAATCGAACAGGAGAGTATTCCTATCATCCAACCCCCATTAATTACCGAAATTTGGAACCACTTTTTGCCCCCACCATAAATGAGTATTAGAGGAAATGATATTCCAGTTCGTAAAGAATATATTGCCCTCATGAAAAACCTAATATAAAGGTCGCGAGGAAAAAATAAACCCCAATTGAACCAATTATGGTTTAAAAGGGGCCCACCTGGCAAAAAAGTGTAATAATAAACCCAATCAGGTTTCCAAGCCAGAATATCAGTAAATAAAAAAGGGTCCTGATTACCAGATCCGTGATGACATAAAAGGTTTTCCTTATTTAGCAAAATAATCAAAACACTAATTTATCTTAAATCCATTAAAAGAGATAGCTCTATCCGTTTTAATTTTGGATCACAAAAATACAAAAGCGGGATTTCCTGAGGAATCAGCTCTTGGCCTCACCAGCCCCCATAGGGAAAAATTGCCAGATTATTAGGGCTGTACCCATACATGGGCATAATAGTGTTGAGGCGAAATTTTTTAACTGATCTTTCCCAAAAACCACCCCCATCCCATATAATTCCCAAACGCCTCATCTTACTAAAAATTTTTGGTGGGAAAAAATTCAAGGGAAATCATTACATGGCGGGAAAGCTCATTTAGCCGATATCGGTGTCAATTTTTTATAAATCATGGGAGAAGGGGGGGTCAAAAAATTACCTTAATCTTTCATTTAAAATTTTAAAAGATCTGAAAAGGGAACAATCGCCTATTTAGTACCCCTAACTTCCCGCTGATAGAGAGCTCCTAAAACCAAATTGGGTCAAAGGTAGGACTATACTGGGGTATTATAATTCCAGGGATAAATCTCCCCCCGATCAAGTATATGTCGCATATTCACTTGTACCCCTACAGGACTATTAATTTCAAAAAAAGTCAAAAACCAAAGTGCCGAACCACTATCAAATGTTCCCGGGGCTATGTGGCCTGGGATTCACTCAGCGGAACTTCAGTTTTCGCCGGCCCCCAGTTTGTGGAATTATCCCCCCAAACCCCCCCTCTAATAATTGGGAAATGGGGGTTTTTTTTTCCCCCCCTTTTTAAGAGGTATTGTTCGTCTTAAGGGTGCGTGGTTATATATATATAATTATAAAGGGAATGGGTATTAATTTAAGGGAATTTAAGTAAATGATAAGTCTGGGATAATATAAATTAATATTCCAGGGTTTTAAGCATTTGCACCTTAATTTGAAAAGGCTGCTCTGAGCCCCGTCCTTTAATTTGCACCAATTGTGGGGTCCACCGCCCCTACCGAAAGTGACACGTGTAATTTTTTGGTTGCCGTGCCCCTGGCCTCAAAAGGGTTTCAACATTCCCCCTCGCGGGGGTAACATATCTTTTAATTATACGTCTTGTATATATAAGTTTTCTCCAACCCCCCCGTTTAAAACACCTTTTCACTGCCTTCTCTGATTATAATGAAAGATTTTACATACGTTCATTTTTGTACATATAAGGGGTTTTAAAAAAAGGCGTGTTAAATCGACCATGATTATACCTCCGCGCTGTTTTTTGTGATAAACCCTGGCCCCTTTCCCATAACGCCCCCCCTCCGCCCTCACCTGCAGTTGCGATCACGCTGACCACCGAAAAACAGACATTGCGATTTATTTAAAACCTACAAACCATTCAACCCTACTATCCCCGATAATATCCTAGTTATTTTACTAGTTGAGGTATTTGTCGGGATGAATATCGATAGGTTTTTTTATAGGTAACCAATGTGCTTGAGCAAAATATATGTATACATTTAATATTATTATATTATATATATATTATAAAAAAAATTAAATATATATATATGTAGAGTTTGACCTGTTCAAAAAAAAATTGTTTCCTTTTTTTATACCCCCCGCAAGTTTTTCCCCTGCTTTTTGACCTGGAAAAACCCAATTACAAACCTTTTGAGTAAAGTAAAAAACCTTTGCCCCATTGGCCCCCCCAAAATTTAGCCGCGACAGTAGAAAACGCCTAATTTTGCCTTCGCCAGACTTTTTTTTTACCTGGACTTTTGTTACAATTGGGATGAACAACAAATTGGGTACAAATGAAGCTTTTTTTAATATTATTTCTGAAAAAAAAATCCAAGTAAACATTCAAAAAAAAAAACACATAATCCAAAAAAAAGCAAATTTTCTAAAATTTTTCATAAAAATTTCATAAATTTACATCTTGACATAAAAAATGGTGCAAAGATCTAAAAACTTTTTTCAGTGGCGAAAACTCTATTGTCTATGCAAGGACACTTCACAGTCTTTTTTCAAGTTTGCTTTTTAAGTTTAAAAATCGCCAGGTTGTATTCCACAGTTTAAAAGTACTTTTTTTTGCTGAAACTGGGGTAATGATGTTTGCGAAATCAGTCATCATCTTGACTCCCCGCTCAGCAATGTCTTCACTATTTTTACATTGCTGACATTTTCCGGGGCCTTGCTGTAGTCATCACTCCTTGGGCCAGGGTCCCCAAAGGGTTTCGAAGCCAGTCATACTCAACCCAAAGGGTGTCAAGCAGAAGATGACTCTCTGGCCAACTAATCACCGAGTCGCTTGGCTGAAACCTGAGGGGAACTAGGTTTCCCCTCGTCTGAACTTCTGTTTCTCATACGGGCAGCTTGGCAGAAATGTCCTGCTTCTTTTTGTCACTGATCTGCTACCGAAGAGAGCAAACGGCCAACCTCCTGTGTCGTACCACTTGGGGTTTTTCCAAGTTTTGTAGCACTGCCTGACAATCTCGGGTCTGTTCTCTTAAACTTCTCATGTCCTTCATAACTGCAATCATTTGCGGGAGCACTGCAGCAAGGAAATGACACCAAGGGGTGATGAACGTCCTGGGAAAGAGGTTGAGGCGTTCCGTTTCAAAACAGTTTCTTCATCGTACTCCCCTCTCGAAAACTAAACATCTTCTAAAATAAGGTTTCTGGCCATCCACCTGGCCTATAAATGGCTCCTGGACGACCCCAGTGGATTCCGCGGGGAGGCGGTCCCCAAAGGACTCATGAAAAGCTCAGCCATCTCAGGGTAGTCCTCTAGGAGGCTTCCCCGACCTAAAATTTCCTTAGTATTTCCCTTTTGCACTCTTTCTTCTTTTTATTAAACCCATTTTTGTCTGATGGACGGGTTGTAGGGTTGTCTGTGGTAAATCTGCCAAACTCCTTGATGCTTAAACCCAGGTTTCCTGGGCTTTTGCCCTTTCCCAAACGATTCCCCATACAGCCCAAACCTTCTAAAAATTGGTGTCTGCGGGCCGGGTAAACCCCTTTCCTGTCAAGCTGTTGCTCCAAAAGTTTGGGCACTCCCCGATGTCTCCACTGTTGCTGGCCGTTTGTAAAACAAGGGCATATCACTCCATAACCCCCATCCTCCAAAAATCCATGGTCCTCTGCCTAAACCGTTTCCTTTTTGAGCTGTTTTCACGGTACTCCCTAGCTTGCCTTCGGATATCAGGGGGTCCTAACAAGCACACCAATCTCTGTTTTGTCCCAGACACTTCCCAGACATCTCTCACATCTTGCCATCCCGTGGAGAGCACATCTTGGGGGGGTCCTCGCTAAATGTGCCATGTACCCCGGGCTATGGGTACCTTGTCACTCCTGTTCCCGTCTCGTTTTGGGGTTAAATACAAACTTGTCCGGGTCAGCTCCACCACCTTCAATGTACAGAGCTAAGGCTTCACTTGATTGTCAACAATCCCAGACGATCAGCGGTACTGCAAATGAAAACACACTCCATGAAACCCCCTGGGAATTGAGATCCATGTCTTGGGGGTGTGAACTCCAACGAGGTTTTTTTAAAACCTTCCTCTGATTCCCCTTCCTGTCGGTTGGGTCGCCCAGGTAGACCATCAGCACGTCCTTCGCGTGGGCAGCTAAAATTTTAGAAAATTTTGGACAAATTCATATCTTGTTCCCCTCTCTGCTCGTCTTGCGCCCTCCGCTTGCGCTGGGGCCGTGCTCAAAAATTTTTTCAGACCAACAGGGGCCTTTCCTTGTCTTCTGTCCTGGTAAACCCGATGTCCTTTTTCCTTCTTCTCCTTTAAGCAGTCGGTTTCTCTCTATTTCCTGGATGGCATCTGGCTCCCATGTCAACAGGGTATCTAATTTCCCGGGCAAGGGACTCCTTTTCCCTCCCGGGTCCCTGTTCACCTTTTTTCCTTGCTAGATCTCTGTGCTTTTTGTGATGTCTAACTGCTGCGCTGATTTTACTTTTTGGGCATGGTCTTTATCCTACCATCTGCCAGAATGGGATAAAAGCCTCCCTGTTTCATTGGCGAGTCTTTATGCTTGGTTCCCTGTATTTTTTTGGGAAAATCTGGAGATGGGGAAAACTGGAAGGGCCCTTTTGTTGGTGGGTAAATGGGAGCCACTGATGCTGATGATGGGTACCGACGGAAGGTTTCTGTCAGATCTAGTACAGGGCGGCGTACGCTTTTCTCTGGGCTGAGGTGGGTTCTGAGATGTTAAAATTTGCGTCCCCGGACTCCTTGCTTCTCCATAGTGAAGTTATCTTTGAAATTCTCTGGGTTTTTAGCAGGTTTCAAAAGATCTGCACAAAAATAAAAAACCCTTAATTCATGCAAAAACCTTGTATTTTTTGGGCTAGAGTGAAAAAAATTTAAAATTTTTGTTTAATTTTTTTTAAATTGTCTGTAAATATCACATGTAATATTTCCCTAAATGTTCTATCATTTTGTGTTTCATCGATCTAATTACTTGCTTTAACCTGCTTTTGCCATTTATTGATGAAAAAATAGGCAAAAACAAACATCAAAAAAGCCCAAAATGGCGTTTCAGAAAAGTATATAAAAAAGAACTTCATGCTTCAGAGGCAAAGGGTTTCCACTTTGGCTTATAATGGGGTTTTAATTTTCACTTTTTTTGTCAAAAAACTTGGGAAACCCTGCAGGAGGGGGATAAAAATAGGAAAAAATTGTTTTCTAAACAGGTCTAAAAAGTAGAGTTAAAACGGGCAGGAGATTTTTCTGAGACAATCTCGTTAAAAGTGATAGCTAGTTTTTAGCGTTTATTATCTTCTTAAAGAATTTTTTCCCCTTTGTCTTAAGAGTGTCTTATTTTCTTTGTAATCAATTTTTGACTTCGCCTAGCTTGTCATGTTTGCTGTTTTTGCGATTTCGGGGCTAAGAACCCTTCTTTACAGCATTTTGGGAAAATTTTTCCCCCTCAGGAAGGGGGGAGCGATTAAAATGCAATGAAACGCTTTTTTAGCCGGTCTGCCTGCCACGCAGCTATTACCGATGTCGTTGATTGGTAGATACTTTTTCTTCTCGTCTTCTTTAGTGGAGACGCCCATTGGTTGTTTTTTTCTTCGCTTGGGTTTTCGTGATAGGCTTTATTTCTTTTTTTTTTTCATGCTGGGGAAGCTTGTAGGTCGTTTGCCTGTCCCTTAATTTGGGATTGACTTTTTATTACAGCGCTTCTAGGTGGGAATCGCCGCCATCTCACAATGCAAACCAATTTTTGTATTTTTTTCTAGAAATGTTCTTTTATGATGATGCCCTGTTGTTCTAATAAATGACTTTTTTGGGGGTCCGAAGTTTGAGGGAAGTAAGACTCTGGCCGCTTCTTGTGTCTGCCGAAGTAAATGAGGGGAGACTTTACATTTCCTCTTTTGCATGTGATACTATATACGACTGGGGCTTTTTTTTTTGTCTCCTTCGTCTGGTTTGGGGTGTTCGGAGAAGGAGGTTCTGGTGTTCTTGTTTTTTTTTATAAAAATTTTTAGTTTTTTCTCCCTCTTGGTCTGAGGTTTTACGTTTTCGGTGGACGATTTGTGATATTATTCTTTCTTCTTCCTTTTGAGCGGTGGAGAAGAAAGCCCGGTAGAAGATAGTTATGTCTTGACTCTTTTTTGTAGCGTTAGGGTTGTACCAGTTCTCCAAGATTTTCTTAGTCTGACCGTTGATGTCGCTCTCGCTGAAGCCGTTGTTGATGAGGACTTGAGTGGATCGCTCGATTTCTTTGTGCATAAGTTGCCATGTACTGCAGTGTGTGAGAGCTCTTCTGATGTAAGCACCGATTGTGGAGTCTTTATATCTCTGTGGGCATTCGCTTTCTCCGTTGAGGCAGTGTCCGGTGTTCGTTGGTTTTACGTAGCCGTTTGTGATGAATGATTCTTCTTCCTGCGTAACAAGGACGTCTAAGAACGGCATTGATTTGTCTGAGCTGCTTTCTATGGTGAAGGTGAGGCCTCAAGTATCTTGTAGGCAGAGCTTCAGCTGTTCTGCTTCGTAGTGACTTGTTGTTTTGATAGAAACGTAGAAGAAGAAGTATTCAAGAAAATAAGCAAACCCGACATATACTGCCGCTACATCGATGACATCTTCATCAAAACAACAAGTCACTACTTAGCAGAACAGCTGAAGCTCTGCCTACAAGATACTTCAGGCCTCACCTTCACCATACTTGGGAAATGAGTTAACCTTTCTCCCTCGGCCTTGGTATGTATGTATGTATTTATGTATGTATGTATGTATTTATGTATGTATTTATGTATGTATTTATGTATGTATGTATGTATTTATGTATGTATTTATGTATGTATTTATGTATGTATGTATGTATTTATGTATGTATTTATGTTTTGTATGTATGATTGTATGTATGTAGTGTGTATGTATGTATGTATGTATAGTATAGATTATTATGCAATATACTATATAATATATATATATATATATATTATATATATATATATATATATATATTATATATATATATATATATATAATATATATATATATATATATATTATATTAGGGTGGTCCACGCTACGGGGTGAAATATATAAATTGCTCAAAACAAATATCCACATACTTTATTTATGTTCACTATGATAGAGTAATAATCTCATGAAATTTGAACCATATCCGTGAACATTTAAAGGTCGCCCCATCATCTCGCCTACTATCATAGGATTTACCCTGAAAAATATCACATACCCGAATTGGAGTACTTCCCGACATCACAGACCCAAATGGTGTTGATTTCTGAATTTTCCGGGGCTTATAACCCCATAGACCACATTTTATCAACTAAAAACTGATATACAGCTGTCTGAATGCTGAATTTCATTATTTGGTTTGCACAGTAAATTTTAGGGGTAGGCCATACCCTGGTTAGGGTACTTCTAGTAGAGATAAAGCAAAATGGTTCGCATTTTTGAACCCAGAAGGGTCGATTTACAATTGAAGTGGTTTCATCGACACTGATTTATTGCCAATTCACAAAATATTGCCAAAAAAATCGTTTTTCTATAGGAAAATAGAGAAATTTAAATGTTCTGTCATATTTTGCAGGTTTTAGTAAATCAATGAAGTATGAAAGCTTTTCTATGTGTAAATCGACCCTTCTGAGTTCAAAAATGCAAACCATTTTGTTCTATCTCTATTAAAAGTACCCTAACCAGGGTATCAATCAATCAATCATTGGGGGCATACGCCGGGGGCGCGTCGCCTCGCCCACCCTACGACGCCACTCCCGGGCGTCACCACGCGCGAGTTCCCATGCAGGCTCCTTTCCCATACCAAAAAAACTCTCGACAAGAAACATCAACTTGCCCCAGCCACGAGCCTTGTGGGCGCCCCCTTGGCCTCCTCCACGCCGGATTGTCTCTTACAGATACAACCCGATGGAAGATCGGTTTCAGGGTAGCGTGCCACATGCCCATATAGCCGAAGTTGGCGCTGACGGACTATGCAGGTAATAGGCCTCGATTCAGTCTCACAGTGCAATCGCTGATTTGACACGTAATCATCCAGCGATACCCCATGATTCTGCGAAGACACTTATTACCAAAGGCATTGATTCGTCTCTTCAAGTCACTATTTAGTGTCCATGTCTCACAACCATAGAGTAAGACAGGGATCACAAGCGACTTGAAGATCCGGATCTTTGTCCTCCTGCACAGGTACCGACAACGCCAAATACACCCTCTGAGCGAGTCCATAACACCGTGGGCTATGCCAATCCGCCGTAAGGCTTCTTGACGTGACCCGCCGTCATTATGGACTGCGCTACCAAGGTATGTAAAACTTTCCAAGATCTCAATGTCCTCGCCAAACGCATGAACAGACTGTACTGCTTCATCTAGTAAGTCTCCAACACCTGGACCTTGGTCTTGAGCCAGGAGACCTCAAGTCCCAAAGGCTTTGCCTCCTCGTGCAGCGCCTCGAGAGCCATCACCAGGACCTCCAGTGACTCAGCAAAGATTACTGCATCATCGGCAAAACAAATCAGTGATCTTGGTGTTGCCGACGGATGCTCCACAATCACTTTGATCTACAACCTTGTCCAATACCCAGTCCATACAAGCGTTGAAAAGTGATGGGGCAAGGACGCACCCTTGCCTCACTCCTGTATTCACAGGAAAGAAGCTGGATACACCTGCCCCACACTTCACAGCACTCTCAGTCCCAGAATACAGACCAGTTATCAAACCAATAGTCCTTGCAGGAATCCCTCGAAGTCACAGAAGATCCCAGAGTGACTCACGATGCACTGAGTCAAACGCCTTCTTGAGATCAACATAGGCTGCAAGCATCCCCTGTCGAAACTCACGTCAGCGTTCCACCAGGACACGAAGCGCTAGGATACGGTCCGTTGTTGACTTACCAGGCGTGAACCCAGACTGCTGAGGTCTCTGATGCTTCACCAGATGACTGCGAATTCGTGTCAGCAATAGATGGGCAAGCACCTTGCCTGGTACGCTGAGCAGTGTATTGCAGCGGTAATTGTTGCAGTCCTGACGGTCCCCTTTCCCTTTCCAGATAGGGACGACCAGCCCCCTTTTCCAGTCAGGAGGAATGGTACCTGATTGCCACACGGCAGTCAGGACAGCATGCAACCCGCGGATCATGGCCTCACCCCCCGCTTTGAGGAGCTCCGCACTGATATTACAAACACCAGCTGCCTTTCCACCCTTCAACTTTGCTACAGCCTCTCTGACTTCGTCAAGAGAGGGTGCGGTTTCGTCAATGGGAGGATCGGCATCCACTGCCTGTAACCAGGGTATGGCCTACCCCTAATTTACGGTATGAAAACCAAATAATGCAAATCAGCATTCAGACAGCTGTATATAAGTTTTTAGTTGATAAAATGTGTCTATGGGGTTAATCGCCATGAAATTTCATAGGCTTGTAACTTATGGGTAATGGACAAAAAATAACCTTGTGGAGGAATAAAAGTAGAAAAATATTTTTGGTGGACCACCCTAATATATATATATATATATATATATATATATATATATATATATATATATATATATATATATATATATAAAATATATAATATATATATATATATATATATATATATATATATATATATATATATATATAGTTATATATATATATATATATATATAATTATATATATATATATATATATATATATATATATATAAATATATATATATGTATATATATTTATGTGTGTATATATATGTATATATATATGTATATATATTGTGAAAATTATCCACCAACCACCATCTCAATAATTGGAGGAGTGGTGGTTTGTTCCCCCCCCCCCTTTGTTAGGGAGGTATTGTCCGCTCGTTACAGGGGGTGCGTAGGGATGTATAAATAAAATTATAATGGTAATGGGTATTAATTAAGGTAATTTAAGTAAATGATATGTACTGGGATAATATAAATTAACATTCCCAGTCGTTATTAAGCATTTGCACATTCATTTGAAACAGCTGCTCATGGGCCGCCGTCCTTTAAATTTGCACCAATTGTGGCGGTCCACCTGTTTGCTACCGAAAGGTGACACGTGTAATTTGTGGTGGCCGGGGCCCGCTGGGCCACGGAGTTTCAGTACACTTCCAGACCCTCGCGGGAGTAACATCTTTTTTATTATAAAGTTCTTGTATATATAAGTTCACTCCAGACCCTCCCGTTAATAACACCTTTTCACTGCGCTTCTCTGATTATAATGAAGAGATTTGTACATACGTTCATTTTGTACATATAAGTGTTAAATCAAAGGACGTGTTAAATACGACACACTGATTATACCTCCGCGTCTGTTGGTGTGATAACCGCCTGACGCCGTTACCACAATAACGCCTCCGCCTCCGCCCTGCACCTGCAGTTGCGATCACGCTGACCAGTTCGAATAACATGACATTGCAGTATTGATTAAGACCTACAACCAAATCAACCCTACTATCCACCGATAAGTATCCTAGATAGTTGACTAGTTGGGGTATTGTGTCGGGATGAGATAGACGATGGGGCGATTTTGTATAGCTAAGACCTCAAATAAATATGTGCTTGTAGCATAAATTTCTGCAACTGGTGCCCCGTGTGAGGAATATTGATGTTCATGTGTGGTTCAAAGTGGTCGATTGTGAGGCGTTATTATGAGCCTACCACAATTGATAGTTATGAGAGCGGAGGCGAGGTGTTTCGCGGCGTCGGGAACGACTCAGCCGTTCAACTACCATACGCCAGGTAGTAGATAACATCAGAGGTTACGTAGCACTATGGTTAGCTGTAGTAGTTAAGTAGTGGTTGGTTATATACGCCTTGCTACGCGTCTTGAAAGGCCGAGCAGGCACTACCACCACTTGATATAATAATTATCAACTAACAATTATTTTTAGTGACGTAATCTTGCATTTAATATTTTATTTGACTTAGCTATTAACTAAATCATGGCGAAGTTAGCTAAGCATTCGTTATCGACTAAATTAGCAATGCTCACACGAATATATAATAAGTGTGAGGACGCAATTAAGGCAATTTCTATTGATTATATTATTTAAAGCAGGTTACCATTTTTAAAATTTGAGCAATGGAATAAAGGGAGGGGTTTACTTCCTATAATGATGTTCAATTAAGACAAGCTGGGGATAAAGAAATGATTCACCAATGTATGATCAATTATGAACAATAGTGTCAAAGACATCTCGATAAAAAAATTGAATATGAGGGATTACTGGAGTGTGCTCATATTCCATCAACAGCTAAAATTTCTTTAACCCAAAATTTGCAAGGTATTGAGCAGGAACCCCCCCCCCCCACAGGGAGATCAAAATTATTACACTTAAGGGTAATCAGCTATATCAGCCACCCTAGAGTTTAAAGATCCCTCGTTAGTGGGAATTTATCCTGCGCCTGTTAATTTACGAAAATCAAAACCCAAAAATTTAAAGTTTCAAACTTACGCCTACCGGAAAACCCTAAACCTACTAAATTAAAGATAAAATCCCAAAACAACCCAGGCAGAGGGCGCCTACTGAGCGTGCGTTGGCTACTGCCCAGGGGGAGCTCGGGAGGATTTCGGGGGGCAAGGTGCGCCCACTGCGAGATGTACACCCGTGCCCACTGGTGCACACCCCCTGTCCTGCCCCGCCACCCCCCCCTAGGCCCCCCCCGGCCCCCGCCGCCGCCTGCGGTGGGGGGCTGCTGATGGGCGTAAAAGGCAGGGCCCCCCGGCCGCCACACCCCCGAGAGACTGATTTTGGGGGGTGCTGCGAGCAGCGCCCCCCCCCGCTGCCCAATCAGTACCCACCCCCTGCGCCCCCGGGCAGGGGCCCAGGACGCGGGGTGATCACCGTCACCACGTCTCCACCGCCCTCCCGTAGCTAGGGGATACCCTCCCACTGGCGGGCTGAGCCGTTTTTGTATTTCTTTGCCCCTGCAATGCTTTTCTGTACACCCTTGATTGTGTGTTTTGGTCCTGTATATTTATTTGCAAAAAAACCTTTTACAAATAAAAAATCCCTAAACCCGGGTCTTCTTGAGTACGAAATAAATTGTGCTTTGGAGGGGATCATCCCCCCCCATGAATATCTATTCAGATTGTTAACGAATTTAAAAAGGTTTAATGACCTTGAAATTGCCAAAACTTCCCCATGGTAACAGCTTCAAATGTATGTCCATAAATTAAAGAACTTGTAGAAATGTAAAAAATCTTTTCAAAAACATCGCTTTTTGTCCTAACAGTGATAAAAACCCCACAACAGTATTTTAAAAAATGGCAGTCACTAAAAGGGAAATTTAGCAGCTGTTCCTACTGCAGATTGAAGGTGACCCCAAAATGGTAATTCAGTAAATGAAAAGACAATGTTTGCGGGGTGAAAACGATCCTTCAAAAGAGGGAATTTTTAAATTATTACAATACGATAATTAATAATGAACTAGCCATATCGGGGTTTTTTTTCCCCAATAATAGCTAAAAATTTTGACATAGTTAAAACCCTAATCAAATTGGGAAAGATATAAATGGGGTACTGCTGTAGAAATTTAATAATATTGTATTAGTTTAACTTTTAAATGAACTAAAAAAACCAGTGAAAAGCTAAGGGATAATGGGTTAAACTGTTAGTAATACCTTCGAGGGGGTTGTGGTCCCCCTTTCCCAAATTAAAAAATAGGGCCCCGATTATTTTTTGGGCGTTACCTAAGGAAAGGTCATCAAAAGGACATAAGTTCTTGTTTACCAGTGCTGGGGGTAAGGTTAAAAATGGGACCCTCCCCCTACTCACCAAACCGAAAAGGGGGAGAGTATTCCTGTCATGCACAAACCCCCATTAAATTTCCAGAATTGGAACCATTTTTTTTCCCACACCAATAATGGGTTTTGGGAAATGATATTCCAGTTTGTAAAAGAAATTTGCCATAATGAAAATCCTAATATAATGTGTCGCGAGGAAAAATAGCCTCAATTTAACCAATTTTGGTTTTAAAAGGGCCCACCTGGCTGAAAGAGTTTAAAAAAAAAATCCAATCAAATTTCCACTCGCCGACATACTTAGAATAAAAGGGAAACCCGAATTGATCCCCGATCCTGTGAAGACATAGAAAGGTTTTCCTTTTTGAGCAAACTAACAAGACTACTAATTTAGTCTTCAAATCCATTAAAAGGGATAGCTCTGTCCCTTTTAAGTTTTGGTTAGAACAATACAAAAGCAAATATTTTCCCGAGGGAAAATCGCTCTTGGCCTCGCAGCCCCAATAGGAAAAAATTTACCGATTATTAGGTCTGTACCTAAACATGAGGGCATAATAGGGGTCGAGGATGAAATTTGAAAGTGATCTTCCAAAACCACCCCCTCCCCTCTAATTCCCAAAGCCATCATCTTTCTAAATTTTTGGGGAAGAAATCTAGGAATCATTACATGGCGGAAGGTTTCAAAATTAAACCGATTCAGGGGTCAATTTTTGGGTAAATCATGGGAAAGGCAGTCAAATATTACCTCAATCTCATTAAATTTTTAAAAGATCGAAGGTAGACTATCGCCTTCTAGGGCCCCCCGAAATTCCCGCGATAGGGGCTCCAAAAACCAATTGAGGTCAATGGTGAGGCTATATGGGGAATTATAATTCCCGGGATAAACTCTCCCCCCGATCAATATATTCTGCATTTCACTTGTACCTCTATAGGACTATTTAATTTCAAAATTCAAGACCAAAGTACCGAAACCACTATACAAATGCTCCCCGGGGCTATGTGGGCCCGGGGTGAGTCACATGCAACGGAACTTCAGTTTTCACCGGCCCCCAGTTGTGGAAATTATCCACCTACCTCGGATCTGAATACGACACACTGATTATACCCCCGCGTCGTTGGTGTGATACCCCTGACGCCGTTACCACAATAACGCCTCCCCCGCCCTGCACCTGCAGTTGCGATCACGCTACCACTTCAAATAACAAGGACATTGCGGTATTGATTAAGCCCTACAACCAATTCAACCCTACTATACACCGATAAGTATCGTAGTAGTTGACTAGTTGGGGTATTGTGTCGGGATGAGATAGACGAGGGTTTTGTATGGGTAAGACCTCAAATAAATATGTGCTTGTAGCATAAATTTTACATAGCCTATATGTATATATATATTTTAATATATATATATATATATATAATATAATATATATAATATATATATATATATATAATATATATATATATATATATATATATAATATTATATATATATAATATATATATATATAATATATTTTATAATTATTATATTATATATAATTTATATATATATATATATATATATATTTTTATAATATATAGAATAGACATAACATCTATATGCATTTTTAAAAAAATTTATATAATATATAATTTAGGGTGTCCCAAAACCGACTTTGTATCGGACACACTCCAGCATTATGTTGCCTTGTTCCCTGTTGTGACAATTTCCCAAAACAGGAAAACTTTCAGCTTCCTTTCTCGTCTTTTACTGGTCGCGCATTTCGTTCAGTTTTCTGCTCGGCGTCAGAGAGTGAGGTAGTTGTCGCGTGTGTCGTTTGCGCGTGTGGTGTCCTTTGTGTCAGTTTGTTTCTCACTACATCTATATTACAAACTATTTAGTGTGTGAACTTAGTCGTTTTAAGTGTGTGCCTGCCGTATCCCTGTATTCCTCACTAAAAATAATGTAGCTAAGGGCCTATGTATGTATTTATCCATGTAAAATCAAAAACTGTATTCTGGTCTCTTTTGTGTTCCCAGGTCTAACGTGAGGGCGTGTGAAAGACGATCTACGGACGTGGATGGCTACTGGGAGAAGTCCCCAACATCTTTCATTCCCGGGGGAATCGTCTTCCGTTCGAGAGGCGATGTTCTCCAAGTGTTTTGTTCCACCACAAGATCCAAAAGGGAGGTTCTTTTGCTGCAGCAGCTTCTACCGCTGAGAAGGTCTTGGAAGTGGGCGCCCGTGCGAACTTTCCCGACGCTGGATGTGTCGTGGGTGTGAAGAAGAAGATCCTCAAACGTACGAGGAGTACGGCGCCTTGGCGAAATCCAAGTCACGGAAGACAGAGACGGAAGAAATGAAGAGATGCATTTTCAGAGACAGCCTGGAAGACATGCTCGACATTGCGCATTCCAAGGCAATGGAAGCAAAAGATCCCGAGGAAGACAAGGCGTTCTTGGAGCTCAGGGGGGAGGCCGCAGAGCTGCTCGATGGCGGCGTGGACGAGAAGCTGAAGCGAGCGACTGAGGAGAAGCGACGTAAGAGAAAAAGGATGGAGGAGATGAAGAAAAAGGACGCGGCTGCTTCTTTCATCCACTCTTGATCGTGACGTGGCTTTGGAGTCTTTTACTACATCCTCATCGTCCAACAAAGGAAACCGAGGACGAACGACTTTAAAGCTCCGACACCAGCTAAAGGGTCCACGCCGTCGACCTCCTAAGGGGGAATTTAAGCTCACCAAGGAGCTGGGCCCTTGTTTGGGAGCGCGGACAATCGTCCATCCGTGCTGCGACATCCTCCTACACGCTGCTTTCAATGAGCCTGGCCACGACATCGAACATATCACTGTGTCCCGTTGTCGATCCCACGGCGGGCCAGAGTCAAGAACCGCGAAGAGATGCCATGTCTCTCTCTTCAAGCCTGAAGTCCCTTTTGGGCCTGCATTGGGACGGCAAGTTGTTAACCAGTCTAGGGACGAAGGTCATTGGAGGAGAGGGTGGCCGTTTTTGGTGTCCGGGGAGTATACGGAGGAACTTCTGGGTGTTCCTGTGTCTGCAGACGGGACAATACAAGCTGTTGCGGAAACCGTCTTGAAGCTGGTGCGGGAAAGCAGCTTGGAGGGCAACATCATTGGAATGGCATTCGACACGACAGCGGCCAACACGGGGATGGTTCAAGGAGCGGTTGGCATGCCGCCAACACATACTGGAAGTTGTTCTGAAGGATGTCTTCGAGGCTTGCATGGGTCCATCATCTGGCCCTAACATCGCCCTTTTCAAGAGGCTCCAGAATCGTTGGCCTATCGTTGACCAGAGCCGACCACAGCCCCTGACACCGACCGCTCTGTCATCCGACGAAGAAGTTCACCGCCTTGAGATGCTCGGTCACTTGAAACGTCTGCTTGACTGTGGGAATCATCCACGGGAAGACTACAAAGAGATCATCCTGCTCAGCGTGGCCTACCTCGGAGGAGGAGTCCCTACATCCTTCCGTGCTCCTGGTGCTTACCACATGGCCAGATGTGGTAAGCACCACATCTGGCCATGATGGTAATATATATATATCTTATATCTAATATATCTATATGGTAATATATATATATCGTGATCATCTTCACGGTGTAGATGGCCAAGGCCATCTACACCGTGAAGATCATGCTCTTCCATGACCAGCTGGATATGAAGCAGGCGGGAGTTGGCGGGGATCCGTCGAGTTGCGTTCTTTGTGACCATGGTCTACGCGAAATACTGGAATGAGGCAGTGATTCCGTCCTACGCAGCCAAGAACCGACCTGGGCTTCATCACTGACGTGAAGAGGATCTGCGACGATGGGGTTGCGTCGGTCCGCGAAACGTGCCATGCAGCGCCATCTCTGGTACCTTTCCGAGAATCTGATCGGAAATGGCCATCTTCGATGACCGCATCAGCCCCGGGGCAGGGAAAGGCGGAGATGGTAGTTTAGAGGGGATGAAGCGTTCCCTTTAACGACCAAGAATCCACGGCGCCCCGAGTCGAAGACACCAATCAATCTCAACAGGCCGCTTTCCGCCTTCTGCTCAGTGCGGTCGATGCAGGTCTTGAAAAGTCTACTAGGAGGCCAGCAACCGACCTTCCTTGAGCTGAGTCCTGAAACATGGAACACGGATTCGTGTTTCAAGTGCGCGAAGAAGCGGGCTGGGTCCTGAAGGCCACGGGAAAGACCTCGCAGAACGAGGAATAGCCTCATTCAACGCTTCCTCGGCAACCGGACGAAGGACGAACGGAAAAACCCATTTCCCTTGAAGTTCCCCGCCTCCCACGAAAGTTTGTCCCTAAAAAAACGAAGGCGGAACTCAAGAACAAGGGTTGGAGTGGGAAATAAATAACTAAATAAACAAAAACAGATATTCACTTTCTTTTTCCCTGTACCTAGGCTTTTCTGAAACAATAGAGTGATCAGAATGCAGAAAAAAAAGGGGTTCGAATCTTAGAGGAGCATAAAAACGTTCTTTTTTGCGAAACATTAAATATTCCCCCAATTTTTCACAAAAACTTTGGTGGAATCACTTTCTTTTGACAAAAAAACCAGAGCAGCATGGCTGGATTTGAATCATTTTTTGATTTTCTACTAATAAAAGCCTGGGAACCCCCTCATATTATATATATATATATATAATAAATATAAAAATTTATATAAATTATATAAATTTTTTTTTAAATATATAATATATTAATTATATTATATATATATATATAATATATATATTTAAATATGAAAAAATGTATTCTAATCTTTTAATAACATATATATATATATATATATATATATATATATATATTATATATATATAATATATATAATATATATATATATTATAATATTATATTTATATATAATATAAAAAAAAAAAGAGGAGAGAGAGGAGAAAGAGAGGAGAGGGGAAAAGAGAGAGGAGAGGAGAGAGGGAAGAGAAGGAAGAGAGGGGAAGGGAGAGAGAGAGAGGAAAAGAAAAGGGAAGAGAGAGAGAGAGAAAGAGAGAGAGAGAGAGAAGAGATAAGATAAGATAAGATTTTATCCTATTAGACACTTTGCAAGTACCAACTACAAGGTATTGACATACAAAGCGCCGCCACGTCAGCAAAAATGGGGACTCGAACCCCTGACCGAAGCACAGGGACGGCACTTGGGAACTCACGTCTCTACCAACCTTTCCACCCTGAGGGCTAGAAGGGGGGGAGAGAGAGGGGAAAAGAGGGGGAAGAGAGAGAGGGAAGAGAGAGGGGAGAGAGAAGGAGGGGGAGAAGAGGAGGAGAGAGAGAGAGAGGTAGTTTTGGGTAATCTTTAGGATTTTTGTTTCTGTGCTCTAATTTGTTTTGTGACCCCCCGGGGCCTTCCCCTTTAAAAGAATCCGGCTAGTCCCCCGTCTTGGTGGGGCTTTCCTTGCCCCGGCCTCAGCGGCACGATCTTACCCCGGAAGTCAGCGATCACGTATGTTCACGCCTGCGGGAGACAAGGTAAACAATACCTAGGCTGCAGGAGACAGGCGTGTACATCCTCTATGTCAGCCGCGTGCAAGACAAGACTCTTTCTCCCCTCTGGGCTGGACTTCACGTCAACTGTAGCTACCCCTGAAGTCTCCGCAACTCTCCACAAGCGATGTGACGTCACGGATACGTGCCGACTCATCATAATGTAGCTATGGGTGCATCAGCGTTCGCTCCGACCCTGCATCCCCGACCATAGGGCACACCACTCCGTCAACCTTCCCATTCACCTGGCTGGTCGTGGTAGTCACCTTGCATTATGTTGCCTTTGGGTTATGTACAGGAATGGCTGGTTGCACAAAAAACGGAGGAAAAAGGCTCTTGCAAAAAATGAAGAGGCATTGGATGACTCCGGCGAGTAGCACAAGGTTTGCAAAAATTCGAGGAAATGCTCGAATAAGATCCCAGCCGAGGAGGTCACGCCTGCGAAGAAGCGCGTTAAGGTCCAGCATATGTAAATATGCATGCGCGTGGCAAATGCAACACCCCCTCACACTGTTACTATTGACTTCATAGTTACACACACAGGGATTTTTATCATTTTCAAGGTATGAGTGGATGGCAATTGACACTAAGTTTACGGATCATTGATAATAGTATTTTTTTTTTTTACAAATAAAGATATATAGATAAACATGTGTATTATGCGTATTACATATCGGGTGAACATTGAGGGTGCATTTCCAGTGCCTGTGGACGAGCTACCACTGCTTCCAGAACAGAAGTATATGTATGTTGCAAGCATTGCCCGCGATTAAGCTGCCAACGTATCTACTACATATGTGCGTCACAGACAGCAGGGCGGGAAGCAGACTAAGCTCACTTATAGATACTATGCTGATTATTGAATTAAACAGAAAGCTGCTAAAAACAGCTGTCTAGTGTAGCTCTACGTGACGCTTAGAATGATTAGCAGTACTGGGTAAATAATTTAATTTAAGATGTTAGGGATATTCCCGAAAACCACAAATTCAAGTGTTACCCATAGTGGGGTTGGGATGATAAGAACATGCAAACCCCTTACTTTTTGGTCGACGAGGAGTGGGGACATCCCCCACTAAGAAGGTAAGGAGCAGGAATGAAAGGTAAAGGTACGAAGGTAAAGAGCAGGAATGAAAGGAGTGATGGTAGTACCAGTTTAAACTTTGGTAATGTGGGGACATCCATGCAAGTAAACAGTAGGACTGAAAGGAGTAATGGTACCAAAAGTAGTTACAGTAGTAGTAGTAATAGTGGTGGGTATGGTAGTAGTAGTGGTGATAGTGGGAGTAGTAGTATTGGCGATAGTGGGAGTAGTAGTAGTGGTGATAGTGGGAGTAGTAGTAGTAGCAGTAGTAGTGGGAGTAGTAGTAGTGGTGATAGTGGGAGTAGTAGTAGTGGTGATAATAGGAGTAGTAGTAGTAGTGATAGTGGGAGCAGTAGTAGTGGTGATAGTGGGAGTAGTAGTAGTAGCAGTTGTAGTGGGAGGTTCGTCGACCTGAGGTCTCCAAGGGGTGAGGTTGTGTTGGTGGAGCTCTCGGAATGGCTATGTCTTCGATGGAGGGTGTTTTGGTTGAGGCGGAGAGAGAAGTGGCGCTGTGTGCTTCTGCTGTGTTGGAGAGTGTGGCGACTGGTGGTGATAGTGTGGTAGTGGAAAAGAGCGGAATCGATGGTGCTGTGAGTGGAAGCGAGGGTGTGGTGAGTGGAGGAAAGGGTGGAGTGAGGGAGTCTGAGATGATAACGAGTGTGTTAGAAGGAGGGAGAAGGGACGAGGGGGAGTCCAATGAAGGTTGTGGAGTGGCACTTAAGTCTATTCTGGTGGCGATTGAAGACCTGAAAAGGTACTTTGTAAGTGAAGTGAACGAATTGAAAAGCGTGGTAAAGAAGCAGAAAATAGAGATACGATCTCTTAAGTGTGGAGGTGGAGGTCCAAGTGGAGTGAGAGGATGGACACATGCGAGGGATGTACCTGGAGGGGTATCAGAGGGAGACGTGTCTCGGGCTACTACTAAGGGAGTTGTTCCTAGTAAGTTACAAGGGATTGGTGGATGGAAGGTGGTCGACCATGGGGGAGCGCGCCCGAAAGAAAGTAAGATAAACAATAACCATGTTGTGTGCACGAATTCATTTCAGGTACTCTCGGGGCTGCAAGAGGAAGATAAGGAGGTAAGGACGGTAGACGATACATCATAATTCGTATATATATATATATATATATATATATATATATATATATATATATTCGTCATCATAACGTTCTAATATTTGTTCTAATATTTGTTCTAATATATTTATAATGATGGTCATGTAGATTTATTATAGTGCCAACAATACATTTTATTAGCATTCTACAAATGAATTTTTGAGCAATTGTCTATGTATTTCTCCTGGTTTTTGTTTTTGTTTGTGTTTCTTTGTTTTGTTTACCTTGTTTTTCTTTCTTTTTTCTTTCTTTTTTTCTTCTTTTATGTAATTGCTACTGACGTCTTAGATAAACTTGTTTGTAAACTACAGAGATGCTGCCCGAATAGCCGTATGGCTTCGTATGGGCTGCTTACACAAATTATGTTATATAACTTTATTAACGTATGTATTATGTATGGTAAGCATATTAAAGTGTTTCAAGTGTTTCAAGTGTATCATTACCCGCAGGTAAAATCTTGGTTGTTGGTGACAGTCAGATTAGGCATCTTGACAGCAGGTTTTGTGATAGAGATGGGATGCGCATGAAGTCGGTGAGTTACCCAGGGAAGGGGATAGGTTATGTTAGTGATAAGATAGTTGAGTGCATGGCGGACCAATAGAAAAAGCCCATCGTCTGCCTGAGCGCTGGGGGAAACGATGTTGAGTGTGTAAGGAGTGAGGAATTGCTACGGTGGTTCAAGGAAGCTGTAGGTAAGATTAGGGACAGGGTAGGGGTCCCTGTGGTGTGTGGTGTTCTTCCAAGACGCTTTGTTGACGATGTGTGGTACTCCAGGGCTATTGCTCTGAATTGCTGGCTGGCACTTCATTGCAAAGCCAATGGTTAGGCTTTTGTAGACAACCGGGACCTCTTTTTCAAGCATAACCACCTCTACCACAGGGACGGGGTGCATCTTTCGAGGAAAGGAGTTCAGACAGATCTTGTCTGAATCCCTTGAAAGGGAGGTAGATGCACTGCAGGCTTTTTTAAGATAGAGAACCGGGGATTAGACACTGGGGTCGAGGTAAAGGAAACGTGCGACACTAGGAGGAGTTTCAGAAGGCAGGGAACTAAAGTGATTCGTAGGAAGAGAGAAAGGAGGGGTTTAGTTAAAGATAAAGGGAAAATGGACAAAAAGAAGAAGAGTTGCTTGAAGGTTTACTTTACAAACTGTAGGAGTATTTTAAACAAGATAGATTTCCTGAGAGAAATGAATAGTGTAGAGGACTTTAACCCTTTCACGCACGAAAAGTTTAATAAGTTTTTCCGTCCACTGCGACATCAGTCTGGGGCTCTCTAAGGGGCCGCGCGTAATGGCCTGACTCTGCGGCGAATGTTTTGGTTATGTTATTAATTTCAACCACGATTATTCTTTTTTCCTGGCATTATTATATATCGTTGGTTTCGCAAGAGATTATTCTGCCTTATGAAAGACAAAAATAACAAGAAATGCAAGTAAATAGCGGAGTTTTAACGACTTAGAAAAAACATTGAGTAAAGAGAAATAAGAAATACTTACGTTCACCACTTCGTAGCTCGATACTTCCTGAGTCTACTTTTTATGGTTTATATGCCAATAAAAGCGGATTTTTATGAGGATTCCAACGCTACCATTAGAATTTTCATATGGCCAGTAGTTCTTGAGAAAATGGAGGAAAACTAAAAAACATGTTGGAAGACGGATTAGGCTACAAGAGATGGGATGGCTTACCCGGCTCGGACAGGTTTTAAATGGACGGGCAGTCCGCGCTGACAGGCTGCCTGCTGAGAGTTAGCTGGAACACAAGCCCTTATCAATTCAAATCCACCCTCACGAGCGAGTTGACAATTAGTTTATTTTATAGGCCTAGCTTGGATCTTTGACGCAGTAAATTTTGACGCGATTCTGATAAATACTTTATTTTTGGCGAATTTTGAAATGTTTTTTGACGCAATTCGCGTCAAAAGCTCAGATGTAGACGGGCCCGTTTTGACGCGATCTCGTCACCGTGCGTGAAAGGGTTAATATAATAGCATTAACAGCAACATGGTTGGATATGTCAGGAAAGGTATTTGATCCGGAGGTCGAGATAGCTGGGTATAAGTTATTTCACAAGGACAGGTTAGGCAGGTGAGCTGGAGGAGTTGCGCTTTATGCAAGAGATACATTGCAGTGTTGTGTTAATAATGCTATAAAAACAGATGACAGCATAGAGTCTATATGGGTAGAGGTTACGGAGGGAACTGAGAAAATGGCTTTGTGTGTAGTGTATAGGCCTCCAATTTTATGTAAAGAGGATTCAGCTCCTATATGGCAAGAAATAAACAAGGCTTGCAGATATAATCGACTATGCGTGGTGGGAGATTTTAATCTTAGGAATATAGACTGGGGATTTAATTATAGGAGACAACGACGCAGATGCATTGTTAAATATAATCCAGGATAACTTTCTAAGCCAGGCAATCAAGGACCCACTAAGGAGATAATATTCTAGATTTTTTACAAACAAACAGGGAAAGATTTAGTTACAGAGGGGAGGTTGGGGGGAATGGGAAAATAGCGACATTGTGAAATCAGGTTTTTGTTTAAAAAGGGGAAGTGAAAAAAAAATTTTTAATTTGGCAAAGATCCTGACTTCAAAAAGGGCCAATTATGCGGGATTAAGAAGAACATGGGGGGGGATTAACTGGGGGGAAGAAGGGGGTAATGATTTTCCCAAGGTCAGCGCGGGCAGGGGGGAAAGGGCCAATTATACAGGTTTAAGAAAACACCTGGGGGGGTTTAACTGGGGGGGGGGGGGTAGAGGGGGAGGATGTTCCAAAGATCAGCGCGGGGGGAAAGCGGAAATGCCAATTTTGGGGATTGGAAGAATCTGGGGGGGATTAAGAGGGAGTAGGATAAAGGAAGTTCCAAGGTCAGTGCGGTAATTTGGGTAGTGAGGCCGGGCGGAGGAGGATTATACTTTATTTGTAAGGATTTTAATTGCAACAGAAAAAAGTTTTCCCTTAACGAGATACGATCAAGGAAGAGGACCAAAAGGGATGCCCACTAATTTAAAACACAACTTTGGGAGAAAAAAAGAAACTGTTTCTTTTTAAAGGGCTGGACAAGTGAGCAAAAAAACGTTAACGTATGGCGAGGACAGTGAAGAGTTTTAACAAGATAGCTAAGAACATTAGAATTAAGGTCGCGGGACAAGCAAAAATTGCCCCTAAGGGTTCTATCAGGTATGAAAAACCCAAAGACGGGGAATTTAGGGGGCCGTAAATTAGAAGGGTAAAGTTTTAAAACGGTTGAGGATAGTGAAAAAATTTAAAATGTTTATTTTTTAAAGTGTTTTAATCAGAAGATCAAAGAAATACCTGAAAGTGAACAATGTTTAAAGGAACGATGGGGGAGAAACTCAAAGACATTTAATAACTGGGGAAATGGGGGAGGGGGTATAGATAAATAAGAATTTAAGTCCCCCAGGCCCAAAAAAGTGTATCCAAGTATTACAAAAAGCAAAGGGGGTTTTGTTAGTGAGCTTTAGTGCAATTTTAGGAAATCGGTTAAGATGGGCGATGGCCGTTTTTTTGGGGGAAAAGGAAATGTATCCCCAATTCAAGAAGGGAGAAGAAGATTTAAGTCAAATTACGCCCCGTAGTTAACGTGGGGGGTAAATTATTTGGAATAATTTTTGCAAAAAACATTAAAAAAGCTTTAAAAAAAAATATGTTGATCAAGATTCCCAAAAACAGGACACAAGGGAGGTCAGTCTCTCCAATTTTTTGGTTTATAGGAAAGTTTATGAGCGGCAGATAATGAAAGATTATATATATATCCCGGACTTTAGAAAGGCATTCGTAAAGTCCCACCGAGGACTCTTAAAAAGGGTTAAGGCTCAGGGTAGATGGGACGGTTTTCTTTGGATCAAAGCTGGGGTAAGGATGGGAAAAAAAGGGTAAATAAGGGGTTTAAAATTTGAAGGGGGGATGGTGACAAGTGAGTTCCAAAAAGGGTCTTTTTTGGGGTCCATTACTATTCTTTTTTCATCAACGATTGGTGGGGGATTAGCAGTGAATCAAAAATTTTTGTGTTTATACAAGTGGGTGGTTTTAGGATCACTTTTGATGTAAAATAGGGGCGGGAGACTTAGAAAAACAAATGGGCGGGTAGTCAGAGGCAGATGGAATTTAATTTTGAAACTATGAATGTTGGTAGAAAAAACCCGGTAATAGTTTACACCATAGAAATTATCGCTGAAAGATCAAAAGGGAAAAAAAAAAAAATTGGAGTAAGGTGAGCCAGACCTCGCCCTGGGGAAATAATGTTTTGGCTAGAAAAGAGCAAAGAGTGTTAGAATTATTCCCAGAAGTTTTTACAAGTAAAGGGGAATATTAAAAAAGCTTTTCGGCTCATCAGACCCCCTAAATGCAGTTCATTTTTGGTTTCCCATTTTCGGGATGATATACCCTTTGTTAAAATCATGCAGAAAGAAGAAAAAAATTATTCAAAGGTGCAAAACTTTAGTATGAGAAGAGTTTGAAGCTTTTAAAATTTACACTCACTCGAGAGGCAGAGAAAGGGGGCATTGTAAAATTTTTAAGTGGAAAAAAGGGTTTTTAAAAAAGGGAGGTAGGAAAATTTTTACGGCTATTAACCGGGGAGTAGAACAAGAAGTAACGATTCAAAGTAAAAAAAGGGTTTCAAAAAAAAAATGGGGAAAAAAACTATAGTTTTACAAAGGGGGTAAAGACGGGAAGGACCCCAATGGAATGGAGTAGCCCAGTTTTAGTGGGAGTCTTTTGGGGAGTTTTCGGAGGGGTGGATGGGTTAATGGAGGGGGGAGAAAGGTGTTGATGTGTTGGGTAACCGGAATACCACGTGGGGCCCCACCCCCCAAATGTGTTTATTTATTTTCTTATGTTTTAAAATTTGGGGACTCTTCCAAGTAAGGAGAGGATGAAAGGAGTAATGGTATTACGAAAGTGTAAAGTATTAATAATGGGAAGAAATTGTATTTTGATAGTGGGGGAGTAATAGAGTGATGATATGGGAGTAAGTGTGTGATATTTGGGAGTAGAGTATTGGGTTTGGGGGAAATTAGTGGGAGTGTAGTAGTGGTGTATGGGAGTATAGTAGTGGGATAGGGAGTATAGTGTGGGTAGGGGGAGTAGTATTATTGGTGATAGGGGGATAGAGATGGGATAGTGGGAGAAAAGGGGAGAAGAATGGTGAAGGGGGAGAGAGTAGTGGTGATAGGGAAGTAGTAGTAAGGGGGGTGAATAGTGGAAAAGTAGTAGTAGTGGTGGATAGGGGAGTAGTATAGGGGTGATATGGGAGATATAGTGGTGAAGTGGGGAAAGGTAGTGGTGATGTGGGAAAAGGGGGTAGTTGGTGATAGTGGTATAAAAAAATATGGGATAGTGGGAGTAAAAATGTGTGTAGGGGATAGAGGTGTGATAGGGGATGTATAGTGTGATAGGGAGTAAAATAGTGTGATAGTGGGAGTAGTAGTAGTGGGGATAGTGGGAGGAGTAGTAGGGGTGATAGTGGAGTGGGCATAGGGGGTGATAGGGGAGGGGGATAGTGGTGTAGGGGGGAGTAGTATATGGTGATGTGGTAGTAGAAGTGGTGATAGTGGGAGGGTAGTAGTGTGATAGGGGATAGTATAGTGGTGATAGGGGGAAGAGAGGGTGATAGTGGGAGTAGTAGTAGTGGTGATAGGGGAGTAGTAGTAGGGTGGGGGTGGGAGTGGGGGTGGTATGGGGGGGGGTAAGTAGTGGGAAGTGGGAAGAGATGATAAAAGGGGAGTAGTAGTAGTGGGAGGGAAGTAGTAGTGGTGATAGTGGGATAGTAAAAAGGTGAAGGTGGGAGTAGTAGTAGGGGGTGTAGGGGGTTTTTGGGGAAAGTAAGTAAAGGGGTGGTAGAAAATTTGGGAGGTTGTTGTTTTGGTAAAAATAACAACAAAATTCCTATTTGGTCTTCCCCCGTTTTGCCCTCGAAGACTCCCCAAAAACAACCACGGTAGCGAGGGTGCTGGCGGGGGTGTAGTCACTAGGAGGAATGTCATTTAACTGGGGTCGCCTGCTGGACATGGTTTGGGGTAAAACTCTGCAGGGCATTCTTCCCCGTGCTGGATATATGGGACAACTTTTACTTTTTTGAAAAACCCCCCACACGAAGCTATTCCATGTTTGAAAATATGCACTTTGGGGAGCCAAATTTTTGGCTTTACTTTTTTGCGTTTCGAAACCCTTTAGGAGGAGGCCACCACATGTTTTACAAAAAATAACCATTTATTTTTCAAAAGGCAGAAAAATCAGAAAAAAGGAGGAAAAAAAAAATTTCAAGCCAAATACTTTTTTTTGGTTTTTTTCGGCAAAATGGTGGCTGACATCAAATAGCTGCTATGGTTTTAAAACTCTTTTCTAAGAGAAAAAAAATTACAGGAAAGGTCAACAAGTGCAAAAAAAATGAAAAGAACGTGTTGCTAAAAAATGGGGATTTTGGTTTAAATCTAAAACAAAGATCGTAGAGTCTAAAAAGCGGAAAAAGGGAAAAGGGGGGTTGTGTCAACAAGTTCGTGCTAGATTTTAAAATAGGGGGCCTTTGTGGAATTTTGTTTTTAAAAAAACTGCTTTGAAGTTCGAATCCGTCGGGGCATCTCCTCTGACCATCTTTAAAAAATGGGGGGATAAAAAAAAAACCTGTAGATGGAGCACAAATTCCCCGGGTTTAAGTCCGCCAAAGCAATGTTTTTTCACGCGGTTTTGAAGTACAAGCATTATATGAAACCCTTACTTTTTACTGCGAATACAAGTGCGGCGGAGGGCACTAGGCGGCGAGAGCCTCAGGTCAACCCCTACAGGAACCATCGCCCTGCAATACAAAAAAAAAAGGGCCTTGCCCCCATGGGCGAGGTCAACCCTCACAGCCGTCCATATGGGCAGGGCCAACCCCCTGAGCCCTCAAGGAGAAAGAATAGCCCACAGGGGCTGTAGGGTCCAAAGCTAAAAATATAATTTTTCCTCCCCTCGTCAAGTGGCCGAGGTTTTTCTCACATAAGACAGTTGCCATCGAAAAGGTTCGAAAGGGAAACCCCTAGGGTGGCATGGCCTTACATTATGAATGCCATTGAAAATTTTTGCTGCGCCAAACTGGGGTAAAAAACTAACCATATATCCATAATTAAAAAGAGGGGCCCAAAGGGGTAAGCATTAAAGTATTCTGAAGGGGGAACAAAAAAAAGCCCATAGGCACTGGGGCACAGAAAAGAAAAATTTGTAAAGTATAACAATGTATGCAATAAATATAGTTCATTACATGTCATTAACGGAGATTTTTTTTGAGATTTAAATTTCGGGTAGAAAAAAAAAGGAGCAAAAAAATTAAACATTTCTCCCAAAAAAATACCCCAAAAGGAGTGTACACCAATGATTAAAGAACTAGGAACTTAAAGAAATTTGTGTAAGAAAGGGAAATTAGGTTTTTAAATTCGCGGTGAAAGGGGGGGAAAGTAAACGGGAAGAATTGGCGGGAGTTTGACCCCGTTTGGGGAAGCCGAGGGAGCGTTGTTTTTTGGGCCCGGGGGGTGGGCCGGGGGAGAGAAAAGGGGGGCCGTGGTGGCGGGGTGGTGGATGGTCGCTCACGATGTGAGGCGGGGGGGTGGTGAGCTGTGGGTGAGCTGGTATGAAGTGTGGTGTGGGGTGTGGGGGTGTTTGCCTGGGTAGGGTTTGCGCAGGCGTGTGTGGGTGGGGGTGGTGTTGCCGGCTGCTAGTGTTAGCGTCAGAGCGTGTGGGGTTGGGTGGGGTGCGGTGTAGGGTTTTGCGTCAGAGGTGATGGGGGGGGTGTGGTTTTTGCCTTTGCTAGTGTTAGCGTAGAGCGGTGTGGTTAGGTGTTGTGCCTGGGTGTTAGGTTTGCGTCAGAGGTGTGTGGTGTGTGGGTGTTGCCTGGTGCTAGGGTTTTGCGTGAGGTGTGTGGGGTGTGTGGGGTTGCCGGTGTTTGGTTTGCGTCAGAGGGTTGGTTTGGGGGTGTGTTGCCTGGTGCTAGGTTAGGCAGAGGTGTGGGTGTTTTTGGGGGTGTTTCCTGGTGTAGGTTAGGTCAGAGGTGTGTTGTGAGGGTGGGGGTGTTTCCGGGTGTTTTGTGTTAAGTCGGGGGTGGGTGGGGTGGGTGGTGGGGTGTGTAAGCCATTGGGTCTTTTGGGCCCAGCGTGCAAGTTTTTGTATGGTGGGGGGTGTTTTAAAATTTGGGGTGTAACCTTGGGTCTTCAGCCTAATGGCAAAGTGGTGTAGTGGGTGCAGGGATGGTTGGGTTTTTGTAAGTTTTTGGGTTTGGGGGGAATGGCAGTGTGGTTTAGTGGGTCAAGGGGGTTTTGAATGGTGTTTGGGAACCAGGGGCTTAAGCCTAATGTGAGGGTTTTTGGGGTAAGAAAGGGAAAAAGGAGTTTGGTGTTTCTTTGCCTGGCCCGGGGTTTTGAAAAAAGGGAGGTTTTAAGGGAGAGTGTGACGGGTGGGGGTTTTTGGGTGGTCGAGGAGAAGGGCGAGCCCTGCCCCCTGGTTTGTGGGTGAGTGAGAGGGTGCTCTATCTCGAAACTTTTTAAGGAAGATTCCGCCTCATTTAAATTTTGGAAGGGGAGAAAAAAAAATAGATAATATATTTTATTTAAACAAAAAACCCATATATGGAAGGTAAACAATGATTAAAAAGAGACTATAGTCATTTTATTTATTTTGGTCAAAGACCAAAAAAGCCGCGCCAAAGGGGCCCCAAAAATTAAAAAACCCCTTTTTAGAAAAGATTTATCTGTCCCTGTCACGCGCTGTTAAATATGAAGATATTTTGATTTGGGATGATGATACGAGGAATGCACCCAACAGCGCCCCGTAGAATAAAAGGGGGGGCGGGGGCGTGGCTTTCCCTTTGGGATTTTTACAAAATTAAATAAAAAGACTTTAGGAAATTAATGAAGTTTTGGGAAAAAATAATATTTTAAAAGCACAGGTATCACAGGTTTCCCGGGAGTGTTTTGGTGGGCCAAAAAAACATCAGATAAAAACTTTTAAAAAAACTATAAATAACGCAAAAGATATTAAGAGGCAATTTGGGGGAACAGCCTTTAAAGAGTGATAAATAACCCAAAGGAAGAATAGTAATAAAATTTAAACAGCCATTAATGTAAAAATAACAGCACGCATAGACGCTAAATCACGTTTTAAGGGAAAGTAAAGACGGTTGTGACATACACCAGCAACTCCAAGGAATGACTGAAAACCACAGCAAGGGCACAGAAAAATTGAAGAAAAAAAAAAATATATATATTATATATATATATATATGTATATATATATATATATATATATATATATATATATATATATATATATATATATATAATATATATATATATATATATATATATATATATATATATATATATATATATATATATACAGAAAAATATATAAAGAAAACTGTTTAAGGGCCGGTAAAGAAATTATCCCGCGAGATATTGACACCTTGCGTGGTCGTCAAAGGAGTCTTGCAATGACCTTAGAGCGGAATGGCGCTGTTGGGAATGCAGGCAGTTGTTGATCTACAATCATGTTGCCCCGTTGCCATTAGAAACAGCTAGGGGAGGAAGGGGGAGTTTTCAAAGCTAAGCCGCCAGATGTCCCTCGCGCATCTCACATCCTCTGCTCTGTGAGGCTGAATGATCTATCATTTACCGTAAATTCTCTGTACTTCTTTGGGACATATCAGAATTACCCTTCAATACAACAACTGAAACAGTTCTTAATAAAAAATGTAGTTTATCATTTTATTTGTCTACACTTGGTGAAACTATTGGCAAAACAATTGAATACTTGAAAACTCAATCTTTAAAAATCGTCTTTTCATAAAAAAACGCAGAAAAAGTTCAAGCAGAATGAGGCTTCAGGAAATATCTACTTGTATGTAAGCATTCACTGAGTACCTGTTTTGAGTGTATATGTCTCTCTTACGACGAACATTTAACCAAAACAGAGTGTGGCGTTCAGCATCTCCACAGAAACCATCCCGCCGGCAGGATCTGTTATCATCCACTTTCCTGTAGACACCACACGGGTAGGAACTCAGCTCAGCGCCCCCGCTCCTTACCTCATGGCTCATATCTCTGATACTCCTAACTTCTCAATACCAGAGACTGTCATCCTAACTATTATCACCCGCTTATCTCATCACACTCTCTATCGTCTACTGGAATATTCGTGGCATCCGTTCCCACATACCGTTTCCCACATAAAGGAGACTTTCATCTTTCGAGACGGAAATAGTAAACAAACGCTTTCAACTGTCTTCCATCCCAGACTGTTCGTTGAGGTGCAAGCACTTAAATTACTTCTTGGTTAAATGTTCGTCGCAAGACAGACAGACACACCCAAAACAGGTACTCAGTAAATACTTACATACAAGTAATATTTCCTGAAGCCTCATTCTGCTTGAACTTGCGCTTTTCCATGAAAAGACGATTTTTAAAGAATGAGTTTTCAAGTATTCAATTGTTTTGCCAATATTTTTACCAAGTGCAGACAAATAAAATGATAAACTACATTTTTTATTAAGAACTGTTTCAGTTGTTGTATTGAAGGGTAATTCTGATATGTCCCGAGAAAGCACAGGGAATTTACGGTAAATGATGGATCATTCAGGCTGAAAGTGCTGAGGATGTGACAGCCTGAGAGACAGGCTTGAGCGTGAGCTTATTAGAAAACTCCCCAGTGAAGGTAGAGGTAGCAAGCAATTAAATAGTCTGGTTTCTAACATCCTCCCCACATAAAGAATAAAAACATTTATATGCCAAAATCTACTATAGTAGAACAAATTTATAAAGTCGGTTTGGGCGTTAGCTGGAGTGCGAAATTCCCAGTCGGACGCGCTGTCACGTTAGTTACATAATATAATATATGTTTCATATGTTAGTTTGTTACCAATTCTGAATTGATTTCAAATACTCTGTATAGATTTGATGTTCTAATAAGACTACGCAGTGTCACCAATGCATTTAAAAAAAAGAAAATAAGGATGATTATAGTTAGACACCACAACACTTAACATCGTAGCTTTTCGATGGTGCCATTTAGAAACCGAGAGGTCACTTCCTCGCAGGTCGCCACCCATGATTGAAGCTACGTCTACATGTTCGCGTGTTCTTCATAGTTGGGAGAATGAACACACACCTACAGGAGTATAGGATGGCCCCCATCAGCTCCTACCGGGAGGAGTGAGGACTATCTTTTTCGCTAAGGGTCTAATGATTCCGATACTTGGTCAAGTACAAGATTTGGCAGAGCCGTGGACAGGAAATTCCCCGAATAAGCCAACACCCAAACGGACTTCATAAATTGGTTCTTTTACGAAAGGGTACAAAATTAAGCATGGGCTCTTCTGGAAAAAAAGTCAGCTAATACATTAGTTACACTTTTAACATTAGAAATCTTAACATTTAAGAAATACAAATATAGACTAACGCAAAATAGATTTGGATTCTCAATTCAAGCATTTTCTGAAACTGCAAAGGCTTGTGGTCAATGTATACCACTACCGTCTTTACTAGTAGGTGATAGTAATTGTGTTGCAGGGCGAAGATAATTGACAGAAGTTCTTTCTCCACGGTGACATAATATATGGGATGGTGTAAGCTTCCTACTGAAAAATGCCATGAGTGTACAAACTCCATCCTTGTCGTCCTGTACAATAAAGCAGAACCCGCTGCGAAATATCTGGCTGGCATCGCAGGCAAGGCGGCTTGTGTAAGTTATAAACAATTAAGGCTTGATCTGGCCATAAGATATCCCTAGGACTTAAAACCATTCTCACAAGATTGCGTCCAATAAAATGACCATACCATTTCGATATAATAGTGAGCGGTAGAGTTAGTTTTGCTAAACTGCAAAAACTGTAAGTGAATTCTACCGTTCCAATAAACTGCCACAATTGTTGCTTGTTGCAAGGAATGGGCATCTATGAAATATCTTTACATTTGGCCGTGGGAGGAGCAAGCATGCCCAGTTAATTATATATCCTATGTACGTATATAAGTTGAGCTCAAGCAAAGTTATATATTGAAAGGTGAACAATAAGTCCGGTGTCCCTTAAGGCTGGGGAGAGAGTATCCAACTGTGTTCAGTGATCTGACCTCGTGCTATAAAAACTACCTAACTATCGAGATATACTGATCAACCAGGTACAAGTTATCATTAGTTACTACATTGATCTTTGGAAGTTATTGGTAAAGTATTGGTAAAGTATTACAGCATTACAAATTCCAAAAAGCATACCATTAAATTTTTAAGTTTTTCCCTAGTGTAACAAAACGAGAGCTATCTTTGGTACGACTAGTTTAAGGTACTTGACAGAAATCGCAAAGATAATCGGTCCTAGTCAGAAATTTGGCGTTTCCTACTGCCTTGATGCAGTCATCGATCCTCGGCAGGAGATAAATGTCCCTACGGGTAAGGGCTTTGATCTTGCAGTATTCTACGCAAACTCGGATGCTGCTGTCCCTTTTGGGGACGAGGGTCATCGGAGAACACCAATCGCTACCTCCGTGTTCTATGATTCCCCAATCTCTATTTCGGCTAGTTCCATTTTCATTTAATCCATCTTGTTGGGACGCACACCTTAGGGTGACTGCTGGGTTTCCCTGTACCCACGCTAATGTCATGCACAACTGCAGTGGTTCATCCAGGTCTATCTTGAGAAACCTTAGGGAAAATACATGCAAGGGTCGGAATGACAAGCCTCTTATGTTCAGAAAGGTCTTGCTTCCTGCCGATTTATTTTTATACAACTTGGCCTAGCGCCTAGCGCCTGTAGGCAGTGACCTCCAGGGCTGGGATGGTAGACCCTGGAGGTTCACTCTAGGACTGTGATGGTTGGCCCTCGCCCGTGGTGGCGCAGGCAGAATTTTTAACGTGACGCCTGTGATTAGAGGCTGATGCCGTCCCCTTGTGTCCTCTGATGCACTCGCAATCAAAGGTAGAGTTAATGGGTAGCATGTGGGTGTTCGTAGGCCACTCGACGGTTGCAGAAAGATCTTAAATGGATATTCGCCCTCATCGGGGATCGAATTCGGGTCACTGAGCACGCCACTTGGAGACGCTAACCACTCTCATACCGCCTCCCCAAATTGCTTCCTCTGGAGTTCTGCTGCTGAGCCAATCCATGGGTCAAGTATTAAATAGTGAAGGGTTTGTATCCTCTTCCAAGTCTTTATATGATTGATAGTCAATGGGGCAGGTCTCTCGTACTCCTAGGAAATAGGTCTTCAGAATCTTCTGGGCACGTGCAGTCCTGCTCCAATACGTTGACATGGCACAAATGTTGTGTGCTACTCTTGTCAAGAGTGGAAATGACGTAGGTTGTTGGACTCAACTTCTTAAAAATTTTATAGGGCCCATGGAATTTAGAAGCTGACCCTCTACTGATAAAAGATGAGGATCTTTTCACCGGGCAGGAACTCACGATACCTGGCATTCTTATCGCACATCTTATTGGTTTTGGTCTTGATTGGCTCGACACTGTCCGCAGCCACTTCCCAGCACCTTAACCCGTGGACTGCGGGAGCTGTGAATTTTTTTGTGCTCACAGTGCGGCAATATGAGTGCAACAGTGACCATTACAGAATTGGATGAAAATCACATCAACGTCTGAGACTAGTGAGACATCAAGTCAGCGAGACTACTGAGGTGGGGTCAGGGATGCTACTGCTTGGGATTTTTCCAAAGATTTTGAGGGGATTATTCAAGTATTTCTCCAGTAGTTTATCTCAAGGTAAGCATGTGTACCGTATTTACGACTGACTGACCCCCAAAGAATCCTTAGATAGACAAAAATATCCCAAGGTCGTTAAGAAAACATTGAAACTGAATCCTAAATACGGTACATATGCTTACCTTGAGATAAACCACTGGAGAAATACATGAATAATCCCTCCAAAAATCCCAAGATAGACAAAAAATATCCCAAGGCCATGGCCTATATCCCAAGATATTTGGAAAAAAAACAAAGGAGTGGTATCCCTGCGTACAGCATAGTTAGGCAGATAGTGATGTGTGCTATCGAGGGCTGACATAGCGGCCTACATGTGACACAGTTTGTAGACTTCTACGAATGTTGGCGCGGTTTTTGTATGCAATTGAAAATTGCGCTTCCTGAAGGCATGCCGCAGTCGCTCAGCAGCGCTTTCCAGATGGCTTGCCGCAGCCCACGGGTTAAGAATTTGCGCCTGATATCTACCAATTGATAATGTTGATTCTCTCCTTAAAGCTTCCTAATAATATATCCCTAACTAGTATATGTAAAGAGACTCAGGCGATGTGCAAATTCCGCTTCGTAAAATGAGAAACTTATTTGTTCATTAGGCATGTTGGGGAGGACAATAAACAGACAAGGTAAGCTTCATCCCAAGAAGATTCATACTGGGCCGCATACCTCCTGAGAATATTTTTCATTGTTTGGTGCGATCTCTTAATATCCCCCTTTGTCTGCTTATGGTTAGATAATGAGACTCTACGCCTTATGCCCAGCTCACCCATGGCCTCCTTTTGCTTTTGCCTACAAAATATGAAGCCCTGCCAGTTTGTACTCTCTACGGCAATCCAAAGTGAGTGAAAATATTAAGTAAGGCTTAAACTAAAAACTATTGTTTAAGCAGTAAACAAATTAGTGTTTAAGCAATAACATTTTTTAGAGTAACAACATATAGATGTATGGTATAAGTGTCAAGTATAGTAATTATATATTCCTTTCCTTTAACTAACTTGGGAAGAAAGCCAACAATATCACATTTGATAACTAAAATGGCTCAAGTATGTAAGGGGCTTTGAGAGGAAGAAAAGGTGGAATATAATGGTTAAACATACCAGCAATTTGACAGTAGTGACAGACAGGAATTACAATATGCAGCCACATCCTTATTCATACTTTGGTTAAAGAAGTTCCTGGCCAGCCTGGTAAATATTTTTTCGGACACCTAGATGACCGGAAAAATATCCGTCATGGGCTAAAGCAGGTGAAATTTTCTGTACATAACAGGTAAAATAATTTGTGCTGTCGATGCCCAATCAGCGACCTCTTCTGGCATCTTGGATGGTAACCATCGACGGCAGAGTACTCCGTCGCTGATGAAATAGCGAGTCGTTGGACCAGAGTCATTATTCGCGGCCCGTGCCTGGTCCAGAAGTGAATGTAATGATTCCTCCAACTCTTGAGCAGCAATCACAGCTGCTCTCCTGGTATCACCAGTACCTGTAAGAGAAACAAGAACACCCTGGAAGAGAAAAGGATTAGCGAAAAGTCGTATGTCATCATAAGAATAGTCAGTTTGCCTCTGGATGGGCGGCAGTCAGACTTTCAGGGTCAGCATAACCCAAGGAGCGTGTCATGGCACACAATGGAAAAACATCGGGTATATTAGCCACAAGCTCGTGCAATTCTGCGGTAGACTCTGATTATGGTTCGAACCGCTAGTCTGCGATACAGGAGGTGGAGTAATGTCCCCATCTGTCGTGCTGAATCGTTGCAGAAAACAATATCAATTCCAGCCATTGCCAACCCCTGCACACAAGCCACTTGGTCAGTGCCACAAATGTAAATAGACCGAATGTGCAGAAAATGTGTTCTCACCTTGCCTGGTCAAACTTTTCCATCTCTGTCTATCAAATTCCACCGTTCCTTTTAGCTGGAAGTTTGCTAACATTCAACCTGTTTTTAAGAAGGATTGACCGTTCTAATCCTTCCAACTACCGTCTTACAGCTTTGATTTCCTGCCTTTCTGAAGCTTGCGAATCTCTCCTTGGAATCTATCCCGGCGGCACTGGAGCGATAGGGTAGGTTACTTAAATAAGATTGTGATCAGAACAGCCCAACGGAGAGAATAGTTTAACAAAAAGAGCAGAAGAGTTCGAGGTTAGAAAAAAGTCAAGAATGTTGGGCATGTCTCCAAGGCGGTCAGGAATACGGGTAGGGTTCTGCACCAGCTACTGTAGGTCATGGAGGCTAGCAAAGATGAAGGCTTGTTCACCAGGTTAGTCAGTGAAGGAGGATAATAGCCAAATGCTGGTAGTGAACATTGAGATCCCAAATAATGCAAAGTTCTGCAAAAAGGAAATGAGTTAGATGTATTCATCTAGTTGTATTAAAGAAGGCCTGAGCTACGCTCTTATGGTCCCGACGATTTGCGGCTCGACTATCTTGTCCCCGGCAAGTTATTTGTGATAAATCTGCGAACCTCACTGGACCCTCTCCTATACTGATGGAGATTTTTAATCAATCATTAGTGAAGCGATCCCCAGATATGAGGAAATTATCCTTTAACTTATTTCACCACGAGATCCTTGACAAAATGGCTTTACAGAGAGGATAATAAGCATATACAGTAAAAGAAGTCTTTCAAAAAACCCTCCATAGCACAAAATCAACGTTAAAAGAACAAAAAACAATGGTGGTTGAAATTGAAAATAGTTAACCCCTCCTTAACTGATTTACATGAATCTTAAGTCCCTGTATAATACAGACAGAGTACCGGTATTAGCGGCACCATGTTAAAGGCTGCTTACTGGGCGTCATATTGACTCCCGGCCTCTTTCTGCTCACGTTCAGCAGTATAGTTTCTCGGTACTATTTTCGCTGCCTTTAATCAGTGTGCCTTGCTAATGTGCCGTCAGATTTACTAATTGGTCTGAGAAGGGATTCAAACTGTGCAGATTCCTTGCAAATCCCGAAAGAAGGAAAACATGGATAAGCAATGTTAGCCGCTTGGACTGGACACAATGTGCTTCATCTTATTTGTGTCAGGTATGTTTTATTGTTGTGTTGCTATACCCTAGAACATAAGACCATAAGGAAGCTACAAGAGACTAGTACATAGACCTACACGTGGTAGTTCCTGTAATACATATATATCATCCTGTAATACATATTTGGGGAGGCGGTAGCGGAGTAGTTAGCGTCTCCGACTGGCGTTCTCGGTGACCCGAGTTCGATCCCTGAAGAAAACCAAAACCTTTCTGCACCGTCAGGTGGCCTAAGAACACCCACATGCCCTGCCCATCAACTCTACCTTCGACTGCGAGTGCATCGGAGGAAACATGGGGGCGGCATGAGCCTCTAATCACAGGCGTCACTATAAGAATCCTGCCTGCGCCACCACGGGCGAGGGCCAACCATCACAGCCCTCAAGTGAACCTCCAAAGCGTGCACCATCCGAGCCCTGGGTCACCACTGCCTACAGGCGCTATAGGCACAAATGTAAAAAAAAGAATCGGCATCCACCTTTCATCCCAATCCATATATTTGTTTACTTGCCTTTTAAAACTCACTTTCCTCTCTGCACTAAGTACCTAATGACTAACTCTATGCCAGGTGTACTAGGTTTTCAGGTTCACACTTATTTGACATATAATTTGATATAAAATTATACAAGATAGATGAAGATTAAGGAAGAATCAATGCAACTTATTAATTAGATGTTAGACTAGGAGCTACGTAAGGATATTTTATAAGCTTATTTTAGTGTATTTCCTTTATAATGATAACAATAGTGATACATCTTTAGTATTCCAGACGCAAAGTCCATATATAATACTGAAATGCAATGCAGTATGAATAAAATATATAATTAAAACTAAGTATATCTACATGGACATGTAGATATACTTATCTA
>JACEEZ010000962.1:255000-337500 GCA_016584305.1 Chionoecetes opilio | reverse complement strand
AGATATTGATGAGCAAATTGAGGACAGAATTCATAAAGATATTCTGCAGATTTGTCAAACAATTGCATACATTGCATCAAGCAGACGCAAGAACACTCCCAAGGAGTGTTCGTGAGGTGATCGCATCATTAGTGTGGATGGATGCTGGTACGGTGAAAAAACCCCGCTACATACCAGTTCATCTAATACGTGAATCATTGAAGCCAGAAATCCGGGAGACCATCCTTTCTTTTCACGCAATTACTGGATGTGATTCCACAAGCCAGTTCTTCGGACAAAGAAAGAAGACGTGTTGGGAGGCGTTCATCTCTGATCCACACTTACTTGATTCGTTTTGTGAAATGTCCCAGGCAGATTTCGACAAGGCAGAATCATTTGTGATGAAAATATATGACAAAAGTTCAGACGCACTATCATAGCAGTAGATGACCTGCGGGAAAAAATGTTCCATCGAGTCAGTGACCCAGACAAGCTCCCACCTACCCATAATGCTCTGGTACTGCACCTGCAACGTGCGCAGTACCAGGCTGCAGTATGGATTGGGGCAAGCCGTCCAATGTCAAATATTCCCAGCCCAGAAACATGTGGTTGGTATGCTGATGATTCACAAATTCTGCATCCCACACTTTGCACACTTGATGCTGTTCCAGCAGTGTGCGAAGAGCTGCTGCCCTGTGGCTGTAAAACACTGATGTGCACGACCGCGAGATGTACGTGTAAGAAGCATCAGCTGGCATGTTCAATTGGATGCGCCTGCCGCCAGCGATGTGCAAATCCGAAAAATCCAACAGCAACAAAGATTGAAGGCGGACAGTCTGATGATGAATCGGATGATGAACTCCTCCGATAGAACTAGTATTTGTGAACTTAGCCCTAATTATCAGTGATTTTGGAAGTGATATATAGCTTCATGAAATAAGAACGTTCATTATTTTGCTGCATTAAAATACATGTAATATAATATTTGAAATAGTAAAAATATATAATTGAAAATCCCGTGTATGAATATTATTTGTGATATCAAATATTACACAATTGAAGTAAATATCATCATATAGTATTATAAACAAATGCTCAGAAGTATTTTCCAGAGGACATGTGTTGATAATATCAATAAACTAGAAAACAGATATTTTCGGGCGTCCTTTTTAAATTAGGGGGTATGGTTACATTTTAGAGCATATCTTTAAGAAATGTTAATGAAATACCACATATATGATATGAGAAGAACCAGTAATGAAGCAGGAAGTTTTTGAGATAAATAGTTGCCAAAGATTCTGTGAACTTTTAGAAAAATAGCAAATTTATCGCACTGCGGAAATAAAATCCGAAGTAAAAATTTCGGTTAAAAATTGACATTTTTATAAAAAAAAAAAAAAACAGTCCAATATAATCATTATATTGAGGCATAATATGATGTACAGATTCATGTGGGTCATTTTGATACCAAACATGACCATATAGGAGCAATACAGATGTGGCAGTAAGGATATTGATCGATATAAATTTGAACATATTTTTTATTATGGGTGCCAATCTATTTTGGGTCCTTATACGGTAGTGCACACCTCTAGAATTCTACTACCGGTCATTCAGTATGACCAAATAGGTGTACCAACTAAACAATTTAGTTTCAGGTATACAGGGCTCGGGTTGAACCAACTCCTAAACTAGTGGCCTTTTAAATATTGGCCGCCGGACCATATGAGTGGATGGCCATTGACACTAAGTTTACGGATCATTGTTAATAGTATTTTTTTTTTTGTACAAATAAAGATATATAGATAAACATGTGTATTATGCATATTACCATAGACCACTGTATACCTGGACTGCGCACGGAATATCGGCCTGTTGCACATGGGCCTGAACTTGCCCTGAAGTCGGAGGGCCGCTCGGATTCATATATATATATATATATACGCATCATATAGACTGGTTTATCAATCAATCAATCATTGGGGGCATACGCCGGGGGGCGCGTCGCCTCGCCCACCCTACGACGCCACTCCCGGGGGTCACCACGCGCGAGTTCCCATGCAGGCTCCTTTCCCATACCAAGCAGCTCTCGACAAGAAACATCAACTTGCCCCAGCCACGAGCCTTGTGGGCGTCCCCTTGGCCTCCTCCACGCCGGATTGTCTCTTACATATACAACCTGATGGGAAGGATCGGTTTCAGGGTAGCGTGCCACATGCCCATATAGCCGAAGTTGGCGCTGACGGACTATGCAGGTAATAGGCCTCGATTCAGTCTCACGGTGCAATCGCTGATTTGACACGTAATCATCCCAGCGATACCCCATGATTCTGCGAAGACACTTATTACCAAAGGCATTGATTCGTCTCTTCAAGTCACTATTTAGTGTCCATGTCTCACAACCATAGAGTAAGACAGGGCTCACAAGCGATTTGAAGATCCGGATCTTTGTCCTTCTGCACAGGTACCGACAACGCCAAATACTCCCGCTGAGCGAGTCCATAACACCGTGGGCTATGCCAATCCGCCGTAAGACTTCTTGACGTGACCCGCCGTCATTATGGACTGCGCTACCAAGGTATGTAAAACTTTCCAAGATCTCAATGTCCTCGCCACACGCATGAACAGACTGTACTGCTTCATCTAGTAAGTCTCCAAACACCTGGACCTTGGTCTTGAGCCAGGAGACCTCAAGTCCCAAAGGCTTTGCCTCCTCGTGCAGCGCCTCGAGAGCCATCACCAGGACCTCCAGCGACTCAGCAAAGATTACTGCATCATCGGCAAAAACAAAATCAGTGATCTTGGTGTTGCTGACGGATGCTCCACAATCACTTTGATCTACAACCTTGTCCAATACCCAGTCCATACAAGCGTTGAAAAGTGATGGGGCAAGGACGCACCCTTGCCTCACTTCTGTATTCACAGGAAAGAAGCTGGATACACCTTCACTGGTTTATCAGTATATATGATATACTGTAATCTTCGTAAATGTTTGTTCTATAATATTATCAAATAAAAAACAATAAAACACGGTAAAGAAATGCCATTACGAGACTCTGAAGAAATATGCATGAACTTAATATTCACTTCAACTCTTTGCCATTTAAAACTTTGCGCGTCAACTTTTATCATGAAAGGTATCAATAGAAGCGCAATTTTATTAGCTTTCCATTGCTATATTTCGTTATCTGTTAAATTAATTAGAACCATGCATAAATTAGCGTTAAATAAATAAATAAAATCATCAATCGGGTAATTTTCCCGATTGATGAGGTTATTTATTTAGTTAACGCTAATTTATACATGGTGCTAATTCATTTATCAGAAAACGAAATATATAAGTAAATAAATAACCTCATCAATCGGGAAAATTACCCGATTGATGATTTTATTTATTTATTTAACGCTAATTTATGCATGGTTCTAATTCATTTATCAGATAACAAAATATAGCAATGGAAAGCTAATACAATTGCGCTTCTATTGATACCCTTCATAATAAAAGTTGACTCGCAAAGTTTTAAATGGCGAAAGTTAAGTGAATATTAAGTTCATGCATATTTCTTCATAGTCTCGTAATGGCATTTCTTTAGCGTGTTTTACTGTTTTTTATTTGATGATATTATAGAACAAACATTTACGAAGATTACAGTATATCATATATATTGTTAAACCAGTCTATATCCATAGACCACTATATCTCTTTGTCGGGCGCCCAGTAGGCCCCTATGCGTGAACAGTCCAGGTATACAGTGGTCTAAGGTATTACATATCGGGTGAACATTGAGGGTGCTGCAATTCCAGTGCCTGTGGACGAGCTGCCACTGCTTCCAGAACAGAAGTATATGTATGTTGCTAGCATTGCCCGCGGTTAATTAAGCTGCCAACGTATCTATCTATATATGTGCGTCACAGACAGAGGGCGGGAAGCAGACAAAGCTCACTTATAGATACTATGCTAATTATTGAATTAGACTGAAAGCTGCTAAAACCAGCTATCTAGTGTAGCTCTACGTGACGCTTAGAATGATTAGTAGTACTGGGGAAATAATTAGATTTAAGATGATAGGGATTTCCCGAAAACCATAAATTCAAGTGTTACCCATAGTGGGGTTGGGATGATAAGAACATGCAAACCCCTTACTTTTTGGTCGACGAGGAGTGGGGACATCCCCCATGAAGTTAAAGAGCAGGAATGAAAGGAGTGATGGTAGTATCAGTTTAAACTTAGGTAATGTGGGGACATCCATGCAAGTAAACAGCAGGACTTAAAGGAGTAATGGTACCAAAAATAGTATAAACAGCAGTAGTAGCAGTAGTGGTGGGTATGGTAGTAGTAGTGGTGATAGTGGTAGTAGTGGTGATAGTGGGAGTAGTAGTAGTGGTGATAGTGGGAGTAGTGGTGATAGTGGGAGTAGTAGTAGTGGTGATAGTGGGAGTAGTGGTGATAGTGGGAGTAGTAGTAGTGGTGATAGTGAGAGTAGTAGTAGTGGTGATAGTGGGAGTAGTAGTAGTGGTGATAATGGGAGTAGTAGTAGTGGTGATAGTGAGAGTAGTAGTAGTGGTGATAGTGGGAGTAGTAGTAGTGGTGATAATGGGAGTAGTAGTAGTGGTGATAGTGGGAGTAGTAGTAGTGGTGATAGTGGGAGTAGTAGTAGTGGTGATAGTGGAAGTAATAGTAGTGGTGATAGTGGGAGTAGTAGTAGTGGTGATAGTGGGAATAGTAGTAGTGGTGATAGTGGGAGTAGTAGTAGTGGTGATAGTGGGAGTAGTAGTAGTGGTGATAGTGGGAGTAGTAGTAGTGATGATAGTGGGAGTAGTAGTAGTAGTAGTAGTAGCAGTAGTAGTGGGAGTAGTAGTAGTGGTGATAGTGGGAGTAGTAGTAGTGGTGATAATGGGAGTAGTAGTAGTGCTGATAGTGGTAGTAGTGGTGATAGTGGGAGTAGTAGTAGTAGTGACAGTGGGAGTAGTAGTAGTGGTGATAGTGGGAGTAGTAGTAGGGGTGATAGTGGGAGTAGTAGTAGTGGTGATAATGGGAGTAGTAGTGGTGGTGATAGTGGGAATAGTAGTGGTGATAGTGGGAATAGTAGTAGTGGTGATAGTGGGAGTAGTAGTAGTGGTGATAGTGGGAGTAGTAGTAGTGGTGATAGTGGGAGTAGTAGTAGTGATGATAGTGGGAGTAGTAGTAGTAGTTAATAGAGTTTATAGTTTATAGAGTTTTATTGCCAAATAACAATTATATACACATAAATAAATATATACACATTTTATAGGCATTAGTCTGCTGAGCATGAGCTCCTTAGCAAACATAAAATCAGTTAACATAATCTAAATGCGAATACGATGACGGCAATAATTTACAAATAAAGCAGTAGTAGCAGTAGTAGTGGGAGTAGTAGTAGTGGTGATAATGGGAATAGTAGCAGTGGTGATAGTGGTAGTAGTGGTGATAGTGGGAGTAGTAGTAATGGTGATAGTGGGAGTAATAGTAGTGGTTGTGGAGGCGGAGAGTGAAGTGGTGTTGTGTGTTGGTGCTGGGGTTGAGAGTGGTAGTGTGGTATGAGTGAAGGAGGTTGAGGTTAAGGGAGGTAGAAGGGTCGAGGAAGAGTGTAGTGAAGGGTGTGGTGCGGCGCTTAAGACTATTCTGGAGGCGATCGAAGACCTGAAAAAGAGCTTTGCAAGTGAAGTGAACGAATTGAAAAGCGTTGTGAAGAAGCAGGAAATAGAGATACGTTCTCTTAAGTGTGGAGGTGAAGGTCCAAGTGGAGCGAGTGGAGGAGCACATGCGAGTGATGTGCCTGTAGGGGTACCAGAGCGAGATGTGACTCAAGCGACTACTAAGGTTCCTAGTAAGTCACCAGGGATTTGTGTTTGGAAGGTAGTTGATCATGGAGCCCGCCCACAGGAGAAAAAGGTAAATAATGACAGTCTTTTGTGCACGAACTCATTTCAGGTACTCTCGGGGCTGCAAGAGGATGATACGGAGGTTAGGAAGGTAGATGATACATCATTACCCGAAGGTAAAATCTTGGTTGTTGGTGACAGTCAGGTTAGGCATCTTGACAGCAGGTTCTGTGACAGAGAAGGGATGCGCATGAAGTCGGTGAGTTACCCAGGGAAGGGGATAGGTTATGTTAGTGACAAGATAGTTGAGTGCATGGCGGAAAAAGGGAAAAAGCCCATCGTCTGCCTGAGCGCTGGGGGAAATGATGTTGAGTGTGCAAGAAGTGAGGAATTGCTACGGCGGTTTAAGGAAGCTGTAGGTAAAGTTAGGGACAGGGGTGGGTTCCCTGTGGTGTGTGGTGTCCTTCCAAGACGCTTTGTTGACGACATGTGGTACTCCAGGGCTATTGCGGTGAATTGCCGGCTGGCACTTCATTGCAAAGCCAATGGTTGGGCCTTTGTCGACAGCTGGGACCTCTTTTTCGGGCATAACAACCTCTACCGCAGGGACGGGGTGCACTTTTCGAGGAAAGGAGTTCAAATCTTGTCTGAATCCCTTGAGAGGGAGGTAGATACACTGCAGGCTTTTTTAAGATAGAGAACCGGGGTTTAGACACGGGGGTCGGGGTAAAGGAAACTTGCGACACTAGGAGGAGTTTCAGAAGGCAGGGAACTAAAGTGATTCGTAAGAAGAGAGAGAGGAGGGGTTTAGCTAAAGATAAAGGGAAAATTGACAAAAAAAGAGGAGTTGCTTGAAGGTTTACTATACAAACTGTAGGAGTATTTTTAAAAAGATAGATTTCCTGAGAGGAATAAATAGTGTAGAGGATTTTGATATAATAGCATTAACAGAAACATGGTTGGATATGTCAGGAAAGGTATTCGATCCGGAAGTCGAGATAGCTGGGTATAAGTTATTTCACAAGGACAGAGTAGGCAGACGAGGAGGAGGAGTTGCGCTTTATGCAAGAGATGCATTGCAGTGTTGTGTTAACAATGTTATAAAAACAGATGACAGCATAGAGTCTATATGGGTAGAGGTTACGGAGGGAACTGAGAAAATGGTTTTGGGTGTAGTGTATAGGCCTCCAAACTTATGTAAAGAGGATTCAGCTCCTATATGGGAAGAAATAAACAAGGCCTGCAGATATAATCGATTATGCGTGGTGGGAGATTTTAATCTTAGGAATATAGACTGGGATTTAATCATAGGTGACAGCGATGCAGATGAATTGTTAAATATAATCCAGGATAACTTCCTAAGTCAAGCAATCAAGGAGCCTACTAGAGGAGATAATATTCTAGATCTATTGCTGACAAATAGAGACGATTTAGTTACAAATGTGGAGGTCGGGGGGGAATTTAGATGATAGCGACCATTATGAGATCAGATCTAGCTTAAAATGGGAAGTTGGAAAATTAAGTGGCAATAGGCATCGAATACCTAATTTCAGAAAGGCCAATTATGCGGATTAAGAAGACACCTGGAGGTTATTAATAAGAGGTGTGGGATGGAGGAGCAGGAAGTTTCCCAGGACAGGGCGATGACAGCTGGAAAGGGCAATTATGAAGGATTAGGAAGGCACCTGGAGGTAATTGGCGCGGTCAGATATGGTAGTGAGGTCGAGGCTGAGGAGATAATTAGAGAGGTTGGACAGTGAAGTGAGGTCAGGGCTGAGGAGGTAATTAGAGAGGTAAGAAGGGGAAGTGAGGTCGGAGCCGAGGAGGATTATACATCATTTGTAAGGAATATAATTGACGGACAGAAAAGAAATATTCCTTATAGGGAAATAAGGTCCAGAAAGAGTGATCCAAAATGGATGAACACCAAGTTAAAACACAACATTGGAGTAAAAAGAAACATTTATTTAAAGTTCAAGGCAGGATTGGTAAACAAAGAACAGTATAAACGTGACGGCGAGGACAGTGAAGAAATTAACTCGAGTTGCTAAGAACAATTATGAGATTAAAGTAGCAGAACAGGCGAAAAGGTACCCAAAGGGGTTCTATCAGGTTTATAAAACAAAGACAAGGGAATTAATTGGGCCGTTAAGGTCAGGACAGGGTGAGGTCTTAAATACGGATGAGGATATGTGTAGGAGTCTAAATGATTATTTCTTAAGTGTTTTTACGGAGGAGGATACACAGACGATACCTGATAGTGAACAGATGTTCAAAGGAAGCGATGAGGAGAAACTCAAAGATATTGTGATAACTAGGGAAATGGTGGAGGAGGGTATAGAAAAAATGAAAACATTTAAATCGCCAGGACCAGATGAAGTGTATCCCAGGGTATTAAAGGAATGCAAGGAGGTTGTTAGTGAGTCGTTAGTGGACATTTTTAGGAAATCGGTTGAGATAGGCGATGTGCCATTATTGTGGAGGAAAGGAAATGTTGTTCCCATATTTAAGAAGGGAGACAGAGGACTAAAGTCAAATTATCGACCCGTAAGTCTAATATCAGTGGTGGGTAAATTATTGGAATCTATTATTGCAAAAAACATTAGAGAGCACTTAGATAAAGTTTGATCAATGATTCACAACATGGATTCACCAAGGGTAGGTCATGTCTCATCAATTTATTGAGTTTTTTTAGGAAAGTTTATGCGACGGCAGATAATGATAAGAATTATGATATAATATATCTGGACTTTAGTAAGGCATTTGACAAAGTACCACACGAGCGACTCTTAAATAAGGTTAGGGCTCATGGTATAGATGGGAAGGTTCTTCATTGGATCAGAGAGCTTGGCTAAGTAATAGCCAGCAAAGGGTTACAATTAATGGTTCCAAATCTGAATGGGGACTGGTGACAAGTGGAGTTCCACAAGGGTCTGTTTTGGGCCCATTACTATTTTTGATTTACATCAACGACTTGGATAGTGGGATTAGCAGTGATATCAGCAAGTTTGCTGATGATACTAAGTTAGGTATATAGGATTATTGGATCACAGTCTGACGTAAACATATTGCAGGGAGACTTAGATAAACTTAACGAGTGGGCAGTCAGATGGCAGATGGAATTTAATATTGATAAATGTAGCGTTATGAATGTTGGTAGAAAAAACCCTGGTAATAGATACACCATACGCAATGTATCGCTGAAAAGATCAGAAGGTGAAAAAGATCTTGGAGTGAGGGTGAGCCCAGACCTCCGACCTAGGAAACAATGTATTGAGGCCAGAAATAGAGCTAATAGAGTATTAGGATTCATTACCAGAAGTGTTAAAAGTAGAAGTGCGGAAGTTATTCTAAAGCTTTATTTGGCTCTAGTCAGGCCTCACCTAGACTATGCAGTTCAGTTTTGGTCTCCATATTACAGGATGGATATAGTGTTGCTAGAAAAAGTGCAGAGAAGGATGACCAAAATGATACAAGGGATGCGTAACTTTAGTTATGCGAGGAGATTGAAGTTATTAAAATTACACTCACTCGAGAGACGCAGAGTAAGGGGCGATCTGATAGAAGTTTTTAAGTGGATAAAGGGATTTGATAAAGGAGAGGTAGGAAAAGTTCTTACGGCTTTTAACCAGGGTAGAACAAGAAGTAACGGATTCAAGCTGGAAAAGCGTAGATTTAGAAAGGAAATAGGGAAAAACTGGTTCACAAATAGGGTGGTGAATGACTGGAATGGACTCAGTAGACAGGTAGTTAGTGCTGAGTCATTGGGGAGCCTTAAAGGGGAGCTGGATAGGTTCATGGATGGGGATGAAAGGTGGATGTAGGTAGTCTTAGGTGACAGGAACTACCACGTGTAGGCCTCACGGCCTCTTGTAGCTTCCTTATTTTCTTATGTTCTTATGTTCTTATGGTGATAGTGGGCGTAGTAGTAGTGGTGATAGTGGGAGTAGTAGTAGTGGTGATAGTGGGAGTAGTAGTAGTGGTGATAGTGGGAGTAGCAGTAGAAGTGGTGATAGTGGGAGTAATAGTAGTGGTGATAGTGGGAGTAGTAGTAGTGGTGATAGTGGGAGTAGCAGTAGTAGTGGGAGTGTGGGGACATCCTTGCAAGTAAAAAGTAGGACTGAAAGGAGTAATGGTAGCAAAAGTAGTAGTAACAGTAGTAGTAGTAAGAGTGGTGGGTATGGAAGTAGTAGTGGTGATAGTTGGAGTAGTAGTAGTGGTGATAGTGGGAGTAGTAGTAGTGGTGAAAGTGGGATAAGTAGTAGTGGTGATAGTAGGAGTAGTAGTAGTGGTGATAGTGGGAGTAGTAGTAGTGGTGATAGTGGGAGTAGTAGTAGTAGTAGTAGCAGTAGTAGTGGGAATAGTAGTAGTGGTGATAGTGGGAGTAGTAGTAGTGGTGATAATGGGAGTAGTAGTAGTGCTGATAGTGGTAGTAGTGGTGATAGTGGGAGTAGTAGTAGTGGTGATAGTGGGAGTAGTAGTAGTAGTGACAGTGGGAGTAGTAGTAGTGGTGATAGTGGGAGTAGTAGTAGGGGTGATAGTGGGAGTAGTAGTAGTGGTGATAATGGGAGTAGTAGTAGGGGTGATAGTGGGAATAGTAGTAGTGGTGATAGTGGGAGTAGTAGTAGTGGTGATAGTGGGAGTAGTAGTAGTGGTGATAGTGGAAGTAGTAGTAGTGGTGATAGTGGGAATAGTAGTAGTGGTGATAGTGGGAGTAGTAGTAGTGGTGATAGTGGGAGTAGTAGTAGTGATGATAGTGGGAGTAGTAGTAGTAGTAGTAGCAGTAGTAGTGGGAATAGTAGATAGTAGTAGTGGTGATAGTGGGAGTAGTAGTAGTGGTGATAATGGGAGTAGTAGTAGTGCTGATAGTGGTAGTAGTGGTGATAGTGGGAGTAGTAGTAGTGGTGATAGTGGGAGTAGTAGTAGTGGTGATAGTGGGAGTAGTAGTAGTAGTGACAGTGGGAGTAGTAGTAATGGTGATAATGGAAGTAGTAGTAGGGGTGATAGTGGGAGTAGTAGTAGTGGTGATAATGGGAGTAGTAGTAGTGGTGATAGTGGAAATAGTAGTGGTGATAGTGGGAATAGTAGTAGTGGTGATAGTGGGAGTAGTAGTAGTAGTGATAGTGGGAGTAGTAGTAGTGGTGATAGTGGGAGTAGTAGTAGTGATGATAGTGGGAGTAGTAGTAGTAGTATAGTAGTAGTAGTAGTAGTAGTAGTAGCAGTAGTAGTGGGAGTAGTAGTGGTGGTGATAGTGGGAGTAGTAGTAGTGGTGATAATGGGAATAGTAGCAGTGGTGATAGTGGTAGTAGTGGTGATAGTGGGAGTAGTAGTAATGGTGATAGTGGGAGTAATAATAGTGGTGATAGTGGGCGTAGTAGTAGTGGTGATAGTGGGAGTAGTAGCAGTGGTGATAGTCGGAGTAGTAGTAGTGGTGATAGTGGGAGTAGCAGTAGTGGTGATAGTGGGCGTAGTAGTAGTGGTGATAGTGGGAGTAGTAGTGGTGATGATAGTGGGAGTAGTAGTAGTGGTGATAGTGGGAGTAGTAGTGGTGGTGATAGTGGGAGTAGTAGTAGTGGTGGTAGTGGGAGTAGTAGTAGTGGTGATAGTGGGAGTAGTAGTGGTGGTGATAGTGGGAGTAGTAGTAGTGGTGATAGTGGGAGTAGCAGTAGTAGTGGGAGTGTGGGGACATCCTTGCAAGTAAAAAGTAGGACTGAAAGGAGTAATGGTAGCAAAAGTAGTAGTAACAGTAGTAGTAGTAAGAGTGGTGGGTATGGAAGTAGTAATGGTGATAGTTGGAGTAGTAGTAGTGGTGATAGTGGGAGTAGTAGTAGTGGTGAAAGTGGGATAAGTAGTAGTGGTGATAGTAGGAGTAGTAGCAGTGGTGATAGTGGGAGTAGTAGTAGTGGTGAAAGTGGGATAAGTAGTAGTGGTGATAGTAGGAGTAGTAGCAGTGGTGATAGTGGGAGTAGTAGTAGTGGTGATAGTGGGAGCAGTAGTAGTGGTGATAGTGGGAGTAGTAGTAGTGGTGATAGTGGGAGTAGTAGCAGTGGTGGTAGTGGGAGTAGTAGTAGTGGTGATAATGGGAGTAGTAGTAGTGGTGATAGTGGGAGTAGTAGTAGTGGTGATAGTGGGAGTAGTAGTAGTGGTGATAGTGGGAGTAGTAGTAGTGGTGATAGTGGGAGTAGTTGTAGTGGTGATAATGGGAGTAGTAGTAGTGGTGATAGTGGGAGTAGTAGTAGTAGTGGTGATAGTGGGAGTAGTAGTAGTGGTGATAGTGGAAGTAGCAGTAGTGGTGATAGTGGGAGTAGTAGTAGTGGTGATAGTGGGAGTAGTAGTAGTGGTGATAGTAGGAGTAGTAGTATAGTGGTGATAGTGGGAGTAGCAGTAGTAGTAGTGGTGATAGTGGGAGTAGTAGTAGTGGTGATAGTAGGAGTAGTAGTAGTGGTGATAGTGGGAGTAGTAATAGTGGTGATAGTGGGAGTAGTAGTAGTGATGATAGTGGGAGTAATAGTAGTAGTAGTAGCAGTAGTAGTGGGATTAGTAGTATTGGTGATAGTGGGAGTAGTAGTAGTGGTGATAATGGGAGTAGTAGTAGTGGTGATAGTGGTAGTAGTAGTGGTGGTGATAGTGGGAGTAGTAGTAGTGGTGATAGTGGGAGTAGTAGTAGTGGTGATAGTGGGAGTAGTAGTAGTGGTGATAGTGGGAGTAGCAGTAGTAGTGGGAGTGGGATAAGTAGTAGTGGTGATAGTGGAAGTAGTAGTAGTGGTGGTAGAGGGAGTAGTAGTAGTGGTGATAGTGGGAGTAGTAGTAGTGGTGATAGTGGGAGTAGTAGTAGTGGTGATAGTGGGAGTAGTAGTAGTGGTGATAGTGGGAGTAGTAGTAGTGGTGATAGTAGGAGTAGTAGTAGTGGTGATAGTGGGAGTAGTAGTAGTGGTGATAGTGGGAGTAGTAGTAGTGGTGATAGTGGGAGTAGCAGTAGTGGTGATAGTGGGAGTAGTAGTAGTGGTGATAGTGTAAGTAGTAGTAGGCCTAGTGGTGATAGTGGAGTAGTAGTAGTGGTGATAGTGGGAGTAGTAGTGTAATGCCCATTATTCGGGAGAGATAGTAGGAGAATTATTATCATAAAATTCCCGAGCTATGTCTTGTCAGTAGTTAATTTTTTCTCTTTGTTTCACGGGTGACTCATCGCCTCTTCCTAAACCACCATTTTGTCTTTCTTCTTTCCTTTTTCCGCCATTTTCTTCCTTCCTTCTTTCCATTCCTCCCCCCCCGACATCCCGTATGCGAGGCAAGTTCCGTGGGATAATTATTCTGCGATCAGTGATAACTAATGATTTCAGATCTTGTTATCTTTCCCCAGCTATCTGGTCAGACCAAGTTTCACTCCCAGATTCTTAATGGCTTTCAAAATAATCCCCATCGGTATCGGTTATGGTCATATATGGACGTGTTAGGAAAGATACACGCTAAAATGAAAACCTACCAAATTTCTAAGCTCCATATTTTATACCCTTCCACTCTTAAAAATGCGTTCGGACATTTGACGTGACAACGAATCACACCGTTCTCGGGTATTAGATTAAGCATATTAAATTCTTCTATATCAAAGTAACCGGTCCGTATTATAGACAGCCTTTTCTTAGGTACGCGAGTTTTCATTACTTAAATAGTTATTTCGGGATTATAAGCTTTTCATTTGAGGTCACGGCGAGACCTTTCAAACTACTTCCCTTTTGTGCGGGTGGGCCATACCGCCAAAGGGACACCAGTCTCCGTCCATCTCTCACCTAGGTAAGTCGCTGGCCGGCGCTCCTGTTCCCCCCCCCTTTTTTCTTCTTGTTATCTATATTTTCAAATATGGGAAACAAATGTTTAGTTTACGCTAATGTAAAGGAGGTCTACCCATCCTTATAAGTGTTATTAAGACGAGTCTCCGTCCATCTCTCACCTAGGCTCGCTCGTGTTCTCTTCAAAGCCACATGGTCTTATGAAAACACACACAACTATTTACCCTCACATTTTTCTCTACTATATATATATCTTCCATGTGTAATTATGAATATTAAGCGGTATGTTACCTAAGTGTAGGATAATTCACTAAATAGGATCCAGTGGGGAGAGTTATGCTCTTAAGAGCTTCCTTTCATCACATAGTAAGAGTTTCCTGTATCAGGGTGTAAAGGTTATTCTTACATCCGAGTAGAGTTTTCCGGTATTGTGTTAACACTTATGTGTTGGATATGATCTCAAGCAAAAGACATACTATGTCACTAGGAATAAATAGGATGATGTTTCAAATATAGTTCTTGTGTTCATTATAAAACCCCAGGTGATTATTCTGTGTTAGGACAGTAATTCCCCACACTTCCAAAAGAGAGCCTTCCTCGGTATAATTCCACGTACCAATCACGACTACCAAGATCAATCTAATATTAATATTAATCAAACGTGCCCAGGGAGTAATCCAGTGAACTACTCGCCGGGGCTGGTGGCAGCAATTCCCTTTAACCTAAACCCTTATCCTTTTTTTTCTTAAATACATCCCCCTGTTCAGTACTCTCCGTAGTGAGAAGTGGTCAAACTATAATCATATAGTGAAGTCAGAAGACTAAGTTAAATCCTCCATTCAAGTTGTAATCTTTTATCAAATCATACTCAAGTAATATCATTCAAGTAACGTTGACCTTAAATAAATCCCCCATACCAGTTACCCCCAAATTACGTCAACACAGTAGTAGTGGTGATAGTGGGAGTAGTAGTAGTGGTGATAGTGGGAGTAGTAGTAGTGGTGATAGTGGGAGTAGTAGTAGTGGTGATAGTGGGAGTAGTAGTAGTGGTGATAGTGGGAGTAGTAGTAGTTGTGATAGTGGGAGTAGTAGTAGTGGTGGTCGTAGTGGGAGTCGTGGTGGTAATAGTAGTAACAGTAGTGGTAGAAATCGTCCTGGGAGTTGTTGTGTTGGTGAAAATAACAACAAAATTTCCTACTTGGTCTTGCCTCGTATCGCCCTCGAAGACATCACCAAACAACCACGGTATGCGATAGTGCTGGCATGGGGTGATAGTCACTAGGAGGAATGTCACTATACATAGGGCTCGTCCTGCTGCTGACATGGCTGTGGTAAAACTGTTGCACGGCATTCTCTCTCCGTGCTGGATATATGGGACAACTTGTTTCTTATTTGTAAACTACACACGTAAGCAGTATTCCATGTTTGTAAATATTGCACATTTGGAGCTCAAATGTTTGTGCTTTTACGTTTGTGTTTCGCAACCTTTAGGAGGAGGCCACCACATAGTATTTACAGAAATAATAACCATTTATTATGTTCTTAAGGCAGAAAATCTGAAAAAAGGAGAAAAAAAATTCAACTCACAGACAAGTTTTGTTTGTCTTATTTCGTGCAAACTGGATGATGCTGACGATATAAGATAGCTGTTATGGTTTGAACATTTCTCAGCCGCGGTCACACGAGCCCTTTTTCCGGCAATATTCATCCGGCAATATTTAGCCAAGGCAATATATTGCCGAGTTTTGATGACATGGACTTTCTTCACAAAGCTAGCCGAGTTTTAACGCCAATTTTGGCTTCTTTTTTTAATCGGCGCGGGAGCCAAGCCATATCTGAAGAAGCGTGTAGTGTACACTTAGCTAGACACGGGTTACACCAAACACATTGTTCACACACAAGTTTATTACGGCGGGAATGTAGGTAAGTACAGTGAAGCGATGCCACGAGGAACACAGGGAGAGGAGGAGTGGTGTTTCTCTCACTGTAGTGGTTGGTAGGTAACTGCCTGAATACACGACTCACGGGCTGGACAAAGGGGGATTTTGGTTGACCCCAGTCAGGTCACCACTAGCAAGGCGTGACCTGACGGGTAATTAGCCAGGTATAAGGCGTGTCCTGAAGGGTAATTAGCCAGCTGTGCGCTACAAGCGTCTTTGGAAAAATAGGGATAAATAGGGAGAAACTGGAAAAAGAAACGGGAGAAATGTTATGGAGCCATGAGTGGGCAACAATAAGATTGCTCCAGTATCCCCTAAAAAGGTAGACAGGCAACAAAGAAAATGGAAAGACCATCACTAACTCATGAAATCTAATAAGTGTTATTATATCCTTCAAAATGTTTAAAAAAATGTACAAGACTTCACAATTCGTATTGTAATCGGTTCTTGCCACTATATAGGTGTTTATTTTAGCTTCTTTATATTGAACTAGCCGAAAAGCCGCCCTCCGGGCGGGCTTTTTGGCTAGCTCCTGCGGAGGGCTATTGGTGGGCCTTCGGCCCACCAAACACAGACTCTCCTGATAGCCCCTTCTAACTTTCCTGAAATCATGGATGTAGAAATGTATGTATTAACGCCTTACCCATCACCACACACCCATTCACTCACCCATTACCCATCACCCCCCAAATATTCCCTCACCCATCACCCCCAACCCATCACCCCCCACCCATTCACTCACCCATCACCCCACACCCATTACCCATCACCCCACCCATTCACTCAACCATTATCCATCACCCTACATCAAAGTTTCCTCAATTCTCGCAACCCACTTTTTTTTCACAATTCTCGCTAATAGGCTACTAAAAATAAAAGAAATTAAAACTGATCGGATCATCCCCAAAGTGGCCTTACAATGTTCCCCTGGTCGACCTGGTTCCAAAAATGTGCTATATGATGGGATTGCGCCACTGGGGGCGGAACCTATCGCGGACACACACACACACACACACACACACTTTCACTTATATTATTATAGATTAGAGCGTGCATTAAAAATGAGTGTCAAATAATATCCGTTGGTGGAGGGATTTTCGGGAATTTTCAGCCGAGAAAGACCAACATGTTGGTCTTGACTCAAAATCGGGAATTTTAGCCAAGTTTGAGCCGGCATTGTCTTGCCGGCTGAATATTGCCGGAAAAAGTGTTCGTGTGATCGCAGCTTAGTCTAGGATGAAAGAAATTACAGGAAAGGTCACACAAGCTCAAAAATATGAAAAAGAACGTGTTGCTACACAATGGGTATTATGATTGAAATTCTAAAACAAATGCATCGTAGAGTCTATAAAAGACGGAAAGGGGAAGGTGGTATGTGTCAACAAGTTCGTGCTAGTATTTTATAAATAGGTAGGTCTTTGTGGAAATATATTTTTTTTAAATCTGCTTTCGGACTCTGAAATAAGTTTCAAAAAAACTTGTTTCACACGAATTCCTATTTTCCCTTTTGAGTAAGGACTTGGAAATAAGATAGTGTGTAAAAATATTAAATTCAGTTGGGTATACGTAGGTACATGGTACTAGGTACGTGGGTTTGGTTAGGTTAGGTTAGGTAGGTTAAAATAAATTAGATTAAATATTACCTCAATTCTGGCTTGCTGAGATCCTAGCTCCCACTAACACATTTCGAACACAATTCCGGGGTGCATTTGTTGGGCATCTTCGAACTTATTGATATCTACATGGTAATCATTTCGAACACGTACTTAATTCGAGCCCTGCATGATCTTATTTCGCTGGTTCACCATCCCTAAGAGACTAAATTTTTCACACTATATATTATATCAAACAAATAACCTGCTAAAAGTAAGCCAAAGTAAAATTGAATCTAAAAGATCCAGAGAACTATCGCTAATGTATGTAGTGATAACTAGGGAAATGGTAGAAGAGGGTATAACATAATGCAGACGTTTAAGTCACCACGAACAGATGAAGTTTATCCCAGAGTATTAAAAGAATGCAAAGAGGTTGTTGGTGAGTCGTTAGTGCACATTTTTAGGAAATAGGTTGATATAGGTGATGTGCCGTTAATGTGGAGGAAAGGATATATTTAAGAAGGGTGATAGAGGACTAACGTCAGTGGTAGGTAAATTATTCAATCAATCAATCATTGGGGGCATACGCCGGGGGGCGCGTCGCCTCGCCCACCCTACGACGCCACTCCCGGGGGTCACCACGCGCGAGTTCCCATGCAGGCTCCTTTCCCATACCAAGCAGCTCTCGACAAGAAACATCAACTTGCCCCAGCCACGAGCCTTGTGGGCGCCCCCTTGGCCTCCTCCACGCCGGATTGTCTCTTACAGATACAACCCGATGGGAAGGATCGGTTTCAGGGTAGCGTGCCACATGCCCATATAGCCGAAGTTGGCGCTGACGGACTATGCAGGTAATAGGCCTCAATTCAGTCTCATGGTGCAATCGCTGATTTGACACGTAATCATCCCAGCGATACCCCATGATTCTGCAAAGACACTTATTACCAAAGGCATTGATTCGTCTCTTCAAGTCACTGTTTAGTGTCCATGTCTCACAACCATAGAGTAAGACAGGGATCACAAGCGACTTGAAGATCCGGATCTTTGTCCTTCTGCACAGTTACCGACAACGCCAAATACTCCCGCTGAGCGAGTCCATAACACCGTGGGCTATGCCAATCCGCCGTAAGGCTTCTTGACGTGACCCGCCGTCATTATGGACTGCGCTACCAAGGTATGTAAAACTTTCCAAGATCTCAATGTCCTCGCCACACGCATGAACAGACTGTACTGCTTCATCTAGTAAGTCTCCAAACACCTGGACCTTGGTCTTGAGCCAGGAGACCTCAAGTCCCAAAGGCTTTGCCTCCTCGTGCAGCGCCTCGAGAGCCATCACCAGGACCTCCAGCGACTCAGCAAAGATTACTGCATCATCGGCAAAAACAAGATCAGTGATCTTGGTGTTGCCGACGGATGCTCCACAATCACTTTGATCTACAACCTTGTCCAATACCCAGTCTATACAAGCGTTGAAAAGTGATGGGGCAAGGACGCACCCTTGCCTCACTTCTGTATTCACAGGAAAGAAGCTAGATACACCTACCCCACACTTCACAGCACTCTCAGTCCCAGAATACAGACCAGTTATCAAACCAATAGTCCTTGCAGGAATCCCTCGAAGTCACAGAAGATCCCAGAGTGACTCACGATGCACTGAGTCAAACGCCTTCTTGAAATCAACATAGGCTGCAAGCATCCCTTGTCGAAACTCACGTCGGCGTTCCACCAGGACACGAAACGCTAGGATACGGTCCGTTGACTTACCAGGCGTGAACCCAGACTGCTGAGGTCTCTGATGCTTCACCAGATGACTGCGAATTCGTGTCAGCAATAGATGGGCAAGTACCTTGCCTGGTACGCTGAGCAGTGTAATACCACGGTAATTGTTGCAGTCCTGACGGACCCCTTTCCCTTTCCAGATAGGGACGACCAGCCCACTTTTCCAGTCAGGAGGAGTGGTACCTGATTGCCACACGGCAGTCAGGACAGCATGCAACCCGCGGATCATGGCCTCACCCCCAGCTTTGAGGAGCTCCGCACTGATATTACAAACACCAGCTGCCTTTCCACCCTTCAACTTTGCTACAGCCTCTCTGACTTCGTCAAGAGAGGGTGCGGTTTCGTCAATGGGAGGATCGGCATCCACTGCCTGTAAATTATTGGAATCTATTATTGCAAAAAACATTACAGAGCATTTAGAAAAACATAGTTTGGTCAATGATTCACAAACATGGATTCACCAAGGGTAGGTCATGTCTCACTAATTTATTGAGTTTTTATAGGAAAGTTTATGAGGCAGCAGCTAATGATAAGGATTATGATGTAATATACCTGCACTTTAGCCCTTACACGGCGAGTGACGTACTCATACTACGTCCATAGTAGGGTGGGCGAGGAAGGCGGGTGACGTACTCATACGTCCATAGTAGGGTGGGCGAGGAAGGCGGGTGACGTACCAGTACGTCATTAAGATTTTGGCCCAACTTTGGTCCCTACGGCAACCTCTTGTTGTGTAGATATGTATTACACTAAATGGGAGTAAATTCCAACGCACATATGGTGTCTATCAGGGGCGTAGTTAGGCCTGGGCATTGGGGGCTGTAGCCCCGAATGTTTTATGAATAGCCCCGGATCTCAAATACCTTTTTTTTTTTTTTTTTATTTATTATTATATTTCTTTAATCACAAAAATAAGATAAGCTCTCACTGGGGCCAACAAAAAATTATAGTAAAAAAACTAAATATTTGGTTAGATGTTACTTAGCGTATGCTGATGGCATCCTTTTTAGAAGCAGGACATGAGAGAGGTGGAGAGAACAGAGGAGATGAGGAGAGCATGACAGAGGAGACACCAAAAGACCTTTTGGAGAGGTGAAGAAGAGAATATCAGATGGATAAGCCAGAGTTAACAAGTGTATTTTTTTTATATTCTTACATTCATTATACTCATAAATAAATAGAACATTATCCTGTAAAAATGTAAAGATCTCTTGGCTGGGCTAAGCCCCCAATGTTTCAATATCCTAAATACACCCCTGGTGTCTATGTTGAAATATGTGGTATTACTTGTCCCGACACGTGCCTCATAGCGCAGTCCTCGGCCGACCCGAAAACTGTCGTGATGAGAGGGTATTATCTTTTCGCGACATGGAAGTGCTACGTCTTATTAATTTTCGCCTGATTTTGACCTCTACAGTACCCTCCAGCTCTGTAAGGATACCATATACTCCGCACGATATGCCTCAGTTTGTCATGAGGAGCCAATATATGTAGACGCAGAATGTCGTCTTCCGTCAGCTTATATACTGAGCAGTCTCCACCGTCTAAGCGACGTCTAATTTCTACGCCTCTAAAAGCATTGAATAGGGGAAACGAGAGGAAAAAGAAAACTGATAAACACAGTGCATGGAAGGAAACGAAGGAAAGATTGGTGAGGAGTGATATCCGTGAAAGGGGAAGATAGATAAATGGCGAGATAAGACGATAAGGAAAAAGGGGTCAACAAAATACCCACGTCTCCAGCTATAACTACTGCTACAACTACCACTACAACTACTACTACTATTACTACCACTACTTAAAATAATTACGTAATCAACATATGATAATGATAGTAGGCTAATAGTGATAAGAAAAAAAAGAATAATCATAATAATAATAAATAAAATAATGCAACGAACGTCCCCCCTTCCTTAACTTCACTGTCCTCAGCTACACCTACTCTGGGCTGCTCTCTTGAGATGCAGGGAAGCAGGCAGGTGCTTAAGACAGATGGGGGGACGCGTAGCTCGTAAACAGGGCTCGTGCTAGGAATTGAGGACTTACCAGGCTGGATTCTCCTTCTCTGGCTGTTCACACACTCAGAGGGGAAGGGTTTAGGCAAACACAAGGGGTCTTTTCACGGTGGTATATTGAAGTAACTCACAGTACAAGTTGCAAGGTCACTCACTACAAATCTACAACAACTAGACACCAATGCAACGTCACAATCCCCGACCTCTTCCTCGGCCGTCGTAGGGAGACGCTACATAACAGTCACAATACAACCCCAGTACCTCTCACAGGCACACTACAGTGGCCGCCTCGTCCAGGCGCCACAACCCACCGCGGCCACCGTGCCACCCCAGGCACACCACAGTGCCGGCCGCCTCGTACAGGCGCCGCAACACTACCACAGGGACAATTCCTCTCCCAGGAAGTCCCCCGTGCCTCCCAACGCCACACAGTGCCACCCCAGGCACACCACAGTGCCGGCCGCCTCGTACAGGCGCCGCTACACTACCACAGGGGTAATTCCTCTCCCAGGAAATCCCCCGTGCCTCTCAACGCCACACAGTGCCACCCCAGGCACACCACAGTGCCGGCCGCCTCGTTCCGGCGCCACACAGTGCCACGGTAGACGTCACCTCCCGCGGGAGACCCCACCTTACCTCCTTCAGGCACAACACCAGCATGGACTTCACCTCCTGCGGGAGACGCCAACTCGTCAGGCCTCCTGTGTCCTTCCTGGCTCTCGGCCCTGAACCAGCCAGCCACAACAACACCTTGATCTTTATCTTGATCTTGATTTGGGAGTCACCCAGCAGATGCTGTCAGTGAAGCCTTTGGTCCGGCGTTCTCCCACACACGTCGCATGGCTTCTCCCTCGATCTTGAGCTCGAGTTGTCCTCGAACGTGAGCTCGAGTTGTCCAGGAGCACGTTCGTAACAATAATAATAATAATAATAGCGAAAATAATAATAATATTTATAATCATAATGATAAAAATAATAAAAATAATAATAGTTGTTATTATAATGATAATAAGAATGATAAGAGTATGAATGATATGATCAGTTAAAACCACCCCATCATAGTGTTTTATATAAAGCAACAATTACTAGGCTACTACTATTACTACAACTATCACCACCACTACTACTACTACTACTACTACATAATTTACTGCTACTTCTACTACTAGTAATAATAATGATGATAATAGTGATAATGATGATACAATTAACAGTTACTAGATTCAATACAATGTCTATGGCTAGCAAGAGAAGCCAAAGCCTTGACCGTACACAAACGTTCGAACGGCGATCAGCTCAGAAAGCCTCGTGAGACGCGAAAAATACTTTACTTTATCACCTCACTGTGAGGTATCCAGAGTACCTAGAAAGTTATTTATACTTGCATAACGTAGTAGAAAGATGAAGCTAAGCGACGATTCTTTTTGCTTCCGTATAGCTTCCGTAGTTATTTTACAAATTGTCGCTGAATAGAGACGATTTTGAGCAAAAATCGATAATTAATAATAAAAAAACATTTGCCCGGCTGGTGTGCACGGGAAAGTAAAAAGTCGCCCGCCGTGTAAGGGTTAGTAAGGCATTCGATATTCAGTGTTTTTCAACAAGGGGTCCGCGGACCCCTAGGGGGCCGCAGAAACCTATCAAGGGGTCCGCAGGACGGGGAATTCAACATATTACAGTTAATCCTGTCATGGCTCAGTTTTTTATAATTCATGATTACACAATGTGTCTTAATCGAGATGTCGAGTTTTTTTTCTAGTTTTTCCCTGGCTAGTTGCGTCTCTCAGAATGTGGCGATGATTTGTATAATATATTATAATGTTCCTATCACTAAATGCTTTAAAAAAAGTGAGGAAGTTATATTTGTTGGCAACGTTGCTTCCGGGGTGGCATAACATGATGCAATAGCTACACAGCGCGTTGCCCAGAGGGGACTACTCGCGAGGTATTTCATACCAAAATGCACTTGGTATGAAAAAATCATTATGGTCCATTTTTGGTTCGGAGGTGTGTCGCGAGTACGGTTGAGTACGATCTAAAACTTGAACTTGAGTTGGGAGTCACCCAGTGGAAGCCTTTTGTCCGGCGCCATATGTAAACAAACCCTTTTCCCTCATCCAGCTGATAAGGACTTCGCCATGGCAGCGGTCTCTTTAATACCGAAATATACCGAACTAACCCTGAAAACTTACCGAAATATATAAAAAGATACAGAAAGACGCATTTCTATGTATGTATTATGTCTCAATACCAAAATATGGTATTAAGAATATATAGCCCCTACTGTACATATATTTCAAAAACGTATTTTGGTGTATCTCGGTATTAACTCTTAATACCAAAATACATCCAAACACATGCCCAAATATACTGTATGTGGTATGTATTTCGGTGTATTTCGGTAGAGACACTCCCATGGCAGCACACGGCGTGGTAAAAATGGATGAGGACGAAAACGCGTTCATTTTCTGAGACACTGACTAGGTTTTCCTTGCATAAAAGTAGTACTTTTTCTGATGGAGGTATTTTAATGGGATATATTCCGCAGAATTTGGCGGCGCCAACCACCCGGGCAATCGCGCACCATCAAATTAGTTTTTTTTAACCTAAATAGCACAACAAAACCTAACCCAAAACTACCTTAAGCCTAACATAACCTAAACCAAACCTTGACATAACCTAAATCTAACCTAATCAAAACTAAACGTAACTTAACTCAGCAATTATTATATAAAAATAAGTTATATTTGTGGTTTCCGGATGTGAATAACTATTGCACAATATACTGAACCGAAAATAATAGAGAAAAAGTAAGCTGTAATGCCTGTAAGGTCTGTGCTGACGGCGGTAGCGACCGCGCAGTTCTCGTCCATTATAATAACCCATGGCGTTCATGATGAGACATTTTGATGGCCACGTGACAGCTAAAATAAGTTTACTTACATTAATGATAGGATTTTCATTGTTTTCCAATGATAACAGAGTGTTCACTTTATAAAGTTACCATTCCCAAGTTCCCTGACGAGGAAGTGACTCATCTTAGGGAAGAACTGCACGCAGAAATAAGTGAATGAAGTTGGGGAGGCACTTGTGTCACAGTGGAATCATAGCGGAGGGTAAAGGGAAACATGGCCTAAAAAAAAAGTACTTTAAGGCCTCTTCCATTTGCGACATTTCAAGAACCAGTTCACGGAACCCAAGAGTTCAGGCGTTCCATTTGCGCACGAAAACCTGGGTCCGAGGCAAAGCGCGTAGTGACGCAGCAAAACCCGTGAACTTTCTCTACTCACATTGAGAGGTGGGTAGCTTGGGTAGAGTTCATAACAAACAATGGTCGCCTTGGGCCCTACTTCTCTTATCGTGAAGGGTTTTCCGCATGCACGAGCCGGAGAGGATGTCAGACGGCATAAAAGAGGCATACATGGCTGGTGGAGCCATGCGTTCCCGCGATCTGAAACTTGATATGATCCCTTCACATAGCAGCTAGCTGAGTTATATCTCTCGTTATCTCTCTCTCTCTCTCGTTATCCCTCTCTCTCTCTCGTTATCTCTCGTTATCTCTCGTTATCTCTCGCTACCTCTCTCTCTCTCTCTCTTGTTATCTCGATCTCTCTCGTTATCTCTCTCTTGTTATCTCTCTCTCTCTCTCTCTCTCTCTCTCTCTCTCTCGTATCTCTCTCCTCTCTCTCTCTCTCTCTCTCTCTCTCTCTCTCTCTCTCTTCTCTCTCTCCTCTCTCTCTCTCTCTCTCTCTCTCTCTCTCTCTCTCTCTCTCTCTCTCTCTCTCTCTCTCTCTTCTCTTCTCTCTCCTCTCTCTCTTTCTCTCTCTCTTCTCTCTCTCTCTCTCTCTCTCTCTCTCGTATCTCTCTCTCTCGTCTCCTCTCTCGTATCTCTCTCTCGATCTCTCTCTCTCTCTCTCTCTCTCTCTTCTTAAATTGCCTCGCCAGCTGAGTATGTTTGTAAACAAAAAACGGGGTTTTTGCGTTCCATTTGTGACACGCGAACCCAGAACCCAACCCTGAACTGAAAGAACTGGTTCATGCAGCTTGGGCACAAATGGAAGAGGCCTTTATTCTGATTTAGTTCAGGCCCGTGGGCATCTTCAGAGGAATTTGGGTCACAGGCCAATCTGTTATATGGAGATCCAGGAGCTCCATTGCCTGTTACGGATAAAGCTGATTGGTCTGCGACCCTGCCGCCCATCGTTCTCCCTGATTGGCGAGAAGTATTCATGTGTTATGTCGTATACAAATAGGGATAACTATTAATTCATTCACTAACCTAACCTTGACATTTGTCACTTAACCTAACCTTACTAAGCATTGCAAGCTATTGATGGTATTTAATCTCTAAATGCAGAAACACAGCTAAAAGATGATTACATGTAAATATTGGGTCCTGTAATATCAAGATCAGTAATTGGAACGGTCGCCGAAAATAGGAACATTCGCGGACGTGAAAAATTGGTTAAATTTGTACTTTCAACCAGTAATTGAGTATGAGGTGATTGAGGTCAAAATTACTCTTTTCCCATGTATTATGATGTGTTAAGACTGATGGTCACATTAAAAACGTCGGAAATGCCTTCTTTTGCAGTTATCCCCCCTTCATAACAAACCTGGGGACCCGTCGGCAACGCGGGGTTTTGGGCGGGGAAAATGGCAACTATATAGCTTTGTACTGATAGCATATTATGTGGATGACGTAAGATGTATCCGGTAAACACTCTACGGAATAACATAAGCCCTGAAATATATATAAAATAAAATAACCGATAAAGTCTAAAGCCCCGTCCACACTACCACTCACCACCGTCGGCGCTTGCCGTCGAACAGTGTTCGTCACTCAAAAGTGGCAGTGTGGACACGATGCCGACGAGCAAAATTTAACCGTCGGCGCTGCCCGCCAGCATTCAGCAGGTTTAATATTGGGCGGGTATGCCCGTCACTCACGGGTCAGCGCCAAACACATGCTTCAAGTTATCGGCAGTTTTCACTATCTAGATATTTTCTGCATTGCTATGTACCGTATACCATCAGAACCAAGAAAGTCAGCTGATTACGAGTATGTGATAAAAAATTAAATGGGAGAAATGGTCGGGAAATTGCAGCGAGTTGAAGACAAAAAAGTGAGAAAAATGTTTATACACTATTTCTTTTTGCTATATTTTTTAGAATACACAAAAAGGTTTTCGTATATTTTTCTTGCTTATGATATGCAGAAATGTGTCATGAAAATGATAGTTGGGTCAGTTTTTCTAAACCTCCTGTGGTTATTTCATAATCTCGAGTGAGAGTACACGATATGCAGAAAACATGACTCTCACTTTGAAATCAGGAAGCGCGCTGACCGCCGAACAAAACCGTTCGTGTGGACACAACCCTGGCAACGGCGCTTCCCGTCGGCAAGCACCGACGGCAAGCGTCGGCGGTGGTGAGTGGTACTGTGGAGGGGGCTTAAGGGAATTACTTACCTATTCCTGGAAAAATCTCAACGGTAAAACTGCAGTTTAATACAATACATGGATATTGGTTATTTAACCTGACATAACTGGGGTCGGTGGGCGGGCGCCCGGACCTCCCCGCTAGTTCACTAACTTAACCTGGGCGTTGGTCGAGAAGTCTAACCTAAAGCAGGGAAAAAGGCGGGATAACTGCAATATGATGCATTTCCAACGACTTTGAGTGCGATCATCATTCTTAACGCATCAAAACACATAGGAAAAGAGTACTTGCAACCTCTTACTCAATTACTGGTTGAAAGTACCCAACTACCAAAAATTGGAACACTCGCCTACGGCGGGGACAGTTCCAGTTATCGTGTTCACAAATGTCTGTTTCTTCTTACGAACCTAACTCCCTTCATTCAGCTGATTTACAGCTGTCATCATCCATAAAGTCACTTTTATACAATTTCATTGTCGACTGAGAGCCTGGCAAAACACAATAACATGGAGCTCTAATTTCGTGTCTTTGTGATATTCACGCCAGTATTTCCTAAGTGTACTTCTATACATGTACTGTACATCTATGACACCTACCTCATTTCATTCAACTTATTTAAGCATCTCATCTTCCATAACAAGTCACATATGAAACAATTAAAATATCGAAGAGGACCTCCAAGCCACAGATTAATAGCGTACCGATATATCATATTTCACTAATGTTCACCCGGGTATCTACATATGTGCTTCTCCTGCCACACCTAACACACTTCTTTCTATTTGTTTCATGTCCTAATCTTACACGGTACTTGCATTTCGAGGGAGTTAATGTCCGTAGCTGTAAAGATGCGGAGGAAGAAGCCATTTTATTCAAGTTGCACTTGAATATCGAAAACACCTCTGGAGCAATATTGAATGTGGACCATATCAAGTGCGGAAACATGTCCAAAGCGTGCACGAGGACAGAATCAAATCAAGTTGGACCAAGTTTTTTTCAAAATTCTTGATGCAAATACTTCGCGAGTAGGGCCCTCAGGGCCAGAAGCCACAAAACACTTAAAGACCTTTTTTTGGTCGTTAGTCCAACGACGGTACCCACAGCGCGGAAAAGTCGTCGGTTTCGTCGTTCACGTGCACACTGGCCAACGACTGCTCAAGACCGGTATTAGCAGAGGTCGGAAGTCTCCAGGCATGCTCATTATTACCTGGTATGCTATGAAATATCTTTTTTATAGGTGAATGTAGACATATGATTGCATTTGGATGGATATTATTCATATATATGAGTAAAGAGATGAAATACAAGCAAGGGACTCATCCACGTCTGGCAGCGCGGCCTTCGGCAGCAGCAGCAGCAGCATGATGAAGCCCGTGAGGTGGATATCAACACCAACTTCACCAAGGGAGATAGATGTCTTTGGTAATATTTAGTAGGGGAGCGAGAACCCCTTAAGGAATCCTATGATCCCTGGTGATATCCTATGGTGCTATCACAGGCGTGGGAGCTGACTGTCTTCTTCAGGAAGGCACAGGTGAGGCGGATAACAGCGGGTTTTTACTCAAAAATTTTTAAGTGTGGCGGCTGGAGCCGCCAGCTCCTCCGCCACTGTAGATTTGGGCAGGATTAAACGACTTATTACTCGTTATTATACAACTTAGTGATTATGGTGAGATGTTATATATACTTGTCATTATCTAAATCAATGTAGCACCGTGTGTCACCTTAAATAAGGTTGATTTAAAGATGTTATGATGAGGTGATTGATGGCGGGGCAGAGTGACGGAGAGGCCTTGCCGCGGGGCCTCCCCATATCACAAATATTCACTATTTCAACCCACACACACACCTTCTACCACCAAAACACTAGCAACACAGGCTCCTTACTTATACATCTTACTATCTGATACATTAAAACTCCTTAAAACGCAAACATTCCGAATAAAACGAGAATTAGTTTGAGATGACAGGGACAGAAGGCGGGGAGAGGCAGTCTGGCATGCCATTCTTGCCCGGAAATATGTCTCGCTGACTTGTGATTGGTCGAGAAGTTTTAAAAACTGTTTGTCATTGGCTGGTGACTGATGACGCGCTTGATGACGTCATTACTCGCCTTAACCAGTCAGGGGCTACATTCAGAGAGGCTAACTTCCGGTCTTCACGACCTAGCGACTTCCAACAGCTGTTTTGGGCAACTTTTGGCATTCTGCGGGCAGATTGATGACGTACTTAAAGACGTTAAGCTGTCAAAACATAGCGACCACGGTAGGGGTGGCGTAGAGCACGCAATATACATAAAAATACTCATAAATTGAGTATATATGATGTTTTCTGACTCAAGAACTGAACAGGGCAAGTATACAAATGAAATTAGGCCATAAAACCATCTCCTACCCTCGTGGTGAGTTTATTATGAGTTTGTTATGGGGTGATGGGCAGAGTGGTGAACGGCGGCACCTCACCGAGACCACCTCGCTTCACCACCCCGGCGGGTAGCTGCCACTAATCGCCATGCATCAGACTGAAGGTATAATGGCTCCCTTTTCCTTAAAAAAAACCCAAGCCCTTGTCCATCCAGCCGTGATGGGTATCGGGTGTTAGCCGGGGTTTGTGACCCGCCTCCCGGGGTGGTTGCTTCCCCCAAATGGCAGGAAGACCAGTTACGAATAGAGAGATTATCAAGCGGAAAAGATACCCCATAGTGACACCGTAGCGCCACTGCCATATCTCGTACCAGAATCCCCGCGACTTCCGGGTTGTACAAATCGAGGAAGTTAGTTAAGCTAAACACCGTGCCCTTTAACTCTTTCTGAATGTCTGCCCAGCGCCTTCCGACGCGTTAACGACCGAAAAGGGAGGCTTTGTAGCTTTCGTCGTTAGGAAAAGAAGTTCGGAGAGATGGTCATTGCTGGCGCAACTACCTTTGTTGCTGGGTTCCTGCCCAGGGCAGACATTCAGAGAGAGTTATTACACTCTATTTGTACTCTTTTTGTACAACCCGGAAGTCGCGGGGATTCTGGTACGAGATATGGGAGTGGCGCTACGGTGTCACTATGGGCTTCGATAGCTGATTAGCTGAGCGAGTACAATTACGTCACAGCCTCGCCAGCGAATCACATAGTATTTCTCAAAAAGTTTCAGCCAATCACAAGGCTTCCACGCTCTCAGCTGTGTTTATAAACAAATTTATCATCCACACCAAAATGCTCCACCCTTCTTCCTCCTCCCCCTCCTCCACCTCCTAGCTTCTCCTTCTCCTTCTCCTCCTCCTCTTCCTCCTCCTAACCTTTTCTTATAGCAGTTGGTAGTAGTTGTAGTAGTAGCAGCAGTAATAAGCCGTGTTTTTATCGTCCAAGCACCGTCTTGGATTACGAAGACCACTCCAATAACACTTGCTGAAATGTGTATTATATACTGCTTTGTGATATTGTTTGCAATGTTTTAGACTGATTATTATTTCGGCCCCTACCAAGCTTGTTGTGTTGTTGTCGCAGAAACCAATCCATTTTCAATTGCGAGAAAAAACGGTCTTCGTACCAAGACGATGCTTGGACGACAAAAACACGGCTATAATAGTAGTAGTAGCAGCAGTAATAGTAGTAGTAGTAGTAGTAGTAGTAGTAGTAGTAGTAGTAGTAGTAGTAGTAGTAGTAGTAGTAGTAGTAGTGGTGATGAAGGAGGAGGAATTAGGTAGAGGAAGAAGGGAAGAATAAAGGGTAAGAGGAAGGATGAGGAGGAAAAACACGGCTATAGTAGTAGTAGCAGCAGTAATAGTAGTGGTGGTAGTGGTAGTGGTGGTAGTAGTAGTAGTAGTAGTAGTAGTAAGTAGTAGTAGTAGTAGTAGTAGTAGTAGTGGTGATGAAGGAGGAGGAATTAGGTAGAGGAAGAAGGGAAGAATAAAGGGTAAGAGGAAGGATGAGGAGGAAAATACCTTGTCTGTCGCGGAGCCGTGTGGTGGTGTATGGTGTGGTGAGTCATGGTGAGATGCCACCGTTCGCCACTCGGCCCATCACCCCATAACAAACTCATCACGAGCGGATGGTATTGTAATATGGCCTAATTTCATTTGTATACTTGCCCTGTTCAGTTCTTGAGTCAGAAAACATCATATATACTCAATTTATGAGTATTTTTGAAGACCGGAAGTTAGCCTCTCTGAATGTAGCCCCAGAGCTCTACCCGAGAGCTGTATTCATTCTGCTGACGACTGCTGCTGACTGAACACGTGGCGTGACTGGCTGTCCTTGTGGATTGTAAGTTTTCGCATAATGTTTGTTAATTTGTTTGTTTGCTTGTTTTTCATTTGACCACACTATGATACTGACACTGTGCAACAAATATGTAGGTCTTTTTCACCTTAAAGTTTTTTTCTTTCTTTCTTTTTCCAGACTGATATTTACCTGTCTGTAAAAAAAATGGACAAATATGTTATTAGACCGTCCCCATCAAAACAAGAACTACCAAACAAACAGAGTGATGAGCTAAAATCTTCAGATGATGAGTGACATCCGTTGAGAGGAAGAGGAAGATTAGTTCTGGTCATGTTATGGACTCAAAAATTAGGAAATACGATGATATTTACCCTAACTATGGCTTTGTAGTAGGTACAAGTGAAGGTGTTAAACAGCCACAGTGCGTCCTTTGCTGCGGTCACTTTCATAGAAGAGGCCAGAGATCCTGATTCGTGCGCAGTATTTCGCCTTGCCGATCTCCTAAAAATGTACACAGTCAGGCTATCACAAATGGATGTTGTCATCAATGTTCGCCCAAATAGCACACGACTTAAAGAGTCACTGATAAGGATGGTTCCAGGCCTGAGAGCACATTCAGAGGGAAGAAATGTGTTGCTGATGTTTGAGAAAGATGTTGGTGCAAGTATAAAGATTGCATGCAGTCAACACATGGAGTCAGACGCAGTGATTCTAGCAAAGGCTGCATAAATAGTGAGACGGGATATGTTCAAGATGGACTACAGTTTTAGTGGGTCCTTTATGGAGAAATGCCAAGATGAAGCAGTCCCTGGGAATCTGAAAGCCTTGGTATATATGGCCTTAGAGGGAGCCAACATACACAACCAAACCCAGAATGACAACAAGTCTGCTGGACTCACAATTTCTCAATTGATGATGTTCAACAGTGTCAAGCACCCAAGAAGACATGTCGACAGGCCGTCGAAACCTGTTCGTCATACGAGAGAAAGAGACTCCATTCCCAATATACCTGAGCCTCATGCTTCATGCTCATACAAGAAACAGGGCACTGATTGACAACCTGCATTCGTAAGGTCTCTGCATTGGCTACAATCGACTCCTAAGCATATCGACTGAGTTGGCTAATCGAGTAACCAACTTCTACCATGACCAAAATGTAGTCTGCCCTCCACACCTCAAGTCTGGATGTTTCACGACGGGGGCCATGGACAACATCGATCACAACACAAGTTCCAGATCTTCTAAAGATAGTTTCCATGGAACAGCTATATCTCTGACTCAACACCCAACGGTGACCACACATGGAGCAGAGATAGGATTGACAGCAAAATATGACAACACTACCAGCACTACAAAGCTACGTCCCTTGCCATTAGTGTACACAGAAGTTCCACCAGCTGGTCTAGATGGTACTGAGTATCACGTGCCACAAGTACAAGGTGAGGTACGTCCCGGCACTGATGTTGTTGGCGCTACTTTAGACGAAGAAGATGCATGGATAGATAATGTACACAATCACCTTGGACAAGCACAGACGGAAGCAGATGACAACATGTCATGGGCTGCTTATCACGCATCAGAAGTAACAGCACCTGTCCACCCAAAATGCATCAGTGCATTATTGCCACTCTTCCACGAAAAGGCCCACACTGTAGCTATGGTACGTCATTCAATGACCCTAGTCGAGCATCTCAACCCAGGACAGGTTCCTGTTATTGCCATAGACCAACCACTATATGCACTCACGAAGCAGATACAGTGGCGGTGGCCTGATTCATTTGGAGAGAACCGATTTGTCGTTATTCTGGGAGGCTTACACATTGAGATGGCATTGTATCAGATGTATCAATTGATGGTGACTGGTGACTGTCACATCTAAGTGACTGGCTTGAAGGCAGTGGATGGTCGAGTTCTCTGGTGGAAGCAAATATCACAACACCAGGCCGAGCACAATCCATGATGGGCGGTGGTCATGTAACACGAACAAGATGGGCACACCAAGTAACAGCTGCTACTCTCAGTCTCTTTAAGCAAAGTGCCTACACACTGTACACTGATGGATCCACCAACGAAGATGACGTGCTTCCATATGGCGAATGGAGCAAGACGCAGTCAGAACTTCACCCACAGTTCTTGTACTGGAGTATGACAATATCACTTGAACTCTTGGTGCTGCAGTTTGTGAAATCGTTGCGAGAAGGCAACTTCGACCTCTATGTAGAAACGCTGGGGAAGTTGATCCCATGGTTGTTTGCCATGGACCGTACGCACTACTCAAGGTGGCTGCCAGTCCATGTCAGAGACATGCTCCAGCTGAAAGACACACATCCTAGTGTATATCGTCAGTTTGCACAGGGACACTTCACCGTACAGAAAACACAAAACACCTTCTCGTCAATTGCCCTTGACCAAAACCATGAACAGCTAAACGAATTCATAAAGGGAGATGGTGGTGCAGTGGGGTTGACTGAAAATCCGGCTGCCCGGCTCAGGTGGATGGCTGCAGGTTCGGAAGACGCAAGGCTGATAAATGAGTTTGATGAACATCACGACAAGCAGGCTAAAGGAAAGCATCACGAGCAATCACTAGGCGTGCAAAAGGAGTTCAAATGAGACGTGTGTGAGCTGCAAGGAATCATGCAGGGCATGGGCAACTCATTCATTGATGACGGGAACGTTCTGGTCACGCTCGACACCAAATTAGTGATGGACCACTCCGTGGTTCAGACTCTACAAACAGTAGAAAATATTGGCCAGAAGAGGTACAGCACATTTGCGGAGGAAAGACTGGTCCTCTGCGAGAAACCACTTTCCGACACCATACAGAAGAACAATCTGGCACTCTTTGGAACACCGAAGAAACACGTCCCTAGCAGAATAAGTCATCAGGTGGCTTCACTCAAGGCAAACTGTGCTTTATTCTCCCAGCTGTATATTTCGTGCCAGTCGAGGAGTGGAAGCCTCACCGAGTTCTTCGCCCACGAAAACCAGGCATGCCCTCCATCATTGTCGAACATGGGAAACCTAAGACACTGCTCTCAAAGTCGGATCTGGTGCCATGCCTTCAAATCACCAAGCCAGACAAAGTTATTCCTGATTCTGACCCAGTTGTAGAAGCTGAGGTGCTGGACGGTGCTGCAATTGTACACATGTTGCCACCTAAAGGTGTCAAGACCAACTTCAATGAATATGCCAAGTGTGTATTTATGCCTTACATCCGACGACGTCTTCAAAAGGTTCAAAGACTAGATGTAGTCTGGGACCGTTACATCAATAACAGTCTCAAGCAGAGCACAAGGGAAAGCAGAGGAACTGGACAGCGCAGAAGAGTTCTGGCAAGCACACCACTTCCAACCAACTGGCAGTCGTTCCTGCAAGTTGACGCAAACAAAGAAGAGCTTTTCCTCCTTCTGGCGGAGTACATCGCAGAAGAAACAGCACCCGAGGGGAAGCACTTAGTGTCAACATATGATACACATGTTAAATGCACACAGGCTGATAAGAACACACCACATCTAGAACCATGCACACACGAGGAGGCGGACACTCGGATAATGATACATGTAGCTGACTGTGTGGCACAAGGATATAGGACAGTTACAATACGTACAACAGACACTGACGTAGTGGTACTAGAGGTTGCAGTAGTTCTCCATCTGGAAATAGCAGAGCTGTGGGTCGCATTTGGTACAGGGAAGACATTTCGGTATATAGGGGTCCACACAGTTGCATCAAATCTTGGACGCAGGAAGGCAGCAGCTTTGCCACTATTCCATTGCCTAACAGGATGTGACACTACTTCATCGTTTGCTGGACGTGGAAAGAAAACATGCTGGGATGTGTGGAATGTCTTTGATTCTCTGACAGACACTCTCGGAAATCTTGCCAAAGCACCAGATAGCCTCGACTTGACGGATCTGCAAACCATCGAGAAATACGTCGTACTTCTATACAGCAGAACATGCGGTCTAGACACTGTGAACGAAGCAAGGAAACATCTTTTTGCACAGGGGTCAAGATCACAAGATCACTGGAAAACATTCCTCCAACACAGTAATATAGCGCCTGGCTATTACCTATTACCACTTATTACCTGGCTATTACCTATTACCAGTGCTGGTTGGCATTACCCAACAGCACTGTTGGAACACTGCAAGCGAGCTACATACCAAGGTGGACACATATGGGGCCAGACTCTGAACCTCATTCCTGTTCTGCCAAATCCAGGTGAATGGGGATGGACTATGACAGAACATGGTTGGCATCCGCACTGGACAGCGCTACCAGAGGCATCGCGGGCTTGTCATGAACTTATTCGCTGTGGGTGTAAGAAAGCATGCAGGGGACTCTGCAAGTGCAAGAGGAACGACCTTAGCTGCACTGAACTGTGTGTCTGCCAAGGTGGCTGTGTACAGTAAATGGACTGCAGATACTCGATCGATATGTCACTTCGAACTGTGGTCAACATGTGCACATGCAAGAATAATTTGCATCAGTATCACTGGACAAATGCTAGAATATCACATTGAATAATTTGGTTCTATTCCCATATAGTGTATTTCATTTGCAATTGTTGTGCAGACAAACTACAAGGCAGTATCATATAAATTATGAGATATGTACAACGTTTTGTGCTTTTTGCTTGCTTCTAAATGCGTTATTTAAAGCAAAATGGACGCCGTTTTGAAAATATGCAAATTAGAGATGCTTCCAATCATTCAGCTATAGATCTTAATGGATTGGGCATGTCCACAAACCATAGTCTAGTATTTTAAACCACTCAAAAATATATATTAGAAGCATATCTAGGTCGCTAAAGATATTTTTCGGTATTTCATGGCGGCCATTTTGTTTTTTGGTGCCACGTCCCCTTGTCATGCAAATTTAGTTGGGGTCCACCCCTTATATTATTCAGTGTATATCATATTATAAGTACACCAAGTCTGTTGCTTTTATCACAATTTGATCAATATATTTGCTAAGAAGCTGTACTATTCCTGAAGAAGACTAATCAACCCTCGCGACTGTGATAGATTCATAGGTGTAAACCAGGGCAAATATTGTTGATCCCAACAACGGTGCCCTTCAACAATGGACCCTACCCATAACTACGTCACGGTTTGTTTACATCGGTGCATTGTGGGGATAAGGCGGGGTCGCCGCGGGTGGACCTACGAAGGGAAAACTACGGCGATGGAAGAATTTATAGTTATTTTGCGCGAAATTGATATTCCAGGTGCTATATTACTGTGCTCTGTTCTCGCTGACAACACTATAGAGAAGACCTGAGGTAATGGATGATGTGCAGAGGCTTCTAAACCAAGAAAACAGAGTCATAACAGAGCCTCGTCAAATGGTAAGGAACTGGTAGGTACGTAATGTGTCCCTACCACTTGCTTACTTCTTAATGAAACTCTGCTGTGACTGTTTTCCTGGTTTAGAAGCCTTTGCACATCACCCATCACCTCAGGTCTTGTCTTTGTTGTCAGCGAGCAGTGAAATATAGCACCTGGAATATCAATTTCACCCAAAACAACTCGAAATTTTTTCATCGTCGTAGTCTTCTCTTTGTAGGTTGTACATATTCATGTTTATGATAGTATTAAAATACCTTATTAATTGAGTTCCTTTTGTTGTCTTTCCTCAAAATATGTAGTGGTACATCATGGTTTAAGTGTTACTTGACGAGCTAATGAATACTCTTGAGTCTATACCAACATCACCAATCTTTGCTTTGATTTATCTTATTACTCCATCCATAAACAAGTTGCATAACCACGGTGACATTACTCATCCTTGCCTCATGGTACCTGGTACTGTCGTCTACCGATTTTTTTATCCCTACACAAATCGGGAAAACTCACCGACGGTAATGGTTAGGTTAGTTTTGCTTCGATTTATCTTATTACTCCATCCATAAACAAGTTGCATAACCACGGTGACATTACCCATCCTTGCCTCATGGTACCTGGTACTGTCGTCTACCGATATTTTTATCCCTACACAAATCGGGAAAACTCGCCGACGGTAATGGTTAGGTTAGATTTTGCTTCGATTGATTTTATTACTCCATCCATAAACAAGTTGAATAACCACGGTGACATTACCCATCCTTGCCTCATGGTACCTGGTACTGTCGTCTACCGATATTTTTAGCCCTACATAAATCGGGAAAACTCGCCGACGGTAATGGTTAGGTTAGATTTTGCTTCGATTTATCTTGTTACTCCATCTATAAACAAGTTGCATAACCACGGCGACATACCCATCCTTGCCTCATATAATATGGTACCTGGTAATCTCGTCTACCGAAATGCTCATACCTACACAAAACTGGAAAACTCGCCGACGGTAATGGTTAGGTTAGGTTACCGTTAGGTTAGGTAAAGGTCAGTTAGGTTAGGTATTCATAATCACAGGTAAAAGCTTATTTTAGTTATACATACATACTCCACTCCATACACACTCTTTAACCCTTCAATACATCCCACATTCCCTCCCAGTCTACTCTGTCATATGCTTTGGTATTAGTCCAGATGAACACCGAACTCACTTTGGTGGACGAAACTATTTTTTTCTGGTGTGTTTTTATGTGTTTTGAATGAATCTGCTAACCGTTTCTATGGCAAATTTTTTTTTTTTTTTTTTTTAGTTTTTTTTAGTTAGGTAAAGGTTAGGTTAGGTATAGGTTAGGTTAGGTATAGTTTAGTAAGGTTAGGTTAGGTTTAGGTTCAATTTTGTTGTTGTCATTTTAGCAAAAAAAAAAAAAAAAAAAAAAAAAAAAAATTGCGACAGAAACAGTTAGCAGATTCATTCAAAACACATAAAAACACACCAGAAAAAAATAATTTCGTCCACCAAAGTGAGTTCGGTGTTCATCTGGATATTTATCTATGCTTTCTCTAAATCCATACATCTTCTTGAATTTTGCTAACATTGTCTTAATTATCATTCGCATATCTAAGATCTGATCTACACAACCTTTCCCAGTTCTAAATCTGCCTTGCTCCTCACTAAGCTTGCCATTTGTGATTTTTTGCACTCTTCCAATTATGATTTTACCATACAGTTTGCCTCATCACTGTGGAGTACATGATGACTCAATGAAGCTAAATATAAGCCAACCTGGTAACAACATTGCCAATCTAGCTAATCACAGCCCTGGAATTATACCACATTTACCAAAGCTTAGGTAACCTTAGGTTACCTGACGGTAACCTAACCTAACCATTACCGTCGGCGAGTTCTCCCGATTTGTGTAGGGACAAGCATTTCGGTAGACGAGAGTACCAGGTACCATGAGGCAAGGATGGGTAATGTAACCGTGGTTATGTAACTTGTTTATGGATGGAGTAATAAAATCAATCAAAGCAAAATCCAGCCTAACCATTACCGTCGGCGAGTTTTCCCGATTTGTGTAGGGATAAAAATATCGGTAGACGACAGTACCAGGTACCATGAGGCAAGGATGGGTAATGTCAACGTGGTTATGCAATTTGTTTATGGATGGAGTAATAAGATAAATCTAAGCAAAATCTAACCTAACCATTACCGTCGGCGAGTTTTCCCGATTTGTGTAGGGATAAAAATATCGGTAGACGACAGTACCAGGTACCATGAGGCAAAGATGGGTAATGTCACCGTGGTTATGCAACTTGTTTATGGATGGAGTAATAAGATAAATCAAAGCAAAGATTGGTGATGTTGGTATAGACTCAAGAGTATTCATTAGCTCGTCAAGTAACACTTAAACCATGATGTACCACTACATATTATGAGGAAAGACAACAAAAGGAACTCAATTAATAAGGTATTTTAATACTATCATAACCATGAATATGTACAACCTACAAAGAGAAGACTATGACGATGAAAAAATTTCGAGTTGTTTTGGGCGAAATTGATATTCCAGGTGCTATATTTCCGTGCTCGCTGACAACATAGAGAAGACCTGAGGTGATGGTTGATGTGCGAAGGCTTCTAAACCAGGAAAACAGTCACAGCAGTTTCATTAAGAAGTAAGCAAGTGGTAGGGACACATGACGTACCTACCAGTTGCTTACCTTTTGACGAGGCTTTGTTATGACTGTTTTCTTGGTTTAGAAGCTTCTGCACATCATCCATTACCTCAGGTCTTCTCTATAGTGTTGTCAGCGAGAACAGAGCACAGTAATATAGCACCTGGAATATCAATTTCGCACAAAATAACTCTAAATTTTTCCATCGCCGTAGTTTTCCCTTCGTAGGTCCAACCGCGGCGACCCCGCCTTATCCCCACAATGCACCGATGTAAACAAACCGTGACGTAGTTATGTCTGGGGCCCATTACAACAATAATAAGGTAGAGATGGTTACCTTACAGTGTTACCTAAATATCTTCGTGAATTTTTGTTATTGGACAACCACCGATTTTGAGGCCGAAACTTAGTCCTCTTGAATAGTGTTGATGTGTTTTGAATTAATCTGGCTCTCGTTTTTGTTGGACATCAATGTTTGTTTAGATGTGTGTGTGTGAGGAGGGGGGCAACCTGCCCTCCAGGTCCGCCCCGCAAACATTGCTACGCTTCACACTGCCAAATTATGGGAAATTTTCGTTTTTTCTCTATATCATCTGTTACTAAACCAAACCCCACCTCTAACCTAACCTAACTTTAACCTAATCTGATTTAACCTAACTCAACTTTCTGGCTGAAATAACGGTAGATTTTCGGTACTATGTGTAATTCCATTATTATTCAATTGCGCCATGGGAAATTGGGCTCAAAATACTCAGAATGAAGAAAGCTACACGATGATCTAGGTAAGAGCCCTAGGACTTTTGAAAGCCCACTACCAAAATAATACCAATATCTATACTGCAAATTTTCCACAAAGTCTAAACACAGCAAAAAAGCAACAAACGCATACCTACAACATTAAATCTAAGCTATATGTCATAGGTAGCAAAATATTAGGATATCAATTCGTGGGGGCATCCTGCAATATATTATGACCGATTTTGGTTACCCTGTCATTCCCTTTACATTTTGACTAGTATGATTTTTCATTCACTTTCACTGCACAGTGAATATAGTATTTAGGTACATGCTCATAATAATTTGCTTTCCCCTACAAATCCTTTTTTTTAAATAACATTTGCTAAATAAAAAAAAATAAAAAAAAATCCTTCAAACACCCCAATATATTTGTTTTCTCAAAACCTCCTTGTAAAATAGGGGTGCGTCTTATGCGGAGGTGCGTCTTATGCGCCGGCAAATACGATATATATATACTATATGTAATACGGTACGGTACAACGGTACCTATGCTTACCTTGAGATAAACTACTGGAGAAATACTTGAAAAATCCCTCAAAGTTTCAAAATAGACAAAAAATATCCCAACGCCAGGACCTAAATCCCAAGATCTTGGGAAAAAACCCAAGGAGTGGTATCCCAGCGTAGCGTAGTTAGTCAAATGATGGTGTGTGGTGTCGAGGGCTGACATCAAGATGCATATGTGACACAGTTTGTAGACTTCTACGAATGTTGGAGCAGTTTTTGTATGCTTTTTAAAATTGCGCTTCCGGAAGGCATGCCGCAGTCGCTCAGCAGAGCCTTCCAGAAGGCATGCCGCAGCCCACGGGTTAAAACTCATTAATAACCTCCTAGCGAGACCCCCCCAAAAATAATTACTAACCTAACCTAACCTTGTAAAATTAATTATATTTTACTAATCTAACTAACCTTACTAACTTGCATTACCCCTACTACAGCAAGATGATCAGTAATCCTCCTTCAAGTGACGTGGTAGGTATTCACTGTGTTTGTGAATATATAAGTTGTAGTTTATAACGAAGAAGTGGCCCATGACACCAGGCAAGTGATTACTTTTGGGATCGATCCAATCTCGTTTCCCCGCGTTTTTTGCCATTGTCCTTATCGTCACATGGCTTCCTCAAACCACCACCACCACCACCAGTATGTACTTGTAGATGCCATAGTCTTAGCGCGAAACGCCAGAGGTACCGTCACTTGGAGCAAAAAACAGCGCGGTAGTCAAGATGGCTGCCGAGAAGATAACAAACACCAACATGGACGCTTGCAGGCGGTGCATTCTGGGCAGACGTTATTCCGTGACGTCAGCGCACGTCTCGCCAAAAGTGAATTTGAAGTGCCAAATTGGGATTGTTACCATATCCAACCTATCGCCAATACTGTGTTTCGCCAAGCTGAGACTCGCCAAACGTGAGGGACTACTGTAACCATTATAGAATATATCAACAGTATGTTGTCACTTTTTGCATCCAGTCAGCTGTTTTTAAATAATCCGCAATCAAAATCTGTAAATTCCCCGAGCTACAAAAACGATCCTGACGACTAGCAGACGACGCACCATGGCTCGGTGACGTCACAAAAGACAACCCCCTCCTCCCCTCCGCGGAAATAAAGAAGCACGTAAACACAAAAATAAAGATAGTACTTGAAGAATTTTGGGTGTTTTAGATTTTTTTTTTTTTTTGCGATATGGCACATACCTGCACCCTTTATAGGTGCAGCAAGACAGGTGTGCCTTTCCAGATAGCTTAGCACCCATTCCCGACCAATACGGCCACAATAAATGTGTGGAGATGGTTTGCTCGTCGGGGAGAGGCAAGCTGTGTGATGCAGTTTGTTGGCCTCCCGAGACGTCTGCAGCAAATTTCACGAGGCGGCTGGAATGGGGCAGATTTTTTTCCCATGCTTGTTACATAAGTTGTGTTTTTACGGAAATAAGCCGTGGAAATGAATATTTTTTGGTGAATTAGGTATTTTGAATTAACATTCAACATACTTATGCAAAGACAAAATGGGTCTGGACGATTACTTTAAGATTGGGTGTAACCTGCACTCCAAGGTGTTTTTTTCTTCTTCAGTAGCCGGGTGTTACTCATGGGATACAGGTGGCATGGGTTCCGTCTGCCTAAATGCATTATTTTACATTCATCAACACACAAAGGTAACATACACTTTTGTCTACCAGTATAACTATTTATTGATAGCAGATTGTAACATTTCTTGATTTTGTGGACCTTGAATTGTTTTGTAAACTTGAGCATCATCAGCAAATTAAGGTGAATAGAGAAGAAATACAGAATGTGCCAAAAGACCTATAAGATGCAAGGCCAATGGCGCAGATGGCCGTGGTGGCATACATCTGATAAAAGGGAGCAGACAACACTAAGTGAACCAATAAGGCATGGATTGACTTGTTCATTGATACCAGGCAGTCTCCAAGGCACGGTTGACAGAGCTGACATAATCCTAGGTCAATCAAAGGGAAGGAAGGGGGAGCCACCCAGCCCACTCACATATAGGGCACGTGTTTGCTCACTACTACACTCTGCAACATTTGTGAGTGTTCAATCAAAAAGCACGAAACCCACGGCCTGGAAAAAGAACAGAATAACAGAGCGCTTGGACCGTGTTTTTGCATTTAGACAAGATCTTGTAGGATGAATTGATGAAGTTTTTATTCAAGGGTACAAAACATAACACAAGCCGAGCAAAGGTATGGACAGATTCCACATTTGAAAACAAGTTTTTGACCACTATCTCAGAAAAGGGCTAATACGGAAAACTGGGAAATATGGGAGTATTAAAGGGAGAATAATACAGGCTGGAGGACAACCTGCAGGCAAGAGAGATGAGAACAGTGGCAAGAGATGGAGTGGAGAGAAGCGACCCAGTGGACTACTGTAACACAGGGATCAGTGCTTGTCCAGCAAGAGAGATGAGAACAAGGGCAAAGAGATGGAGTGGAGAGAGCGGACCAGGGACTACTGTGTACCACAGGGATCAGTTCGTGTACCAGCAAGAGAGATGAGGAACAGTGGCAATAGATGGAGTGGAGAGAAGCGACCAGGGGGACTATGTACCACAACAGGGATCATTTCTGTGCCAGCAAGAGAGAAGAGAAACAGTGGCAAGACATGGGAGTGGAGAGAAGGCGACCAGTGGACTACTGTACCACAGGGATCAGTTCTTGTCCAGCAAGAGAGATGAGAACAGTGGCAAGACAGGAAGTGGGACGAGAAGGGGACCAGTGGGCTACTGTACCACAGGGATTCAGTTCTTGTGCCAGCAAGAGAGATGCGAACATGGCAAGACATGGAGTGGAGAAGAAGTGACCAGTGGACACTGTACCACAGGGATCAGTCTTGTGCCAGCAAGAGAGATGAGAACAGTGGCAAGACATGGACGAGTGGAGAGAAGTGACAAGTGGACTACCTGTACCACAGGGATCAGTTCTTGTACCAGCAAGAGAGATGAGAACAGTGGCCAAGACATGGAGTGGAGAGAAGTGACCAGTGGACTACTGTACCACAGGGATCATTTCTTGATGCCAGCAAGAGAGATGATCAAACAGGGCAAGACAGGAGTGGAGAGAAGTGACCAGTGGAATGCTGTAACACAGGGATAGTTCTCGTACCAGCAAGAGAGATGAGAACAGTGGCAAGACATGGAGTGGAGAGAAGCGACAGTGGATACTGTTACCACAGGGATCAGTCTGTTGCAGCAAGAGAGATGAGAACAGTGGCAAGATTGGAGTGGAGAGAAGGGACAGTGGGCTACTGACTACCACAGGATTCTTGCACCAGTGATGTTCTCATATATATTATATGATATATATTATATATTATAATATATATATATATATAGATATATTATATTATTATATATATATATAATATATATATAATATATATAATATATATATAATATATATATAATATATATATATATATAGATATATATATATATACACAGCGCGCCAAAGCATTGTTCGCGAACCATCATAACACAGCGCTTCCATACGGGAATCAGAAAATGTACTCTATGGACAGACTACTGACTTCCGAGAGAGATAGCTTACATATGGCAGGTTGTTTAAGGCAGGGTAGGTCCATCAAGACCGTTGAGGAATGCAGATGCCACTGGTCAATTATTTAGATTGAAGCATTTTTAAACAGTATCCCTCCCTTCCTGCGAGTAATTTGACAGACGCGCATTGGTATAACTATCATTATTTTCATAATGGAGTGGAAAGAGAAGACCTAACAAAGCCGCAAATTATAGTTATGGATCTTACACAAGGCAGAGAGGCCAGTGGAAGAAAATATCAAGGATTGTGGATGTTACGAGGGAATGTGTGCCTAAGTGGGTGGAAAGTTTCACGGTGGGCTACACCGTTCGCGGACAGCCGCGACCCAGAACATTATAAGTGGCCAGGGCAAGTATGTAAAAACAGTCAGCAAGAACCCTAAAGGTCATGAAACGTCAAGTGGATGCCCATCCTCAAATTAAGAGCAAAGAAAAATATGCGATATGCTTTTACATCCTCGCCCTGGCCACTTATAATGTTCTGTGTGTCGCAGCTGTCGCGCCGGTGCAGCCCACCGTGAAACTTTCTTTCTACACCCACTTAGGCACACATACTCCTCGTAAAATCCAAAAATCCTTGATATTTCTTCCACTGGCCTCTCTGCCTGTGTAGAAGATAAAATAACTATTAATTTTGCTGCTTTGTTAGGTCTTTCTTGCCACTTCACTATGAAAATAATATAGTTATACAATGCGCGTCTGTTCAAATTACTCGCGGGAAGGAGGCGATACTTTTTAAAATGCTTCGTCAACATAATTATAGAAGAAGTAGTTTAAAAAGTATTGCCTCCAAAGTATCAAGGGCAGGTACATCCGACCGTTGAGAATGTCAGATGCCAATTGTCAATTATATGGACAATTGGGCTCTGAACACATTCCTCACGGTCTTGATTGGACTGGCAGTGCCTTAAACAAGCTGCCATATGTAAGATATCTGTCTCGGAAGTTCAGTAGGCTGCCCTAGCAGTACATTTTCGGAATTTTCCGTATGGAACGCGCTATGTGTTATGATGTCAGCGAACAATGCTTGGGAGCGTGGTATATCATTACTATATCATATATACAATATATATATTATAATATATTATATATATATATATATATATAATATTATATATCATATATATATATATATATAGATACTATATATATATATATAACATATTAATATATATAATTATACATATATATATATATATATACATATATTATATAATCTATTATATATATATATATAATTAATATAATATATATATACATATATTTATATATATATATATATATATATATATATATATATAATACTATATATATATATACATATAGATATACATATATATAGATATGTAAATGACATGCTTTAAGGAAAAGCGGTTATTGTAAAGTCTATGTGCTGATGATGCACAGATGCTTAAGCTAACACATATAAGCAGCCTTAAAGATTGTAAAGACCTGCAGAATGGTTTGTATAAGATGGTTGAATGGAGTAAGAGATGGCAAATGGAATTTAATGCAACCAATGCTATGTATTGGAAATGAGTCCAGGTAACTTATCACAAGAAAATGTAACCTGGTCTAACTGGGGACCAGACCCCCTCTAGTTCACTAACATAACCTAGATTCCCTCCTAGAAGCCAACAAGCTAGGCCCGCAGAGGTCAGCAACCCAGAATTCGAGAAGAGCCAGTTTCTTCAAACTTGGCAGAAAAGCAGTGCTGATGGAGCCGCAGTGTAAATTATGAATGGAAATTACGAAGCAATAAAATGTTCCTTCACCATAATACCATATGGGAGTTGAATATACCCACAGACAAGATAATTAAATACATTTTAATAATAATAATGATAATAATAATAACAATAATAGTAATAATAAATACAAGAATTCATCCCAATATCTTCCTAGAGACCTAGGTCACATACACTATTGTACTGCGGCTAACTATGTCAGTATTTTATTTCTTTTTTTATGATAATTTGGACATTTTTAAGTTATCTTAAGTTTTAAGGCAGGAGCCGCACAGGTCTCTTGAAAGAGCCGCATGTGGCTCCGGATCCGCAGGTTGCCGACCGCTGAGCTAGGGGGACTGTGGCAAATAGGGACTGTTGGGTGGGGGAGGTACTGCCAACCCAACAACTGCTGGGGCCATTACTCCCTTACAGAACACAAGGGCACTGCTGCCACCACACATGTAACACACTGCCCACAACCACCACCACCCATTGCCACCACACAGGACACACTTCCACAGGCACGGGTACAATCACACTTGTCCACACAACACACCACCTCAAAAGTGGATCTTCACGTGCCTGGCAATTTCACTTTTTGTCTTGAAACACTTGCTACAAATATCACACTTGAACTCCCGCAAGCCAGTGTGTCTAAAGGTGTGTCTGTTGAGTATAGAACTGGTATAAAACCTTTTTCCACACTCTAGGCATTCATGATTTTTAACACCACTGTGTATCAGGGTGTGTGTGGTGAGGTTACCCTTGTGAGTGAATCTTTTCCCACACTCTAGGCATTCATGATTTTTACCACCACTGTGTGTCAGGGTGTGTGTGGTGAGGTCACCCTTTATAGTAAATTTTTTCCCACACTCCAGACATTCATGTTTCTTAACACTACTGTGTCTCAGGGCGTGTTTGGTGAGGTCACCCTTTGTAGTAAATCTTTTCCCACACTCCAGACATTCCTGATTCTTAACATCACTGTGTGTCAGGGTGTGTTTGGTGAGGTATTTCTTTGTACTGAATCTTTTCCCAAACTCTAAACATTCATAATCATTAACACCACTGTGTGTCAAGGAATGTTGCTCAAGCTTACTCATGTATTTGAGTGTTTTGTCACACTGCTGGCACTTCAGCTCACTGTCTGCCTTGTGGCCTGAGCTGCCAGCCTCCAGGTGATTCTTGCCATCACACCTGTGCCTTCCCATACCTGAGGCAGACTGATCCTGCTGCTCCCGGCCACTCATGCTGCTGCTCGGCCCCACAGTCTCCACCGCAGCAATACTCTCACCAGCACACGCGACGGCCGGTCCTGCGGGAACCCTCATGTACTCATGGGTGCCGGAGCGAGCCGGGTCAGTGCCGGGCGGAGCAGTCGGCTTGAACTGTGACCTCAGCACCTGCAACAGTGGTGACAGTCAGCACACAGAGAGCCACGCGCTGCCCTGACACTCTGCTCCTGCCTGCGGGGACACACCCTGCTTCCAGCCTCTCTCACACCACATTGGGCAAGGCCTCCTCTCTGGCTCTCTTATCATTTCTCATGAACAACACAGCCCCGTCCTCACACGTCCAGGACCAATTCCTGCACCTCGGCACAAAACAAGAAAAGATTGATAGATATTTCTGATTGATTTTGCAGTTTTTAATAACCTGATTTGTGACTATTTTATGTGCTATATCACATATTTATGTATTATATTATTATTATAATTTTTTTAATTAGTCTTATTGTAAATCAGCATTTTTTGTCCCTGGGGACCCTGTTGGTCCTAAACAAATAGATTTAAGATCAAAGAATTCTAACACTTCATTCTAAAGCAACAGGCCTCATAATAAGATGGAGTAAGTCATTGCCAAGCCATGCTTACCATAATGAATAATAAAGAGGCCAGGCAGTAGGGCTCATAAAACTGCTGCTTCTCATACAGTACTTTCTTTCATATAATTGTCATAATTACTCTTGAAAACACACACACGGCAGCTACCAATAACAAAGTCCGCTGAAAGGTTCCACATGTTAATTATTCTTGCAGCAAAATATTTGTTCCTGTAAGTTGTCCAATGTCTTAATTGCTGTCAATGTCTTATGCTAATCAATGTCAATTAATCAATGTTTGATTAATTAATCAATGTTTTATCAATTAATCAATGTCTTATACCAACCATAGAGTTTGCATCAGCTGTTATTGTTGATGCGTGGACTGAGCTCTTAAAGTAATCGTCCAGACCATTTCATCATTCCTGATTTAATGCAATCAAATCATAGCCATTAACGAGTATATCAACAATACGTCGTCACTTTTTGCATCCAGTCAGCCGTTTTTAAATAATCCGCAATCAAAATCTGCAAATTCCCCGAGCTTCCAAAACGCCCCTCACGACAAGCAGACGATGCGCCACGGCTCGGTGACGTCACGAAAGGAAGCGCGCTGATCAGAAGCACGTTAACACAAGAGATAAATATAGTACTTGAAGATTTTTGGGTTTCTGATAAATTTTTTTGCGATATGCCACATGCATCTTCTCTCTCTCTCTCTCTCTCTCTCTCTCTCTCTCTCTCTCCTTTTTCTCTCTCTCTCCTTCCTTCTTTTCTCTCTCTCTCTCGCCTTCCTCTCCCTTCTTTCTCTCTCTCTCTCGCTTTCTCTCCTCTTCTCTCTCTCTCTCTCTCTCTCTCTCTCTCCTCTCTCTCTCTCTCTCTCTCTCTCTCTCTCTCTCTCTCTCCTTTCCCTTTTCTCTCTCTCCTTAATTTTTCTCTCTCTTGCGGGGGATGAAGTGGGAGAAGGAAGAGGAGGGAGAAGAAATAGTTGAAAAAGAAAGAAAGGAGAGAGAGAGAGAGAGAGAGAGAGAGAGAGAGAGGAGAGGAGAGAGAGAGAGAGAGAGAGAAGAGAGAGAGAGAGAGAGAGAGAGAGAGAGAAAGGAAGGAGAGATAAATTGGAGATGAGAGAGAAGGGAAAGGAAAGGAAAGGAAAGGGAGAGAGAGAGAGAGAGGAGGAGAGAGAGAGAGAGAGAGAGAGAGAGAGAGAGAGAGAGAGAGAGAGAGAGAGAGAGAGAGAGAGAGAAAGGAAAGGAAAGGGAGAGAGAGAGAAGGGAAAGGAAAGGAATTAGAGAGAGAGAGGGACTTACTCTTCTAACGTCATCAATAACATTCGTAACCCTGTTGGCGGGAAGACAAAAAATTTCGCGCACTTTTTACAAAAGTAGTGTTTTTACGGAAATAAGGCCTGAAAATCAATTATTTTTGGTGGATTAGGTGTTTTGAATCAAATACAATCAAATATTGAATTTGAATACAACATAATTAGGCTAAAAAAAAAAGGGTAAAATGGGTAAAAAAAAAAAAATTGCTACAGAAACGGTTAGCAGATTCATTCAAAACGCATAAAAACACACCACAAAAAAATAGTTTCGTCCACCAAAGTGAGTTCGGTGTTCATCTGGACTAATACCAAAGCATATGACAGAGTAGACTGGGAGGGAATGTGGGATGTATTGAAGGGTTAAAGAGTGTGTATGGATGGAGTGGAGTATGTATGTATAACTAATAAGCTTTTACCTGTGATTATGAATACCTAACCTAACTGACCTTTACCTAACCTAACGGTAACCTAACCTAACCATTACCGTCGGCGAGTTTTCCTGATTTGTGTAGGGACCAGCATTTCGGTAGACGAGATTACCAGGTACCATGAGGCAAGGATGGGTAATGTCACCGTGGTTATGCAACTAGTTTATGGATGGAGTAATAAGATAAATCAAAGCAAAATCTAACCTAGCCATTACTGTCGCGAGTTTCCCCGATTTGTGTAGGGATAAAATATCGGTAGACTACAGTACCAGGTACCATGAGGCATGGATGGGTAATGTCATGGTGGTTATGCAACTTGTTTATGGATGGAGTAATAAGATAAATCAAAGCAAAGGTTGGTGATGTTGGTATAGACTCAAGAGTATTCATTGGCTTGTCAAGTAACACTGAAACCATGATGTACCACTACATATTATGAGGAAAGACAACAAAAGGAACTCAATTAATAAGGTATTTTAATGCTATCATAACCATGAATATGTACAACCTACAAAAAGAAGACTACGACGATGAAAAATTTAGAGTTGTTTTGGGCGAGATTGATATTCCAGGTGCTATATTTCCGTGCTCGCTGACAACATAGAGAAGACCTGAGGTGATGGTTGATGTGCAAAGGCTTCTAAACCAGGAAAACAGTCACTGCAGAGTCTCATTAAGAAGTAAGCAAGTGGTAGGGACACATTACGTACCTACCAGTTGCTTACCTTTTGACGAGGCTCTGTTATGACTCTGTTTTCTTGGTTTAGAAGCCTCTGCACATCATCCATTACCTCAGGTCTTCTCTATAGTGTTGTCAGCGAGAACAGAGCACAGTAATATAGCACCTGGAATATCAATTTCGTGCAAAATAGCTCGAAATTCTTCCATCGCCGTAGTTTTCCCTTCGTAGGTCCACCCGCGGCGACCCCGCCTTATTCCCACAATGCACCGATGTAAACAAACCGTGACGTAGTTATGGGTAGGGTCCATTGTGTAGGTGGTGGTGGTTGTGGCTGTGTGTTTACCTTTCCTCCACTCTCGTTTCTCCGCTTTTTGGCCCTTGTCCTTATCGTCACCTGGCTTCCTCAAACCACCGCCACCACCAGTAGGTACTTGTAGATGCCATAGTCTTAGCGCGAAACGCCAGAGGTACCGTCACTTGGAGCAAAAAACAGCACAGTCGTCAAGATGGCTGCTGGGAATATAACAAACACCAACATGGACTCCTGCGGGCGGTGCATTCTGAGCCACGTTATTCCGTGACGTCAGCGCGCGTCTCGCCAAAAGTGAATTTGAAGCGCCAAATTGGGATTCTTGTACCATATCCAACCTATCGCCAATACTGTGTTTCGCCAAGCTGAGACTCGCCAGATGCAAGGGACTATTGTAACCATTATCAAATATATCAACAATATGTTGTCACTTTTTGCATCCAGTCAGCCATTTTTAAATAATCCGCAATCAAATCTGTAAATTTCCCGAGCTTCAAAAACGATCCTGACGACTAGCAGACGACGCACCATGGCTCGGTGACGTCACAAAAGGCAACCCCCCCCCCCCTCCGCGAAAATACAGAAGCACGCAAAAACAAAAATTAATATAGTACTTTAAGAATTTTTGGAGTTTTGATATTTGTTTTGCGATATGGCACATACCTGCATCCTTTATGGGTGCAGCAAGACAGGTGTGCCTTTCCAGATAGCTTAGCACCCGTTTCCGACCAGTACGGCCACAATAAATGTGTGGAGATGGTTTGCTCGTCGGGGAGAGGCAAGCTGTGTGATGCAGTTTGTTGGCCTCCCGGGACGTCTGCAGCAAATTTCACGAGGCGGCTGGAATGGGGCAGATTTTTTTCCCATGCTTGTTACATAAGTTGTGTTTTTACAGAAATAAGCCGTGGAAATGAATATTTTTTGGTGAATTAGGTATTTTGAATTAACATTCAACATACTTATGCAAAGACAAAATGGGTCTGGACGATTACTTTAAGATTGGGTGTAACCTGCACTCCAAGGTGTTTTTTTCTTCTTCAGTAGCCGGGTGTTACTCATGGGATACAGGTGGCATGGGTTCCGTCCGCCTAAATGCATTATTTTACATTCATCAACACACAAAGGTAACATACACTTTTGTCTACCAGTATAACTATTTATTGATAGCAGATTGTAACATTTCTTGATCTTGTGGACCTTGAATTGTTTTGTAAACTTGAGCAACATCAGCAAATTAAGGTGAATAGAGAAGAAATACAGAATGTGCCAAAAGACCTATAAGATTGAAAGGCCATGGCAGCAGATGGCGTGTGTGCATACATCTTGAAAGGGAGCAGACAACAACTAAGTGAACCAATACATGGCCTGATTGACTGTTCATTGATACCAGGCAGTCCCCAAGGCACGGTACAGAGCTGACATAATCCCTAGTCATCAAAGTGGAAGGAAGGAGGAGCCACCAGCCCACCACATTATAGACCGGTGTTGCTCACTACTACACTCTGCAACATTTGTGAGTGTTCATCAAAAAGCACGGAACCCACGGCCTGGAAAAAGAACATAGAATAACAGAGGCTTGGACAGTTTGCATTTAGACAAGAGATCTTGTAGGACGAATTGATGAAGTTTTTATTCAAGAGTAACAAACATAACACAAGCGAGCAAAGGATGGACAGATTGCACATTTGAAAACAAGCTTTTGACACTATCTCAGAAAAGGCTAATACGGAAACTGTGAAATATTGGAGTATTAAAGGGAGAAATAATACAGGCTGGAGGACAACCTGCAGGCAAGAGAGATGAGAACAGTGGCAAGAGATGGAGTGGAGAGAAGCGACCAGTGGACTACTGTACCACAGGGATCAGTTCTTGTACCAGCAAGAGAGATGAGAACAGTGGCAAGAGATGGAGTGGAGAGAAGCGACCAGTGGACTACTGTACCACAGGGATCAGTTCTTGTACCAGCAAGAGAGATGAGAACAGTGGCAAGACATGGAGTGGAGAGAAGCGACCAGTGGGCTACTGTACCACAGGAATCAGTTCTTGCACCAGTGATGTTCTCACTATATATATACATGACATACCTTAAGGAATAAGTGGTTAAAAATGTAAGGAGCCTTAAAGATTGTAAAGACCTGCAGAATGGTTTGTATAAGATGGTTGAATGGAGTAAGAGATGGCAAATGGAATTAAATGCAACCAATGCTATGTATTGGAAATGAGTCCAGGTAACTTATCACAAGAAAACGTAACCTGGTCTAACTGGGGACCAGACCCCCTCTAGTTCACTAACCTAAACTAGACTCCTTCCTAGAAGCCAACAAGCTAGGGGTGCTGTGACAAATAGGGACTTTTGGGTGGGGGAGGTACTGCCAACCCAACAACTGCTGGGGCCATTACTCCCTTACAGAACACAAGGGCACTGCTGCCACCACACATGTAACACACTGCCCACAACCACCACCACCCATTGCCACCACACAGGACACACTTCCACAGGCACGGGTACAATCACACTTGTCCACACAACACACCACCTCAAAAGTGGATCTTCACGTGCCTGGCAATTTCACTTTTTGTCTTGAAACACTTGCTACAAATATCACACTTGAACTCCCGCAAGCCAGTGTGTCTAAAGGTGTGTCTGTTGAGTATAGAACTGGAATAAAACTATTTTCCACACTCCAGGCATTCATAATTTTTAACACCACTGTGTATCAGGGTGTGTGCTGAGCTCTGACTTTCTACCAAATTCTTTCTCACACTCTAGACATTTATGATTTTTAACACCACTGTGTCAGGGTGTGTCTGGTGAGGTTATTCTTTTCTGTGAACCTTTTCCCACACATCAGACATTCATAATCTTTGCCAAAACTGTGTGTCAGGGTGTGTGTGGTGAGGTTACCCTTTTGAGTGAATCTTTTCCCACACTCCAGACATTTATGATTCTTAACACCACTGTGTGTCATGGTGTGTTTGGTGAGGTCACTCTTCCTAGTGAATCTTTTCCCACTAAACATTCATAATTCTTAACACCACTGTGTGTCAAGGAATGTTGCTCAAGCTTACTCTTGTATTTGAATGTTTTGTCACACTGCTGGCACTTCAGCTCACCGTCTGTCTTGTGGCCTGAGCTGCCTGCCACCAGGTGATTCTTGCCATCACACCTGTGCCTTCCCACACCTGAGGCAGACTGATCCTGCTGCTCCCGGCCACTCATGCTGCTGCTCGGCCCCACAGCCTCCACCGCAGCAATACTCTCGCTAGCAAACACCTTATTTGTCCAATATTTAGAACATTATTTAAAAAGTGTTATCAGTTTTGGTCCGAAACTGTTTAATGATATGCCTCTTGATAAAAAAAGTTCTCCTTACAACTACCAATTTAGTTAGATATAAGAGAGAAATTAAAAAGTATTTACTTTACCAACAAAATATGTAATTGTTTTTTTACTACAAGTATAAATATTTTATTTTGTTTATAATTATTTTTAGTTTTATTTTATCTTTATTGTTTTTAATTTTTATTATTATTATTATTATTATTATTATTATTATTATTATTATTATTATTATTATTATTATTATTTTTACAATTATTTGTATTCTGCTACTACTCTAATTCCATTCATTACCCGTGTCATTATCGAATGTAGTTATCCTCAGTTTGGGTAAAAATTTCTATGTATGTAACTTTATTTAGGCAAATAATCATTCAGCTAGTCTTAAGTTTCCACGCCCGCTAACAATACAGTAAAAATATATGTCCATCATGGAGCTTCGGCTCGACGGACCGTGGCTAATGTTTATGAAATTTGTATATATTACAACATTGTCTTATTATTAGCAATAAAGGTTTACTTACTTACTTACTTAAACACGACGGCCGGTCCTGCGGGAACCCTCGGGGATGCCGGAGCGAGCCAGGCTAGCGCCGGGCGGAGCAGCCGGCTTGGACTGTGACCTCAGCACCTGCAACAGTAGTGACAGTCAGGACACAGAGAGCCACGCGCTGCCTTAACACTCTGCTCCTGCCTGCAGGGCCCACATCCTGCTTCCTGCCTCACTCACACCACACTTGGCAAGGCTTCCTATCCCTTCTCCTCTCTGGCTCCCTCATCATTTCTCATGAAGAAAAAGTGCACGTGGAGCCAAGCCACTTACAAGAATACTTTCTTTGATAACGTTCATCTGGACACAGAAACCGTACTGATATTCGTGAATGCATATTTACGAGTGTTTCTCATGTGTGTTGACATCAGAAGTGAACTTGGCCTGAGGGAGCACATTGTTTGGGACTGGGCCGGCTTTTGTCGGGAGGTACTGGTAGAATGCAAGAGGAGAGATTGGTGGTGGAGGGAAAATAGTGGAAATAGACATAAGTAAATTTTGCACAAGAAAATACACCGTTGGGGGAACCCTGGACGGACAGCGGGTGTTCGGTGGGAAACAGGAAGCTGCTTCCTGGTGCCCGTGTTGAAGCGTAAAGCCTGGTTCACACTGGGCAAATGTCAGCACTTTGTAGCGCCGGGAAGTCGGCCTTTAGCGGCCAAGTGCTAAGATTACGTTCACACACGCAATTAGTTCCGGGGAACAAATGCTGGTTTGTTGTTCCCGCGTCCCCGCCATCAACAGTGTTTACAGTGTACAATCAACCATGAATCGTCATTTTTTCCCTTGATATCATCTAAATCAAATCCCACGTCTAACCTAACATAATCTGATTTAACCTAACAACCGTTTCTGGCTGTAGCTAAAACGGAAAATTTTCGGTATTATATGTATAGCCATTGCCATGGGAAATTGGGATTCAAAGTAAGGATGAAAAGATCTACATGATGTATGTTAATTTTGTTAATTTTTAGTGCCCAATACCGAAATTATACCGATGAGTGGGGTGCTGGCTTCTGCGTTTATTTGAATTTGGCGCGCAAAATTCTCGGCAACTCGGCAGATAAAGACCAATCGAGCGGTGTAGGTTTTTTTCGGCAAACATAGGCCGAGATGACTCCCCGGGGAGTCATCTCGGCCTATGTTTGCCGACATTTTCCCAGTGTGAACCAGGCTTAACAGCGAGACTCTTTGCATCATGAAGGCAACGATTGAGCCTGGCACAACTTTTATATCTGAGTGTTGGAAAGCCTACAAGTGTCTATCAGATGAAGGCTGTTAACACCCTACAGCAGTGGTTCTTAACCTTTTCAGAGGCGCCGAACCCTAACGAAAAGTTCCGCACACTAGCCGAACCCTCAAATATGGGACGGAAAAACAAAATTAATACAAAAATTTAATATAAATTGCTTCAAAATTCAAGAGTATATTTGGATAATATGAAGGAAGGAAGGAATCGGCAGCAGTGACGTATATAGGTCCTTCGAAAGAGGAGGGGGGCACCGGGGTGAATCCAGGATTGTTTTAAGGGAGAGGGATGGAGCGGAGTGAACCTCTACAGCTGTGGGGTCTGAGGAGGGAGTCGAGACATTTTTTGAAAATCAAGCATTTTTAGGGGCATTGTAAGATCTTAGAAGGGATATATTGCACTAATCTGATATTCAAATGCAAAACAATTTTTGTCCCTTTGGGACAAAAGGAGGGGCCATGGCCGAGTTCCCACCATCCATGGCCGAATTCCCACCATACCCCTCTATGTACGACTCTGCTCGGAAGGAAGAGAGGCGTGCGAACACACACACACACACACACATATCAGAGGTGGGCACTTCCGCAAACACTTCTGCAAACCGCAACGTCCGCAAATTACGGAAGTCCGAATTCATTTGCGGATTTGCAGAGAAGTAAAAAGTTGTGAATTTGCGTAAGTACTGCCGCAAACGCAAATATGTCCGCAAATTCCCAAGTGTCCGTGGTGAGTTTGAACACGATTCCTGTGCGGCTATACACACCATCCAGGGTGAGTGGGATACGCTAAAGGTTAAGGGCGCTGCTTTCCCTCCAGTCAACCATGGCCGCAGTTATCAGTGAGCATTCATAGATGAAGTACCTACGTACGTGTATCTCCAAACCTTCTTCTTGCCTCGCTTTGTAGGTATGATGGTTTTTTTTTACCATATTTTTGGTTGAAACTCATATAAACATTATATCTGTGTGATGTTATGATATCATTGAAGTATCTTAGATGTTACTGTAAACTTTGTTAAGTGTGATCCAAGGTCAGTAGATACTAGAAACAAGGTTTGGCGTTGGCGGGCTCGGCTCTGACACCACACGTCACTCGTATCGCCGACTCAGTCATGTCTTCTCTTATCGTGTGTTCTCACCCCAGATTATGAAATAACTGCAAGATGTTTAAAAAAACTGACCCAACTATCCTCTTACTGACACATTTTCGTATATAATATGTGCATATTTTGAGCAAGGAGAGGGCCATAAACCAGTGATACGGACACGGCGAGCATACCAAGAGGTGTGTATTCTACGTGTGCTGGTGACAGTGTTATTTGCTTGCAGTGACCATGGCTCTGCTGTAGAGCTAAATATTACTTGCAAGGAGTGTGTTGTGAGTGAATTTTTAGTATGTATAACTAATAAGCTTTTACCTGTGATTATGAATACCTAACCTAACTGACCTTTACCTAACCTAACGGTAACCTAACCTGGTTATAATGGACGAGAGTTTCGCGGTCGTTTTCAGAGACCCCGACTCTTTTTTCTTGGCCTACAATAGGTGCTTGTTCTAATGGAGATAGTTTTACTTTGCTCAAACCCATAATTTTTTTTTTTAAATCCAAATTTTAAGGTACCGTTTCCATTAAAAACACTGAATCTGGGTCTTTTAGGTTTTAATGATATGTATAAGGTTAGGTTAGGTATACTTTGGTTGGTTAAGGTTAGGTAGTGTATACTTTGTGGTTAAGGTTAGGTTAGGTTTCATTAAAACCTATAAGGTTAGTTTTTTTTTTATTTATTATTATTATTTTTTTTTTTTTTTTTTTTTTTTAATGGGTTTGCGCAAAATAAAACTATCTCCATTAGAACAAGCACCTATTGTAGGCCAAGAAAAAATAGTCTGTCTCTGAAAACGACCGCGAAACTCTCGTCCATTATTACCCCTAACCTAACCATTACCGTCGGCGAGTTTTCCCCGATTTATGTAGGGACAAGCATTTCGGTAGACGAGAGTACCAGGTACCATGAGGCAAGGATGGGTAATGTCACCGTGGTTATGCAACTAGTTTATGGATGGAGTAATAAGATAAATCAAAGCAAAATCTAACCTAGCCATTACTGTCGCGAGTTTCCCCGATTTGTATAGGGATAAAAATATCGGTAGACTACAGTACCAGGTACCATGAGGCAAGGATGGGTAATGTCACGGTGGTTATGCAACTTGTTTATGGATGGAGTAATAAGATAAATCAAAGCAAAGGTTGGTGATGTTGGTATAGACTAAAGAGTATTCATTGGCTTGTCAAGTAACACTTAAACCATGATGTACCACTACATATTATGAGGAAAGACAACAAAAGGAACTCAATTAATAAGGTATTTTAATACTATCATAACCATGAATATGTACAACCTACAAAGAGAAGACTACGACGATGAAAAAAATTTGAGTTGTTTTGGGCGAAATTGATATTCCAGGTGCTATATTTCCGTGTTTGCTGACAACATAGAGAAGACCTGAGGTGATGGTTGATGTGCAAAGGCTTTTAAACTAGGAAAATAGTCCCAGCAGAGTCTCATTAAGAAGTAAGCAAGTGGTAGGGACACATTACGTACCTACCAGTTGCTTACCTTTTGACGAGGCTCTGTTATGACTCTGTTTTCTTGGTTTAGAAGCCTCTGCACATCATCCATTACCTCAGGTCTTCTCTATAGTGTTGTCAGCGAGAACAGAGCACAGTAATATAGCACCTGGAATATCAATTTCGCGCAAAATAACTCGAAATTCTTCCATCGCCGTAGTTTTCCCTTCGTAGGTCCACCCGCGGCGACCCCGCCTTATCCCCACAATGCACCGATGTAAACAAACCGTGACGTAGTTATGGGTAGGGTCCATTCCCTTGTTTCTGGGACACTGACTATCATTTCCTGGCGAAGTTTGGTATCATACTAGTGTTTGCCCATACTCCTCCCTCTCCCCCTAAACAAGCTTGGGGACCTGGGAGAATGCAGGATATTTGGATGGGGTACAAAATATGCATCGCAACCACATAGTTTTTGAGTTATGGAAGTTATAAAAATTCCCTAGATCTAGGGAAAATTAATTGGATTTCTTTTGAGTCCAGAGACGTGTGAACCTGACGATCCTCACAGAATGATGACCGAAGTGTCGAGAACACCCCCAACCCCCCGCTAGAAGGTTAGGGTAGGTTAGGTTAGATTTGGTTAGGTTAGGTTAGGTTATCGGTGGGTCAAGCCCCCCGCTAGGTTAGGTTAATTTTGGTTATAGGCAAATTTCTCTAGATATAAGGAAATTACCCTAGATCTAGGGAATTTTACCCCCCCCCTACACTACCCTTAAATTACGTGTTTCCGACGCATAATTTGTTCCCCACCCGAAAACTCCGCATTCCCACAGGTCCCCAAACTTGTTTGGGGGAAGTGGGAGAGTATGGGCAAACACTAGAATTTTACCCAAAGTTTTAGTGCTTTTTCTGATAAAGATACATTGTTATCAATGGAAACGGCGACCCTAGGATTTGGTGATGAAAATTACAAAAAAAAAAACTTTTGAACAGGTTTCCGGAAGCTAAAAATATCTCCATCTGAAAAAGCACCAATTTTTGTCCAGGAAAACATAGCCAGTGTCTCAGAAAATGACCGCGCAGTCCTCATGCATTTTTACCCTTAAGAAATATATACGTATTGATACAATTGTAAGGTAACTATTGTACAGCTGGAGGCCTCAGGCGACTCCACCCAGACCGCCAGTTTAAAGTAATCGTCCAGACCCTTTTTTTTTTGCCTAATTATGTTGAATGTACATTCAAAACACCTAATCCACCAAAAATAATTGATTTCCAGGCCTTATTTCCGTAAAAAACACGACTTTTGTAAAAAGCGCGCGAAAAAAAATCTTCCCTCCAACAGGGCTACGACTGTTATTAATGACGTCAGAACAGTGACGCCCGCAGAGGCTCCAATGTAAAAATCTGTCTGACACCTGTCGGCAAATGTTATGATGAGCTATTGTACTTCGGTGTCAGACAGTGAATCTGTTGCTGTGACAGATCTAGAGTACGATGCTCAATCTGAGACCGAAAGAAATGACGCTGGTCGCATATATGAGGAAAACGAACCTCAGATTGTCATGGGATCCTATATGTTTGAGCCCGAGTACGAGGTGGATGAACAGGTGTTAGCAGAGCCCGAGGTTCAGCAGGAGGACCTGGCACTTCTCCAAAACATGGATTGGTAAATAAGGTTAAACCATGTGTGTGTGGGAATCACAATGAAGGTACTTTCGAGAAAATCCTATGGTTAGTTTTCGAGCTACAGTCAATAGTGAGGCAGCTTAGGTAGTTGATGGGGACATGCCGGATAAAAGCACCACATTTTTTCCAGGTATTCCTCAGAATCCAAGCTTCAATTCTAGAACCGGCGCCAAGCGATCCGAACATTTTTTTTAAACACAATCTTTATTTTTTTATTTTTTTTATTTAACATTTTGTGCCTATAGCGCCTGTAGGCAATAGTGACCCAGGGCTCGGTAGTTAAGCCCCGGAGGTTCACTTGAGGGCTGTGATGGTTGGCCCTCGTCCGTGGTGGCGCAGGCAGGATTTTTATAGTGACGCCTGTGATTAGAGGCTCATGCCGCCCCCCTGTGTCATCCGATGCACTCGCAATCGAAGGTAGAGTTAATGGGCAGGGCATGTGGGTGTTCTTAGGCCACTCGACGGTGCAGAAAGATTTTGGTTTTCTTCGGGGATCGAACTCGGGTCACCGAGAACGCCACTGAGAGACGCTAACCACTGCTACCGCCTCCCCGATAGGATAGCCTGCATAATAGAACTTTTTTTTTTTTTATTTAATTAAATGCATATTACACCGCCGTTTCTGGATGCAAGAATTCTCGACGGTGTTGCTGTGGTGTATCTGCTTCCTCATACTAATGTCACCACATTCAATGCTAATGGCGTTTGCATCCCCCACATCCTGAAGCTACTTGAATCCTGCAGAAGAGTCGATGTGGTCTGGGACAGCTACATTGCCAGCAGTATCAAGGAGTCAACTAGAGAGAAAAGGGGAAAAGGTGTGCGGAGAAAGGTCGGCGGTCCAACCAAGGTGCCCAGCAACTGGCCCGACTTCCTCCGGGATTCCACAAACAAGGAGGAGCTTTTCCAGTTCCTTTCAGACAAAGTCGGCTCCAATGACTGGCCAGACGGAAAGGAGGTCTTCATAACATCAGGCACAGATGTGATCAGCAGAGGTTCCGACCACTCCATGCCACGATGTGACCATGAAGAGGCCGATACAAGGATTGTCGTTCACCTGAAAGATGCGCTGGACAAGGGATGCACCACCTGTTTGGTACGCACTGTCGACACAGACGTCGTTGTCATACTGATAGGAAAGTATCATTCCCTGACCAGCCAGCATCAGATGGCAGCCATCTGGGTAGCCTTTGGAACTGGAAAGAACTTCATGTACCTGGATATCAATGCCATATGCTATGCTCTGGGAAAAGATAGGTCAACGGCACTGCCTATGTTCCACAGCTTCACGGGCTGCGACACAACTTCCGCTTTCTTTGGCAAAGGGAAGAAATCGGTATGGGAGGCTTGGAATGCCTACGTGGAGGTGACGGAAGCCTTCAACAACCTCATGAATCACCCTTACATGACTGTGACAGTGAACTGCAAGGAATTCCAGTTGCTCGAGCGCTTCACCGTGATCATCTACAATAAGAAGAGCAACTTGGACTCTGTGAACGAGGCACGTAGGGAACTCTTCTCCCAGAAAAACAGGACAATGGAGAACATTCCCCCAACGCAAGAAGCCCTTCTGCAGCACACACTGCGCGCAGTCTACCAAGCTGGAATCTGGGCAACCAGTGATCATTGTGAGCAGAAGCCTCCAACCTCAGAGGGCTTTGGATGGACTCTAGAGAGTGCAACGAAGACCTGGCGTCCTGTGTGCTCCAACCTGCCTGTGGCATCCCAGGCCTGCAGCGGACTGATCAAGTGGTTGCAAAAGCGCCATGTGCACGTGTGGAGGACGATGCTCATGCAAGAAGGCGCGGTGGAAGTGCACATAACTTTGCAGCTGCCGATGTGAGAAGTAGCTTAGCCGGCTTAGTGTGAAATGTAGTAATTGAATTTTGTGCAGAGAAGGGATTTAAGACATTAACACTGCATGTTTCCATGTTTTAATGTCAGTTGTTAGCAGATTCCTCCATTAAAACCTTTGAACTGACCTTCATGCTTTGCTCTCCTACTTAATTGTGTACTAAGTATGATTATTTAATGTGATTGAATTATAAACACCCCTAATGGGCCAAATAATGAGCAACCATACTCAGAAAATACCTTAAAACAAGAAACATGGCAATTTTGCACCATGTTGGGTAAATATACGCACGGTCTGAAAGAGTTTACATTTTTTCTTGATTTTCGTATGTGTTAAATTGCTCACATTACAAAAATGTATCGTAGAAGCATAAGAGTGGTCGTATCGCTTGGCGCCGGTTATAGAATCAGAGCTGGGACCCTGAAGATTGCCTGATCAAAATTTGGTGCTTTTATCCGGCATGTCCCCATCCCTTTGAAATTCGGTGCTAAGCTGCCTCACTACAAACGTCATTACTCGGAAACCACATACTAGCATTAACTACAGCATAGAGTTGGAAAAAATGTGGGCGGGAAGGCAGAAAGTGTGACAGCCACACCACCACTGGGTCTCTCACCACAGGGCACGCCCACTCCACAACTGAGTCACGGGGGGCGCCGCCCTTGTCCAGAACACCGGTGTACACAGGCTCACCTCACACTCGTCGTCCCAACCCACACACTGGGTAGCCAACTAGCCGCGCTGCACACTCTCACCCAGTCTTTCACCCGCTGTGTACCCTCGCTACACACTGTTTCTCAACACAACTGGCTCGCCCCAACACACTATCGGCGTGTATCACCCTACACACGCCACTCCTTTCCGTGTGCAAACTTTTCTCGAAAGGCACATCTGTCTTCCTGCACCCATAAAGGATGCATGCATGTGGCATATCGCAAAAAAAATCTATCAGAAACACCCAAATATCTTCAAGTACTATATTTATCTCTTGTGTTTACGTGCCTCTGATAAGCGCAGGAAGAGGAGCCTCCCTTTTGCTACGTCACCGAGCCTGAGCGCATCGTCTGCAAACCTTGAGGAATGTTTTGAGAACTCGGGGAATTTGCAGATTTTGATTGCGGATTATTTAAAAACGGCTGACTGGATACAAAAAGTGACGACGTATTGTTGATATACTCGTTAATGGCTATGATTTGATTGCATTAAATCAGGAATGATGAAATGGTCTGGACGATTACTTTAAGCCCGTGCGACAGTGTAACAAATCTACAACTTTGCTTCAACACTGATTTTGGTAATTATGGAGGAGAGTTTCACGTTCGTTTTCAGAGACACCAACTACTTTTTCTTGGCCTAAAATAGGTGCTTGTTCTAATGGTGCTAGTTTTATTTTGCGCAAACCAAAAAAAAAAAAAAAAAAAATGAAACCTAACCTAACCTTGTTTTAATGAAACCTAACCTAACCCAACCCAACCCAACCCGACCTAACCTAACCTAACCTAACCAACCTAACCTAACCTTACAGGTTTTAAAGAAACCTAACCTAACCTTAACCACAAAATACATTTTATTTTTGTTATTTTTTTTGGTTTGCGCAAAATAAAACTAGCACCATTAGAACAAGCACCTATTGTAGGCCAAGAAAAAGTAGTTAGTGTCTCTGAAAACGAACGTGAAACTCTCCTCCATATTAACCCTGATTTTCGCCCCGCCGTATCTTTACCCCCGGAACACGCCCGCCGTACCTCTAGCCGCGGGGTCAAGATAAAACCTGCCTGTCATTCACACCGTCAATAAAACACAAGCCTTGGTTGTTATTAGACTTAAAACTCCATCAGGCGAAGAGTATTGATGTTATGGTAACTGTTACACACACACACACACACACACACACGACTGCCTGGATGAATAACTGAATAAACCTTGACTGACAGGCCGAATAAGTGACTTACAAGCAATGAATGGCAATAAACACCTAAATAACACCTATAATAACCCCAAGTCACACACACTCGTAATAATCAAACATTCATCTGTTGTGAATATTCGACGATTATTCCTCCCCCAAACAAGCGGCCGCCTCCACCTGTCCTATTTCTTCCTCCATTATCTCCCTTATTTCCCTCTTGCCGCCATTATCAACGCGATCAATGGATCCCCCGAGGCAGCAGTAGTATTGGTGAACCATGCATTATACTCACGCCATTAGGATGAAGGAGATATTCAGGGATACACACGGTAGGGATTCCTGTTTACAGAAGCAATGATCTTGATCTTGATCTTGATTTGGGGGTCACCCAGTGGATGCTGTCGGTGAAGCCTTTGGTCCGGCGTTCTCCCAAACGCGTAATCTGTTGGGAGAGAAGCAGAAAGGGGGGGAGGGGTGGAAACACAGCCAGGTGTTTCCCCCCCCCCTCCCAGCACCATACCCAAACGGGGTCCCCCATCACTGAGGGGCCCCCTGTCTCTCATTCTCTCTCCTACGTGCTCTCCAAGAATTCTCCAAGAATTCTTTTACACTCTCAATCACACGACTGTCACTCCTCCACTCAGCACACAACCCCAGAAGGAGGCAGAAGGTACTCCATCTCCACACTCCTGTCTCTCATCTCTCTCCATTCTTCCACTCCGACCTCTCCTACCACTACCTCCAACATCTTTGTTCTAGCATACTCATACCGTTCATATTCCAGCATCAAGTGCTCCACGGTTTCATCCACTCCTGTCACACACATCACACACACCTTGCTGCCACCATTCTTGCATCTGTACATACGACTATTTACCTCCAGCGACTTTGTCCTGGCTCTGAAGAGTAAATTCCCTCCATAGCCACCATCATATTTAGAACCTTTCATTCCGTGGCTGGTCCTTTCTCCTGTAGTACTATTCCAATGTTGATTTCTCACTCATTCCCCTCAGCCATTCTTCTTTCCCTTTCTCTTCCACTCTCCTATTTATTTCCTTTTTGCATACAGCCATACTCCCATGTCTCATCACTCCTGTCACAAACATTCCCAGTTCACCTGTCCATCTTTCCACTTTTACTGAGTCTTTCATCCACTTCCAATACATATTCCAGTCCCAAACCTTACTTGCCCACTTGCTGTCATCCATTCGTTGCAGTCTAGCTCTGTACCTCAGTCCTGCCTTTGCTATCCTCTCTCTGAACGTCCTCCATCCCATGTCTCCTCTAATCGCTTCCACTACCACATACCTATTGGCACCTAATGCTATTCTGCCTGCTTTGTTCTGTGTTACTTCCAATCTGTCCAACTCCTTCCTAGACCACACCATTGTTTCCAGGCCATACATAATGCTAGGGACTGCCACACCCTTCCATAGACCTCGAGCTCACCACTTCATACTTGTTGGCCCGACATCTTGCCACGTACACTGCATAGCCTGCCAAGGCAACCCATTGGTTGGCTCTACCCAGCAAACACAAAGACGTAGGGCCTCCGGAGGCCCTCCGTATGTCTTACCGGCGGCCCGACGGAAGTGTACGACGTAGGGCCGCTGGGAATTTGCTCAGAGGCTCACCGACGGGCCGCTCCCAGCGGCCCGCCGTAGAGCATATGACCATTTGCCGCTGTTATATTAACTGATTGAGGAATATTTATGGTTATACTTTCTAATTATATTGCATATATAGTAATGTTTTAAGGGTTTGTTGCACAACCCATTAGCCGATTAATAGACTAATGTGCTGTTCAACACTTAAAAACATTACTATATATGCAATATGCTTAGAAAAGTTGACCAGAAATATTCCTATGTCGTTATACAGTAATACGATGAAAAGGAGATCATAATTGCTACGGACATTGTTTATTTCATAAGTACAAAAACATTTTCGTTATTGGGTTTACATGTTGGTGTACGTAGAACACTGTACAACCATGTAGAAGGATATAGGTTGCGGCGAACCACATAACAACATCCACCCACTTGTGCGTTTTCCCACTAACTGATTTCACTCACTAACACAAAGCGCTCGAGGAATTCCTAAAGAAACGTGTCGTACTGCAATTATTTATATTATTCAGTCTATTTCGATATAATGAAGGAGCGAAACATGTTATAACTAAGTTGTCATTATGTTATCGATTGGTTAAGGGTGACAATTTAGGCCTTTTGTGGGTTTTTAACCCTTTGTAATGGCTATTGTACGTCTGGCAGTTTAGTGCATTGATAGCTGGGAAATTATTTCAAATAATATTCTATTCTAAATCATGATATTATTCATGTAAACTCCTTCATCTACATATTCCTTATTAGGTGTACAGTTGAGTATTGATATCTGTTGATAATATGTTGGAAATTATTGAAATAAGGGAAAATATATGACCTTGTGTTATCCCATAATCTTTGCTTGGTAATCAAATGTTATTTTTATATGATACTAGCTACACACATAGACTAACTGATAACCTTTTTCCATGTAAACTCCTTCCTATGTACAGTCTAAGACAAAAGTCGTGTCCTGAATTTTGGTTAAGACATCTGGTAAAGGGCTAACCTTTCGGTGCTCTCTGCCGTATGTCATACGAATGGTTGGTAGCACTGCCATAAGTGCTTCGATCTCACCACAACTCATACGTCTTATTAGTTCGTATCCTCACGAATAATTGTTTTAGGATTCATTACCAGAAGTGTTAAAAGTAGAAGTGCTGAGGTAATTATAAAGCAGTGGTTGATCCTGGGTTCGGTGAGCCAGTCTCAGGTGTTCGACTGAGGCCCTCCGAAATACATTGCAATTTTGCTATTATTGTAAACTCCCTCAGCTGTTGAGGCTCGCTTCGCACAAGCCCCCCCCCCCCCCCCTTTATAACAATCCTGGATTCACCCCCGTATTCCCCTTTCTTTTTAAGGACCTATATACGCCACTGCTTCAGAGTCATTCCTTCCTTATTTCATATTATTATTCAAATATACTCTTGAATTTTGACGCAATTTTTCTTTATATTTTTGCATAGATTAAAATGGAATTTGGTCTTATTTTTATCCACATATACTATTAAATTTTGAAGCAACTTTTCTTGATTTTTTTATATATATTTTATATGTATATTTTTTAAATTTATATTCTTGCATGTGACTTAGCTCTCTCCATACTCCTGCCGGTGGTGATGTATGTGGCCTTCAATGGCTCAGGTGTAAAGATGAAATGTCCTAGCGATCATTGCTGGGCCGAATATACCTCGCATTCCACATCGAATAGTATGAAACCTTAACGCAGTATATCTATTGAACCTTTGAAACACCCTTGGATTGTTTTAGACATTGTCTCATCGGCGGCAGATATGAAGCTTTGAACCCTTATCTGAACAGTAGCTTAAGGGATTCAGGCTTGCCAACCACGAGCATGTAACTGCGTTAGGGTTTTCAAAATGTTTCACGAGTAACATTTCATATGCGGACAAAACCGGGACACGACTTTTGTCTTAGACTGTACGTATCTCATCTTTATTTATATGTATCTCTGGGTGTTCCTGATCAAACTGGAAATATTTGAAATAAACTGATATATGATAATTTCTATAAACTATTATAAAAACTTTTATAAAAAATTTATAATAGCTTGAACAGGCCTAATAATAGTGATGGTACCGAGATTGAGATACTATGTATATTACTGAGTAAATATACATAATATGAAATGAATATTTCCCACTTACAAATACGTATCAGTGGGCCTCCGGAGGATTGACGTCAAGTTGCCGCTGCTTGTCACTACTGATGTAATACTACATCAAGATAATCATATAACTGTTGTTTCAAAATGTATACACATAGAAATATTCAATTCTTGAAATTCTGTACATTAATTTTCAACACAGTAAATTTTCCCGTCTGAAAATACACCAGCGGCCCTTCGGAGGGCTGACGGAGGTAAACTTGCCGCCGGTGGCCGCCGGTCGCCGCTCTACAGTATACGTAGGCCAGCCGGTGATGGTTAGCTGGGTAGCTATCCTCTCATGTTTAGTTTTCTCACAGCCTTTATCATTCAACCAAATACCCAGATACTTGTACTCTTTCGTTCTCTTTATTTCATTTCCACCCACCATCCAAATGCTATCATCATCAGAGTCATCCCCATTCACCACCAACACCTGACTCTTCTCCTTACTGAGCCTAACATTGAAGTCCCTTCCATACTCAGTCACAGCATTCAGCATCTCTTGTAGCTCATTGTGCTTTTCACTAAGGATCACCACATCATCTGTATACATCAGTACACTCAACACTTCATCTCCAATTTTCACACCCAGACCTGTACGCTTCACTCTCACTGCCATTTCCTCAACATATAATCCAAAAAATAGAGGAGAAAGGACACAGCCCTGTCTTATTCCTCTCTTACTATTCACCCATCCAGTCTGGAGGTCACCCATACTGAACTTGGCCTGTGTGTTCTCATACATACTGCTTATTATTTTAACAACCTTCTCACTCAGGCCAATCGTCTCCAATACCTTACATAGCATTCTCCTATCCACTCTGTCATACGCTTTCTCAATATCTAGAAAGGCTAGATATTTCTTTCTTCCCTCCTTCCTTGTTCTCTCAATCACTTCATTCACTACAAACATATTGTCCTCACCTCTTCTGTCTTTTCTGAATCCATTCTGCTCTTCACCCATCACCTTATTTCTTTCCACAACTTCACCTAGTCTTTCATTCAGTACACCACAGAAAATCTTACATACCGTGTCACACACCGCTATTGGCCTGTAATTTTTAATTTCCTTCTTACTCTTGTGTCCTCCCTTATGTATGAGGGTCACTCTACTGTCATTCCAGGCACCAGGCACCCTTTCCTCTCTCTATATATGTCCAAACAACCCATGCATTCCCTCAATTACTCCCTCACCTCCCTCTCTATAGAATTCATTCGGGATACCGTCTGATCGCCCCAGGAACAGCTACACAATTAAGGGACGACCAGGCGAAGAGCATGGACTGAAAAGCGGCTCAATTACAGGCAGCCACAAGCAGGAGGTGTAAACAGTATGGCGGCTGAGTGTCAACAACTTTATTCTCACCAGCTGGTCAGCACAACAATTAGTGAAATAAGTGTAAATATCCCTAATCTATCAAATAAAGCAAAGAAAAAATAAATGAATTAATAAACCCCAAAAACCCCAAGGTACAAACCCAACATTCTCCCCACCATAGGAGTATACAGATACTCCTATACTTGAAACAAGAAAACCCCACAATACACATAAATCAAACATCAAGGTACATCTAGCAGGGGACATCAATATTATTTTGAAAATTAATACTCCACAATTCTAAATTATATTCACAAATCCAGCTTAACAGGAGCTTTTACCACACGTCCCCATGTGCTATATTGCACGGTAGGTTGCACAACAGGTTGTGTTTCACCCAAATCACCCGCAACCTCATTAGCAGTGACAACCTGAGGCTCCCCGTTGTTCGTCGACTGATTCTTGGGTACCAAGTCATCAGCAGATACAACCCCCGAAGGGAAAATCTCCATGTCATACAATTTTTGGACAGGCCTACAAATAACCCCCCTGGAAGTTTTAACATTAACACTCCTAACCACTCCATCTTTACCAGGAAATAAGTCAACAATCACACCAATAGGCCAGGACAGTCTGGGGGTATTTTCTTCCTTGACTAACACAACAGATCCTGGTTTTAAATCACATTTAGGCCTGAAACCTTTACAAGTAGGGGGTAAATTTGTAATATAATTAGTCATCCACAAATCCCAAAATTTATCAAGTTGTTTTTGGCGTACACTTTCATGCAACTTCAGATCTTTAGAAGTAACACTAAGATGTTGGTCATTGATCATCTCCAGTTGGAAACCAGCTGTACGTCCAATTAGAAAATGAGAAGGTGTTAAGAGTTGATCTGCAGTCTCCTCACCAACATAAGTTAAGGGTCTAGAATTAATGCAAGCTTCTATCTCAAGGAGAGTACTTTCTAGTTCACATCTTGATAAACACTTAACCCCAAGTGACTTTCTCAGAGCCAGTTTTACAGATCTGATCAACCGCTCCCACCAGCCTCCCCACCAAGGAGCATGAGGTACAATAAACTTCCACTGAGGAACTAATGGGCCAAAGCACTTTTGAATTTGATTTGATACACTAACAAAGGTCTTGGCATTATCAGAGTAGAAAACAGGTGGAAGGCCTCTTCTTGCCGCAAACCGGCGGATAGCAGGCATACAATCAATTTGAGACAAGGAGTCTGTCAGCTCCAAGTGAACAGCCCTCACCACAGCACAGGTGAACAGTAATATATACAACTTCTTGGAAGGCAAATCCATACAAAACAGTGGCCCAGCAAAGTCAAGACCGGTTACAGTGAAAGGTGGGGCACAGTTAACTCTCAGCTTAGGTAGTGGGGCTACTGGCCGGGAGCAGGCTCTGGAATCATGTCTACGACAAGTTATACACTCCCTACATACAGTTTTGGCAAGCTTCCTCAGACCCACAATCCAATAACAACTTCTCAGAGTAGTCATAAGGGTGTTAACACCAGCATGTTTAAGGAAATCATGTTGAAAGCAAATCAAAAGCTTAGCTATGTGACCTGAGGGAATTATAATTGGGTGTTTGCTCTCATAGCTGATACTAGCATGTTCTAGTCGGCCCTTAACTCTCAATAGGCCATCATCATCTAGAAAAGGGTCAAGTGTTCTTAAAGGAGAACCTTTGGGAAGAGGCTTACCTTGGGTTAAAGCACGAATCTCATGAAAATATTTCTCTCTTTGAATACAGTGATACACTAGGGTCTTAGCTTTCTCCAACTCTTCATATGATAAGGGACCAGAGCATCCAATATTTCGACCTTTACAGTTATTGATGAACCTCATCACCCATGCAACAACATGTAGAGTCTTGGAAAAATGACTCCATCGAGCAAAATCAATTACAACAGGGATGGAGTCAACAGCTACACAAATCAAATCTCTACTTTCACTGGAATACTCTTGGTGGATGAGTAAAGATGCTTCATCTTGCTGCAGGGGTGATAAGGGGTTAGACAACCATGTAGGACCATTTAACCACAGAGTACATGTTACAATATCTTCAGCATACACACCTCGGGAAATAAGGTCTGCTGGATTGTCCTTCCCAGGGCAGTGATGCCATTGACTAGGTGATGTAAGCTCCTGAATCTCAGTTACTCTGTTTGCTACAAAGACTTTCCATCTACTAGGATCCCCCTTAATCCAAGATAAAGCAACCTGAGAGTCTGTCCAGCAGCACAGGTGTACATCATCAGCCAAGCGAAGGGCGGATTTAGCAAACACAGTCAGTCTTGCGCAAAGTAAGGCACCAAGCAATTCCAATCTAGGCAATGACATTCTTTTGACTGGAGCCACCCTTCCCCTGGACACAACAAGAGACACATCAAAGTAATCATATGTAGAGGGAATTCTCAAGTACACACAGGCTCCATACCCTTTCTCAGAGGCATCACCAAAAGCATGCAGTTCTAAACCAGTCAGCAGTTTCCATGAAAACCCAGGAAAGTAACAGCGTGGAATGTTAAATGACTGAAGAACTTTGAGACCCTCAACCCATTTTTTAAACTTTCGCAACCAGTCTTCCGGTAATGTCTCATCCCAGTCAAGACCAAGCCGCCAAATGTCTTGAAAGAGAATCTTAGCGAGCATAATACAGGGGCTAATGAGATCAAGAGGATCAAAAAGTCTTGCAATAATACTGAGAACAGCTCTTTTAGTAGATACAAGATCTTGGTGCAAACCTACATCAAAGCACTCAAAGGCAAAGTAATCCAAGGGCAAGCACCAATGCATTCCAAGGACCTTGACTATGCCATCTCTACCCTGCTCAAGGTTCTCATAGAGTTTATCGGTCAAAGATTTGCAATTAGAGCTCCATTTAGAGAGGGACATACCAGCTGTAGCTAAAATAGACTTTGCCTCCGTGAACTTAGCACAGCACTCATCATCACTATCAGCTCCAGACAACCAATCATCAACATAGAGGTTATCCGTCAATTCTTCTACTACTTCCAATTTAGGAAAAGTTTTAAGATGATGTTTTACTGTAGCGTTCAAAAGGAAGGGACTACTCTTGTTTCCAAAGGGGACCCGAAGAAATCTCATGGTGCGAACAACACCTTCACTCTCCCAGAGAAATCTGTGCACATCTCGGTCCTCTTTCTGAACAGAAATCTGAAGAAAAGCCTTGGTTATGTCTCCAGTTAATGCAACAAGCCACCTTCTAAACCTCATGAGAACTTCCACAAGATCAGGGTTGAGAGAAGGACCAGCTTCGAGGCAATCATTTAAAGAAATACCATTATAGCTACCTGCAGAGGCATCAAAAACCGGCCTGACTTTGGTGGTAGCACTGCTTTCTCGAACCACAGGGCGATGTGGAAGGTAGTACGTAGGGTACAAGCTGACCATCTCGGAGGGAGGAACTTCTTCAATGATCCCTTCCTGTTCATAACCCTTCAGTACTGCATCATACTCCTGTTGCAGCTGAGGATTCTTCTGAAATCTATGAGATAAATTTAACAACCTCTTTTTTGCAAGCCTTTCATTGTCAAGGAGTTTACATTTAGCATTATCAGACTTCCAGGGTAGAGCAAATTCATACCTATCGTTACTAAACTTTACGGTCTCAGAAAACCTTTCAAGAACAGGATTAGGAGAGAGATCATTAGAAGTAGCTTCCTTGAGACTGATACCAACAGATTCAAGATCCCAAAAGTTGTGTAAGGCAGATTCAGACAATTTACTAAAGCATAGCAGCTGTGAGGACATACCCATTCTGTTGGAAGGAGTTGTGCATGACCCAGATAATACCCAACCAAACACTGACTCTTAGGCTACCAATCCCTTGGCCTGCACACAACTGCCAGGAATCATAAATCTCCAATAAGCATCAAGACCCACCAAGATGTCAACAGTTAAATGTCTATTTTCCACATAATCATCAGCTAACAGTACTTTATCAAAGGCCTTGATACGCTCAACAGGAACACATGGGCGTAGCAAAGGTGCACATATTGTAGGAAATTCTACAGTCAGTAGAGAATGCCTAGAACCATTACAATCCATTAATTTCATGTCATATACATTACAAGGGTTACCTGAAGTACTCCTACATCCACCAAATGCTGAATAAGAAATTTGTTCTGAAGATACCCACTTAGGCTTAATTTTCCTGACAAAACTGCTAGAGACATAGGATCTGTCTGAACCTGTATCAAAAAGTAGGGTGGCTTCAGCACACATTCCCGGTTCACCAAACACCTTAACCTTAGCTGTCGGCAGAACAGTGCAGGTTTGCTTCATGTTAGTTTTATAATAATTGGGTTTGCTGTGGGCCACACAAACAAGGTCAACAGGTTTCACAGGAATTTTTCTCCAAATGTTCACTTTCACGCATCCTGGCAACCTGATTTCCATAACCCTTAGACCTCCCTTTGTCCACATCATTACCTATAGGACAAACCAAAATGTTAGGAAAACCCCCACACCTGGTACATATTGCAGAGCAACCTAACCCTATGTGCCCTCGTTTAAGGCAGTGGAAACACAACAGTGCTGAACGAATTTTCTCCTTTCGCTCCGGAAGTGAGAGCTTAAGTACACTGTAACACCTTTCACTGGCATGAGGGTTGTTACAGAAACCACACCTGACTGAAGTTACCTCAGAGGAAGTTTGAAGGGCTGAAGCAGAACCAGGAAGCACTTTCCGTCTCTCTGCCTCAGGTTGACTTCTGTCCCGAGTCGTCTTTTCTGTTGTCACATCCTTGAAGGTGTCTGACCTCTCACGGCGCTCTATCTCTTTCTGGAGAAACTGCAAGAGCCAACGGAGGTCACTTTCATGGCCAGAACTTTCCCTTGACCACTCCAATCTAATGTCATGTGGCAAACGACCTAATATAACTGGAGTCAAAAACAGGCCATACTGATCACCATCTACACCTAAAGCCTCCAAACTCCTCACATGTGTCAAAAGTTCATCTTGCAGCTTCCACAAGGAGGCTACATCTCCATCTCCAGCAGACCTGGCAGGCATACTTATTTTAAGAAGAGCCTGTATGTGTGCAAAGATTATCCTCTCCTTTCTACCAAAGCGCTCCTTCAACAAGGTACATGCAACTTTGTAATTGGCTGCCGTGAGTGACAACCCTAGGATCACAGATTTAGCCTCACCTTCAAGAGAGACTGCAAGTAGGAATTTGCTTATAACAGGAATGTCAGTTTTCACCCACCAGGGCCTCAAACCTGTCCCAAAAGGACTGCCATTCAGTTAACTCACCACTGAACTTCGGCAACTCAATTTTTGGTAGATTGACACGTGTAGACAAGGATTCTATAGAGTTACTGTCACTGCGAGCTGCTGACTGCCGCTCCAATTGCTCAACTTTATCAAAACTCACTAGCATCTGGGCAGCTAACACACGCGGCTCTCTTACCTCGCGGCGGAACACGTCAGCGGCCTCGATGTCATCCTGTAACAAGTTAGGATCACTTATCTCCAATTCCAATTCTCCCTGCGCCTCGTCTAGGGCAGCCAGACGCTTGTCGAAGTCCTCCACGGCATCATCCAGCTGCACTTTGGTCACATCAGGGACATCAAGTAGTGTCCTCAAGGCACGTGAGCTACGTGTCGCCCACCCCCGACCAGCTGTCCGGCGTCTTGATAGCTTTTCGTCCAAAGACATCTTCGCCAATAACGTACAGGATCACTTGAACAAACAGTATCCCGGGTCTGGGCACCATTGATCGCCCCAGGAACAGCTACACAATTAAGGGACGACCAGGCGAAGAGCATGGACTGAAAAGCGGCTCAATTGGAGAGAACTGAAACTCGAGAAATGCCAGTGGTCGCTGGCAGTTTTAACTCAAAGGTTGGTCTACTGTGTTTTCCCTCCGCGACTAATATTTTTCATAAATCAATTTCGCGATAAATATTGATGCACCGCATCTGAATACTAAAAAAGAACGTTCTTCTGTTGTTCTAGTAAGTGTATGCATGACATGCATTACGATTGAACGTTCTAAGATAGCAATTTAATGCAAATTACTCGCCTCGAGTAGCAAAGCTTAATATATTTTTTACATGTATATTGTGGCATGTAAAATTTGGGCGATGTTCACACTGTTTTCTAAGACAGTACTGCTGCGTCTGGCAAACGCTTGTCAAAATACAATAAGCAATGCCTTGGAAAAACGAAGAATAAAGAATGCCGAAATCGGCTTGTTGCTGCGACAATGTAGGTTATAATTGTGGAGGCGACACGCCGCGGCGGGGAGTGGTGGCGGGGAGATTGTGGCGGGGAGATTGAATCAAAACATTGCTACTTCACGCGTCGACTCATTGCACTTCCAGGCTTTCTATCTGATTGATACACAATAATAACAGGAACATATGACTGCCTAGGTATAGATAACTTCTAAACATACGTTATTGACTGTATAATATCATAGAGTAACATTTACCTCGCCTCCTCAACTATAACCTACTTGGTTATTTGGTTAAATACATGTTTTACAGAATCAGGCTTCTATACAATATACATATAGAAGAAAATCGTTCTTAAAATTATACTTTTGTGTTTTAAGTGCAGTGGAATAAGCCCATATTTTTCTTTCAAGTTGACCAACTTTTCACCAAATTGTGAGTTAAAACTGCCAGCGACCACTGGCATTTCGGAGTTGCAGTTCTCTCTAATTACAGGCAGCCACAAGCAGGAGGTGTAAACAGTATGGCGGCTGAGTGTCAACAACTTTATTCTCACCAGCTGGTCAGCACAACAATTAGTGAAATAAGTGTAAATATCCCTAATCTATCAAATAAAGCAAAGAAAAAATAAATGAATAAATAAACCCCAAAAACCCCAAGGTACAAACCCAACACCGTCCATTCCAGGGGCCTTTCCATTTCTCAGTTTTCTTACATACCCTTCAATCTCATCCATTCTAATTTCTTCATCCATCATTTCCTCTATTTTCCTCCCTAAGGTGACGTTCCCTAAGTCACTATCAGGCTCATTCACACCTCCAATATCTTTCCAGAAGTCTTCTACAGCTCTGACCATTTCCTTTTTCTCTCTTAGTGACCTGCCATTCACCACTAGTTCTTCTACATTTCCTGTATGCTTACTCTCTTCTCCTCTCAAGAACTTATACCATTCCCTACCTCCTTCCTCACCTTTTTCCCTAAGTTCTCTGATCACTTTTCTCTCTTCATTCACTCTTGCCTTCCTCACCAAGCATTTCACCTCCTTTTGCTTACTCTTATACTCTTCCCATGTCCTTTCATACTCTATTCTTTCAGCTTCACTGTTTGACCTATTCTTTCTCAGACTCCTACACTTCCTATTTGACTGTTTCCTTTCTTTCCTGTCCTTGTCGATCTCATTGTTCCACCAACTCTTTCTTGTCCTGCCATTTGCTCTCTTTCTTGTTCTGCCTATGCTCTCTTCTCCCGCTTTTTTAAGTTTCCCTTAAAAATCCCCTTCATCCATCCACCCTCTCTCACCCCTCAAACCATTCTTTCCCGCTTCCGCCCTCATTACTCACCACTTCTCTGAATGTCCCAGTCTGCTCTCTAAGCTTCCACGCCATTCCTCTCCTTTTTCACGTTCCTCTTTTTTTTCAAACCTCATACTCCATTACCTGCCCGTTATGGTCCTCGCTACTCAATTGTCCTTTCCTCCCCACCCACATACTTCCCCCGTTCTCTACCCTTCCCGGTTCACAAACATAAATCAATGGCATTTTTATTTTCCCTTCCCTCCAGGTCACTCTTCCTTCACCCAGGTCACATTCAAAATTTCTAATTCATTCTCCTCTGAAAGTCTAGCCATTGGCCATTTCCATTTACTTCCTCTCCTAACACCAAACCCCAGCAAAATTGTCATGTGGGCCGGGCTAAAATTAGTGTCGCAAATCAAAAACGGCATATTAGCATTGATGGGGAAAACCGAAAATGAAGTTATGGGCCTGCTGGGGCCGAAAATTTGTGCGTAATGTTTGCACCCCGGGCCCTTGTCGGTTACTTACGTTTCTGTGTCGATCTGTGTGGGCAAACCGAAACCAAAACTTTGCCACTACTGGGCCACAAACGGGCCGACATAGCATCTATATGGCCAAACGGGCCAAACACGAACTGCATCGTGCCCACAAAACCCCTTTTAGCACCCAAATAGCCCCATAAGCGGGCCTACCAGAAACGAATCGTGCCACAAGAAACCAATTTCATCCAAATATGCCACAAGCAGGCCGATTAGCATTTAAAAAGTCCCAAGGGGGCCAATATGAGCTGATAGTGCCACAAGCGCCGTAAAGCACCTGAATCGTTTTTCCCTTTCCTAATCCGGGGTTAGCACGCCGACTATTTTACCTCCAGACTGCGCACGTACGACAGATCTCACACAGAAACATTGACCACGCTTCCGGGGCCCATACTTATAAAGATTTAGGATTCGCCCAAATTTTCGTCCAAACCCCTCGTCCAAAGGTTCGAGGAAAAGTCTAAACGCTAAGACGGCGGCTTAGGACGAAGCCTGAGCGCTACATTTGCAAGTCCCAAATTTGGATTTCATAAAATATCCCTAAAGGTCTCAAAAGGTATAAAAATTCAAAAAACAAGATTAATATTTCTAAAAATTCCTAAAGACTACAACAAAGAATTCTCTATAAAAATAATTGTACCAGATATGCAACTTTCCGTTCAAAAAACACAACATTACTTGCTTCGCTCTATCGACGAGAAAAAATATTTTTTTCAGGACAAGACTTTCATCCTTGGCCACTCTTTCGAAAGGGAAAAATGTCCTATGTCCTGGAGGGGAATTTTCCTCCCCGAGATGAGGGCAAAGAATCTCGGACTCCCGGGTTATAATGGACGGGGATTTCGGGGTCGTTTTCAAGACCCGATATTTTTTCCTGGCCTACAAGGTTTTTTTTTCAAATGGAATGGGGTTAAGGACGAGATTTCGCGTCGTTTTCAGAGACACCGACTATTTTTCTTGCCTACAATAGGTGCTTGGGAATACTTTGGAGCTCCTCCTTCCGGTTTTGACTGAAATAACTACCGCCTGTAGGGTGGTTGGGGGGAACCGTCTATTAGGAAAAAATTCAAAAAAAATCCTTTTTTTACCTGGAGATGCACCTGTCCCCAAAAACAAACTTCACAATAGGGCCCACCTATGGTCCCCCTCTAAATCTTAACCAGATATAAGGGCCCATTTAGTTTTTTTATAAATTTTTTGGCACCTCGTCCGGTGCCCCCCCCCCAAGGGGGGCCCCGGGATCAGGTATGGGGGGGCACCGTATGATATTTTTAAACTCTTTACATAAAACATTATTGTGTTTTTTTGGCCTGAAACAACATTATCCCAAACCTAGACACCCCCCATTATTATTAGGTGATGAAATGAAAAAACCATATAAAATAGCATTTTTTAAAAGATAGGCTAGGTTTTTTATGCTCCTTTCCCAAATGCATCATGAAGGCATGCAGCGGGGGAACCCTTCACCAGGTCACCTGCCTTTTGGTGATCCCCTTTGGGAGGTCCCCAGGACCCCTTGCACTGTTCTGGATCAACAGAAGCCATCTAGGATGGTAGGGAAGGTAACGTTCCTCGGGTGTTAGCGGACTTCCCCGGGAGGAAAAAAAGGTTTAATTTTTTCCATCCTCCTGTGGCCCAAACACCTGAGAAACATACACACAAATGTCCCACCCCTTCCCCTCCCCAGCTTCAGCTGACCAGAAAAAATTCCCCCACCTGGATGTTTTGGGCACAAAAGGGTATATGCTGCACCCCCAGGTGCCCTCTCGTCCACCTCATCCGAGTACTCGGAGGAGTCGTCCACTGAATCGGGACTCATAAACCTTCTCCTCTCGTGGTGTCTTCCTCCGGGCAGGCCAGACTTCTTCCGCTGTGGCCCTTTTTCTTTCCCAATTTTTTTCTTTTCAGCCGCTGCCTTCTTTTGTCTTCCGCTTCTGCCTCTTCTCTGCCTTAAACCCTCAGGTCAATATTGCCCCCTCTTCCGTTAAAATCGGCCCGCACCCTTTCCGCCCCTTTTCCATGGCGAGGGTTTACCTTAGGGAACGCCTGACACACTCTGGGGTTAATCTGTCTGTTGAAAAGGGTGTCCTGGGGGGGCAGGTGCGTCGTGCTGGGGCCCGGGGGTGCAGGTTGCTCGTGCTGGGGCCCGGGGGGCGGGCTCTGTCGTGCTGGGTGGGGGTGGCAGCTTTGTCGTGCTGGGGCCCCGGGGTGCAGGGGGCGCCCCGTGCTGGGGCCCGGGGTGGCAGGCTCTGTCGTGCGGGGCCCGGGTGGCGGGCTCTGTCGTGCGGGTGGGGGGGTGGCGGGCTCTGTCGTGCGGGGCCCCCCGGGGTTTTGGCAGGCACATCACTAGCCTGGGAACACGCGGGAAGGGTATAGCTTCTGAGGTAGGGCCTTCAGCCAGTCGCTCCTCTCCATCGAACTTCCCCCCCTCAAAAATTTGGGAGAAACTTCCACTACAAAATTTTGGTGGTGCCGGGCGCTCGGGTTTCATGCCTCCTACAAACACATCTCTGGGAAATTTGCGATTGAGTGGGCCCTATACCTCCGCCCCGGAAAAACTGAGAAAGTTGGGGGGGTATGGTTTTGGGGCCATGCCTCAAAACAAAACTCTGGGAACTTGTGGCTGTTTTGTGCCGTTAGGGTGCATGGCGCGTGGGCGTTCAGTAGGGCACGCGGGAAAGTCTTAAAAGGGGCCAAAAACACTCACATCCAAAGGCTGGGGTTTTCTGTTTTATGCGGAGGCAAGGTAACAACCATACCTGCTTATCGCAACTCAACAGGCTGAATGTTCATGTGACATTCAAAAATTGTCCTGATCAGAAGAATCTTGTTCTCTACAAAAAAAGACTTCTCATGGGATGCTGAAGTGTCTGCACGAAACATTCACCATTCATCCACCCTAGGGTCAATATCCCTTTGGGGCCAAAATCGTGTTCCCATGAAACGGGTTCCTCGGGATCTGGGTTAAAACATGGAGGTGGACTGCCCCCGCATTTATAAAGCCCCCAAACCCTCATGCTGTCACCGCGTTCACGAGTTACCTGCGTGGCTCTGGCTGGCCCTCCACACACAACTTGACTGGCTTTATAACGCGCAATGAACTCTCTCCAAATTGTTTTCCGGTCCGGGGTGATGTGTACTTCTCCAAAATAATGTGAAGCCTAAAGGTTTCCAATTGACTTTGTTGAAAAGGCAACAATCCTGGCAATGGACTGCCTTCCGGAGCCTTCAAAACAAAGGTTTGGGTGCGGTTCTGAGGCATTCCCGTCCCTTGTCGCCATTTTCTCTTTTTCCCCAGGGAGCAGGGAGCTCTTGCTCCCCCCAAACTATGGGAAATGGTACAACATCCCACGCCATCGTTTATGGGCAGGCCGTAAACATCTTGGCTCGTGGGTGGTATAATCAGCAATGTTATTTTTTGTTTAGGGCGAAACCCTATTGCTACGGGAAGCAAAAGCCCTATAGGAACTCCCCGACAGCTTCTTCGATGATTTAAAAGGGGTCCTGTAACAAAAAAAATGATTAGGGCTTAAAAGCCTTCGGGAACAAAGTTGACAAAAAAATTAATAAATAAGCGCTTAAAGGGTCCCTTTACAAAGAAATTAATTAGGCTTAGAAGGCCTTCTGGCAATAAAGCAAAAAAAAATGAATAAATTTTAAAAATTTTAAAACTAGAGACCCTTAAGCTATCCCCAGGTCTTTTGCATACCTCTCCCAGGGGGAAAAAGAAAACGTGGGTGAGGTCATACAAAAAAACCTTGGGGAGATATGGAAAATAAATAGAGCAACTACGCAAGAGTTTTTTTTCTTGATGTTTAATCTGTCACGGCTTCTTTCGGCGCGCTAGTGGGGCCCCGCGTGCTTTAAAGCCCTCCGGTCGTGCGGTCCTCTGTTGTCGCTCTTTCCGACATATTTTTGAGGCATGATGACGGTGATGCGGGAGGTTAGGTTAATTAAAAAGTTAAAGACATTAGACATCTGCAATTAGGTTAGGTTTTGTTTAGGTTACTTAGCTTAGTATTTTTTACATGTAGAGGCGATTCTTTCATGGCCACCCCCAATTATTTTGGGACTATGAGTCTGGCATATATGTGGGGGATCCCGAACGTCATGCCCCCAAAAAATGCAGTGTTAAATGTTTTTTTTTTCCCCAAAAAATTAATTCTAGAATCCTTTTAATAAAATAAATCACTTATATAAAAAGTTATTTTTTGTGCTATAGCATAATAAAACTGATATCACATAATTTTAAAACCAAAAACCTTCAACTTTACACCAAAAAAAAAACACTGTTCCATTTAATTTAAAAAGCACTAGTTCACCCCCCATTTTTAAAACATTAATATGCAGTCATCACTTTTTCTTTTGTTTTTCTAAGTTTTAAAAATATATAATTTTCCAAATCTAGTGATGCGGGGGGTCACCGAACGTCATGCCCCCCAAAATAGCATGTTAACTGGTTTTTTTTTTAAACCCAAAAAAAATTAAATTTTAGAATTATCTAATAACATAAAACATTATATAAAGTTGTTCATGTGCTTATAGCATAAAAACACTGATATAGCTCATAATTTAATACCCCAAACACCTTCCTTTATGCCCCAAAAAAAAACTGTTTCCTTTATTTAATCACTAGTTCACCACCCCATTTAATTCATGGAATTACATAGTCAATCACTGTTTGTTATGTTTGTGTAGGGTTTTTAAAAAATATAGCTTTTTCAAAAATTTTACTGTACTTTTATCCCCCGCATTCACCATACGTTTTATCCCCCGCGCCACCCAATTTTTTTTTTAAATAATGCCACCGCGCCTGTTTTGAAAGCATCACTACTTTTTCACCAAAAAACATGTCAATACGTTTTACCCCGTATTGCAACTTACCTCAAAAGAATCACGCACACGCCGCATGAACACATATAAGAACGGCGAAAAATAACAAGGAACATCGAAAATAAAATTTCTTACCTGGTAAAAAAGAGGGGCGCTGCCTACCCTGTTGCTCGCATGTAGTTTCCGGGGTGGCGCTGCATCCGTGTGGATGGTGGCCAAATTTAAATTAAAATTTTTCCCTTGTAGCCTTTGTACGGTGATCCCCCCCCTTCGGTGTGACCCCACCCCCCCCTATTGTATCTTATTGTACTTTCCCTCTGTAAAGGTTCCGCGTGCGCTCAGCCTTGGGTTAAAACCCCCACGGGCCCCTAGAAAAATGAGGGCCTCAAAAATTCTAAGTCCAAGGGGAGGGGGTTTAGGGGTTAGGGTTATTTTTTAATACTTTGTGGTTAAGGGGGTTTTTTTGGGGTTTTTTTTAAGTTGGGGTTTTTGGTATACTTTTTTTAAGGTTGGTTAGGTTAGGGGTATACTTTGGGTTGGTTAGGGTTAGGTTAGGTTGGTTTTTATCTTTGTGGGTTTAAGGGTTAGTTGGTTGGTTAGGTATACTTTTTGTTAAGGTTTAGGTATACTTTTGGTGGTTAAGGGNGAACGGTAAACAGACATGGCTTCCTGCTTTCACACTGATAAAGAACAAGTTGCCAAATGTTTCTGAGATAAGAACATAAGATCATAAGAACATTAGAAAATAAGGAAGCTACAAGAGGCTGCGAGACCTACACGAGGTAGTTCCTGTTAGATAGCAGGATGGGCGTTCAGTACCTTATACAACAAGGTATTATCCAATCACGCAGCTTCGTCACGTGTTGGAGGACAGCAGCCAACACTGACATGACTCTCTCTCATACTAGCCTCTCTTCTCTCCCCCATCTATTTTTCTCCTTGTCCCCACTTCTCTACTACTTCTCACTTCTCCTTGTCCCCACTCTATCTTTCTGTCCCTGCTTTGTCTTATCTTGTCTGACATGCTGATGATCAATGGCATGAAGCCTCATTCCACTCCCCATACAGGGCATCTATATAGCCGGCGCAGGGAGATTCTAAATACCTTTTCTTACATACTACACACACGAAATCATTATAAAAGATTCAAGGTGACTTTTTTCGGGGCATTTTGTTAGTGGGGAGATTCTGATTACCTTTTCTTACCTACACGAAATCATTATAAAAGATTCAAGGTGACTTTTTTCCGGGAATTTTGTTAGTCATGCAAGAAGCCCCAAGGCCTTTGAAGTCAGTGGAAGCATTTGGCACACACGAGCGTCCATTAGTGAGTGTTTTATCACTAGTATGACTTTAACTCCTTCACACCCAGATCTTTCATTTGCTATAAAAAAAATCGTATGTTGTCGAGCCATAAAATTACGAAAAGTAACTGAATATACCAAATTAGTTAGTCGACAAGGATACGAAACAGGTCATATCTATAAAACATTGCTTATATTCACTAAATTTCATCTACTGGTACCCAAATTACAATGGAAATTACGTTATGGGTCTCAAGG
>JACEEZ010000962.1:197500-252500 GCA_016584305.1 Chionoecetes opilio | reverse complement strand
AAATTCTCGAAAAAAGGCGGAGCACAAGCGCAAAAGCGCAATTTTCTAGCGCAAAAAAAAAAATAGACCGCAAATAAAAAAAATTAAAGCGCAAACATAAAAGTTAAAGCGCAAACCTCATTTTTTAGTCTGCAAGCTGAAAAATTCTATGTTAAATTAATATAAAGCGTATACATGATTAAAAGATTGAATGTTTACAGTATTTGAAGCATTTATTGAACACAAGTTTATATAAAAAATAAGATAATACTGTCAAAACAACACAAAATAGTTGAAAAATGAAAATACACAATACTAATATTAGTCCTCCTCGTCACTGTCCTCCAGCTCCCACCGACCCTTGAGGAGGTTCATGTTACCCTTGAGGTAACACCAGCTTCTCGAAGTTCTTGGCCGTCAGGCTCGATCGCTTCGGCCTCATGACGTCTGAGCCCATGCTGAACAGCCGCTCTACCGACCGTGGCATGAGCTTGCTCTTTTCTGCAGCGTTTTTTAAACAAAAAGTAAACTTAAATATAAATGCTATATTTGACGTATCTTTTAATTTTTTTATTTTACGTCATTTGAGTTTCTCGGCAAAGTTTTTCTGCTAAGTTTGCGCATTTGCGGACTTATAAAATATCGAGAGCGCAAACTCCAGAAGCGCAAATTTTCGGCGTTTTGCGCATAGCGCAAAGCGCGAATATTTTATATGGAGCTTATATTGCGCTTTTGCGCAATTTGCGCTTTTGTTTGCGCTCCGCCCAGCTCTGGTGTGTGTGTGTGTGTGTGTGTGTGTGTGTGTGTGTGTATGTGTGTGTGTGTGTGTGTGTGTGTGTGTGTGTGTGTGTGTGTGTGTGTGTGTGAAAAGCAGAAGTTGCGTCACGACAGGGCCATGGAATTATGAGCTTCAGGTTTCCGGGCCGAGGGCAAAGGTACGGAAGTGTCTGAAAGGGTCGAACCTCCTATGTGGCGATGCTGACTGTGACTGATGCTTAGTTTATTCAGCTCATCGTTTATGTATTGGTATTTTTTGTACTTTGTTTCCCTTCATTTTTTATCTCGCTCTTAACTCCTTCACACCCAAATCTTTCCTTTGCTATAAAAAAAATTGTATGTTCTCGAGCCATAAAATAACGAAAAGTAACTGAATATACCAAATTAGTTAGTGGACAAGGATACTAAACAGGTCATATCTATAAAATATTGCTTATATTAACTAAAAATCGTCTAATGGCACCAAATTGTGAATGAAAATGTGTCAATGAAAATTACGTTATGGGTCTCAAGGGGTTAAAGCTTGGTATTAAAAATTTAAGTAAAAGAGATGAAGAAGGAAAGGGAAGATGTGTTCAACAATTTAGAAACTATACCCGCCGAGCAAAGACCGAGATCAAACAGCCGCGGAAGACATCTCTATACGAAGGTTATCTCCAGCCTACTTATTACCAAGACATACTATATATCTATCCTCCACACTTCCTATGACGTTACGCGCACCAGAGAAAATTTCAGTTTAGCCGTAGAGGGACCTATTAAAAGTCTATAGACCTTGCTTATGACCCCCCTTTCATGTATCTCTCATCTCCCACACCTCGTCTCCCTAACCATCTACTCTCCCTGTTACTCAACCTTTCTCTTTTTAAGCTAGTTTGATTTTAGATCTAGGAAAGAGATTGGCTTATGCTTCAGAAATAGGGTATATAGCAGACGAATTGAACCAAATTTACCAATTACGTCGTAAGTGCAACAACGATAGGTAGTTTTAAAAGCAAATTAGATTAATATATGAATGATGATTGATAGTAGGTTCAAGGTGTACAAGAGTTGCCTTGAGTGGGTCATTCGGCCTTTTGTAGTCTTCTTGTGTTCTTATGTTCTTATATCCCTCTCCAAACCTGCATGGGAGCCATCTTATACCAGTACACACATCACAACACACACACATACAGTACCTCCTCTTCATCCTCCTCTCCCTTCCTTATGTTTTCCCCTCCCCTCCAGCCACACCCAACGTACGGCCCTCCCTCTCCTCCAAAACCAAACATGCCTCAAAGTCGTGACTTCCTCAGTACCGCGGGAAGGGAGCTGGGAGGCGGGGAGTGGTGGAGCACAAGACGTATCAGAGGCGCCTGTCTTGGCCTTCCCTGCGTGACCTTGGTGTAGGGGCACGTGTGGGGGTGTTGCGGGGAAGGGGTATGACTGCTGCCCTTTACACGCCAGCCGACCATAGGTTATACGTAATGGTAAAGGTAGCAGGTCCCCCCGGGCTTAACTTGGCAACACTACCAATTATATCTTGCATTATCAGTAGCTTGGTGGCAAGGCTTTGGTCAGCTGTAACAGGACATGATGGTTTGTTTTCCCGTTTATATGTAAAATGTGTTGCCAGCTGGAGTGAATAAGAATTACGTATAGCCGTTATGTTGTTAGGCTCGGTAGCACATATCAGACATGAGGCGGAAACTTTGCCTTTTCAACTCCCCTAAAATTAGAGTGCCTAGCTTATTCGCCTTGTATTCCAAATTTTATTATCTAGTTTATATGAAGTTCCCTTAGTCGCTTCTTTTTTTTCTAAGCCTGGATTTCCTGGATTTTTTTTCTCTCTTCTATAGTCCATTCAGTCACAAATATAAAGTTTCCGATGATTATCTCTGCTCTTGCTGCAGCCTATGTGAGATTGTCATCGTGGTATACAAGGAACGTTTCCTTTGTTTTAGATACGTAAGATGTTGTCCTGAGGTGATTACGGATGCATATCAGCTGCCAAGGGGGTGATTCAACGCTTAAAGGAACCACGGAGCTGTTGTATAGACGAACAAAATGGAAAGAAGGTATATAGTTTCATCTCATTTATTTTTCTTTACATCTTCTCTCTCTCTCTCTCTCTCTCTCTCTCCTCTCTCCTCTCTCTCTCTCTCTCTCTCTCTCTCTCTCTCTCTCTCTCTCTCTCTCTCTCTCTCTCTCTCTCTCTCTCTCTCTCCTCTCTCTCTCTCTCTCTCTCTCTCTCTCTCTCTCTCCTCTCTCTCTCTCTCTCTCTCTCTCTCTCTCTCTCTCTCTCTCTCTCTCTCTCTCTCTCTCTCTCTCTCTCTTCCTCTCTCTCTCTCTCTCTCTCTCTCTCTCTCTCTCTCTCTCTCTTCTCTCTCTCCTCTCTCTCTCTCTCTCTCTCTCTCTCTCTCTCTCTCTCTCTCTCTCTCTCTCTCTCTCTCTCTCTCTCTCTCTCTCTCTCTCTCTCTCTCTCTCTCTCTCTCTCTCTCTCTCTCTCTCTCTCTCTCTCTCTCTCTCTCTCTCTCTCTCTCTCTCTCTCTCTCTCTCTCTCTCTCTCTCTCTCTCTCTCTCTCTCTCTCTTCTCTCTCTCTCTCTCTCCTCTCTCTCTCTCTCTCTTCCTCCTCATGTAGCGTATTCATTGAAACTAGAAAAGATCCTTGATGATAATTTCACTCATCATCTTACTACGCAGAAAAACATGCAATTACACAAAATACTCAACTACCTTTGGGTAGAACAAGAAGTAACGAATTCAAACTGGAAAAGCGTAGATTTAAAAAGGAAATAGGGAAAAACTGGTTCACAAATAGGGTGGTAAATGATGGGAATGGACCCAGTCGTCAGGTAGTATATATATATATATATATATATATATATATATATATATATATATATATATATATATATATATATATATTATATATATATATATATATATATATATATATATATATATAGTGCGGAGTGAGTCAATAGGGAGTTATAAAAGAAAGCTAGACAATTTCATGGACGGGGATGAAAGGTGGAAGTAGGTAGTGTTAAGAACATGAACTACCACGTGTAGGTCTCACGGCCTCTTGTAGCTTCCTTATTTTCTTATGTTCTTATGTTCTTATATGTAATCAATGTAAGGCGTCACACATCCTGCGCCGGTTCACAGGCGTCGCTGTGGCTGACGATGTACCGAGGGGGAAAAATTGTATTGGTATTATGTTTGTTCTGTTAGTAGAGGTAATCACAGGTTTGGTTAATTGCGTTGTGAACAAAAGAGTACAAGAAGTTGTTGTGGCGTGGTCCCGAGGCTTGCTTAGGTGGCGAGAGTCCATTAACAAGTGAGACATATTATCGTCGGACCAATATGAGCCTTGTGTTAGCGGGCCGCATATTCCCGTATTCTGGAAGAGTATGTAGCGTTTACTCTTGAACACATCAGGTTAGATTACGTTAGGTTACGGATAGGGTAGGTTAGGTATTCCTGGACAAACATAGGTAACTTTGTGTGGGAGTCACAATGATAGTATTTTCGAGAAAATCCTATGGTTAGTTTCGGAGCTACAGCCAAGCGTCTTCACTGGGAAACCACATACTGGCATATAGAACGGGAATATGCGATCACGATGAAGTCGAAGTCGATGAAGTGTGGGGGTAACACCTTGGTATCGGTGATTTTAATTCTGATTCTTGAAGTGTTGTGGTGTTTGTTGCTTGATCACCCCGTTTTGTGCTTATACTTGTAAATGTTATTTTGAAATGTCTTGGTGTTCTTGCTAATCAATGTTCTTGCTGTTTCCTTGTTTTCCACATCAGTAACAAAGTTTGTTTCTTCACATCTGCATCCTGTTCATCTGCTAGGAGTAAAAATGTTGCAAGTTTTACATCATTTGTCAGTGTGTTGTCTTGTAGAAAGTTTAAGTTTTTCCTGATGTCTTTATATTCCTCGCAGTGTAATAGGAAGTGTTCTAAAGTTTCATCCTGTCCAGTGTTACATGTCGTGCATGCTGTGTTCCCGTTTGTTCCTGTAGTTTAGTTTCAGTGTGTTGCTTCTGCATCTTATCAAAATTGTAGTGGATTCATCATTATCATAAAAGTCTATTTCTTTTATGTGTGTTTTGTATGTTCTGTAAAGTCTAAGTGTCTCTTTTTCAAAAAGTTCTGCTTTCCATTTCTTGGTATCATGTTCTTTTAATTTGTCAGTTATTTCTTGTTGTGTTTTCATACTAAGTTGGTCTATGTTGGTATTAAGCTCTTTTAAATAACTGTTGACTGTTTTGGTCCAGTAATCTTTCCCATTTTCTAGTCTTTGTAGCAAGCATCGTTTCAGTAGATCATTTGTGGAGTGGGCCATAATGTATCTTATGTATGAGAGTTTAGCTTTTGCATCTCTGGTTTTCATCAAAGATGATCCAATTTCTCCTTTAAGGAAACTGTTTGGTGTGTATTTGGGGGCTCGTAGTATTGTTCTGAAAGCTTTGTTCTCTGTTGTTTGGAGTTTTTCTAGGTTGTTACTGTTGTATGGTATGATGCCTTGACAATAGAGAAGCTTGGGTAACACCACTTGTTTCCAGTATGTTTTCCCAATTAGGACCCTGTTGGTGCTTTTTGCCACTACTGCTGGTGTTACATTGCTCAACCTATGGGCTTCCTTTATGGTTTCTTTCTTGAATTGATCAAAGCATCTTCTTTTGTTGGTGATATTTATCCCCAAGTATTTTATTTCCTTTGTTATTTTGATATCACAGAGATTATCAAGAGCTGTTTCATGGTTGTAAATCATTATATGGCTTTTGTCTTTATTCATCTCCAGGCCACTTGCTATTGCTGCTTCGATGAGTGTCAATGTCATGTTTAGGGCATCTGATTCACTTTGGGCTAAAATCTGCATCACGCATCACGCAAGCTGGACTCGCGATCTCCAGCCTTTACCCTCCCGGAAAGATCTTGGAGCTCATATAGTCTAGTGTTCGATTTGTTGAATAATGTTTGAGGTTTTTTTCTTTTTTTGTGTATGTGTGTGTGTGTGTGTGTGTGTGTGTGTGTGTGTGTGTGTGTGTGTGTGTGTGTGTGTGTGTGTGTGTGTGTGTGTGTGTGTGTGTGTGTGTGTGTGTGTGTGTGTGTGTGTGTGTGTGTGATAAATGACAGCTAGTAGAGTGAAGAGGACACCAGCAATTTCACTCGATTTTTTCCCCAAGATTAAACATTTCCTTGTCTATTCTACGGGTATGTTTGTCGCTCAGTAACAATTATGGTATATCTTCTTTTTCGTCGTTCTTTTATTTGTAGCTACATGTGTTTCCCGAATCATCCCTTACGACTTGATGAGAGAAGAGGGATGCGTCACTTACACGATATGCCACTTACACTGCCTGGCCACAGCGGAGGCCCACCTTAGCTGCGCCCTGGGAGGCGAAATTCTACTAAGTAAACTATGTAAACAGTAAGTAGGTCGACCTTGTTAACGTGAGTGTAGGTAATAGCGATATAATGATTATGATGATGATAGGAACTTAGCAAGAAAGTCACGAGATTTACAGGAACTACCTTGTGTAGGTCTCACGGCCTCTTGTAGCTTCCATATCTTCTTATGTTCTTATTTTCTTATGAGATGAACAGAAAGGGAAATATAAATGTCTACCACTAAAGTTGAACGTGTCCCTGTTCTTTGAGGGCCCAACACGGTACTACCTAATCCAAGGAACCACTTCGATATTCTTATAGGGTGCATATTACCATCTTTCCAAGGGTTAGCGCGTCCTCGTCGTTTCCTTGTCATCAAATGTAACGCACAAACGTTTTTTCTCCTTCGGTTTATTCATTTGAAGCCTATGAAGGTAAAGGAAGCCACATCCCTCTTGTCATAGCCACTGTTCCGAGGCCTTAGTGCCATCTCTCTACTTTATCCACTCCTTCCATACCTCCTTCCCTTCCTTCCTTTTTTGTCTTTTATCCTCCTTTATCAGTTCCTCCTTACTCCTTTCTTCCTTCCTTCTTTCCTCCCTTCCTACCTACCTTTACCTTCATTCCATCCTTCTTGCCTCAGGACTCAGGTGGTGCAGTACAGTCATCGATATACGAGGCGGAAAGAGTTGCCATGTAGGTACAGTAGCTAAGCACTTCTCTCTTCACTACCTTCTTAACCTGCTTCTGCCTTTCCTCTTGTTCTTCATTATTATTATTCTCCATGGCTGTTGTTGTAAATGTGCTACGAGGATGTATTGTTGAGGTATTCCTTTTTACTTGTCTTTTTTAGAGCAGTCTGCTGACTACCGCAATAACATGATTGACGGACGCAATTTGTAGATTATCATACATAGAATGAAGACCATCCTACCTAGTTTTTTCTTAGGTAGGTTTTCTATGACGATTGTTCGATATTATGAAACCCCTGAAATCTATAAAGGATATTTGTAAAAAGTACTTTGAAACACTCTATAGTAATGGAGGACGTGAAGTTAATTGATAAAAGATAAGTCGATAAAGTCAAGTCAGTTTTGTGCATTGATCCAGCTTATTCTATCAAACGTTATCTTTAATTAGTATTTACTGATCGTGTGGTAATGTTAGGAAGAGTACATAAAAAGGGCGTGGAGGTGCCGGGGATTGAACCCGGGACTTCTCACATGCGAAGCGAGCACTCTACCTCTGAGTTACACCCCCTGAGATATATTGTTACCATGCCGTAAAAAGATATATGTCTTTTTAAGTATACACTTTTTATTAATTAGTTAGGATAAACCTTAGATGGGCACCATTATAATAGACCTCAGGCTAAAGGTGGGTGACAGAGGGAGATAAGGAGAGGATGAGGTGGGAGGCAACGACTGCTTAGATTGCTCTGCCGTGCATAACTTCTACGGTAGTGGAGAGTTATAGGTGGAGGGTCTGCATAGGAGACTTGGATTACTTGAGAGGAATATAGAAAATCTCTTCTCCTAGGTAGAACTTTGCAGTTCCAGACATTACAAAAAGAGTTTAACGTTATAGCTACCGTAGATAACTCTTTATATTCGCCAGTCACTCGCCACTGCACTAATGTCGCCAGGCACATGATATTACGAATTTTAGCATCACTACAGACTTTTATGTGCCACTGAAGACATGTAGTGTGATGTACATAATATAAACTACTGTGCATATATGTCTCTTCAATGACACATAAAAGTATGTAGTGATGGTAAAATTCACTATATATATGGCGCCTGGCGACATTAGTGCTGTGACAAGTGACTGGCGACTATATATAGTGTTATCTACGGTAGATGGATATTCTATAAGTTCATTATATACGAAAGATTATGTTCTTATATATGTTCTTTTTCTTATGTTCTTATGAAAGGTTAAGGGGAACCCATATGCAGGATGGTTGATGATATAAGGAAGACTGCAATGCAAAACCTTTCAAGAACCGTTTCTGAAAACTGTTTACCTAGATAACCATAGAGGTAGGCTACTTGGTTTACTTGGGATGAAATACTATTTAGAGACAGGTTTAGTGGAGAAGAGATGAATGAAAAATAAAAGTGGACTAATATGAGGACCACAAAAACCACATGAACATATAGAAAACTTAGGTAGGCTACAGGAGAAGAAGAAAAAGAAGAGAAAAAAGTAATTACCGTAGTTGTTATTTAGAGGGAAATTAATATGGACATTTCCATATATTCAAAAGTAAAGGAAGGTCCATGCATGTTCATATATTTTCTCGTAACTCATTATAGAGGCTTTGTTACCCTCTTCTTCCCAGCCATAAAACCTACATACACTATACACGAGGTTGATTTCCTTTATTCAGGAGTCTTAGAAAAATATATAAATAAAATCTAAGATGGACATATCTCTTTTTCTGTAGATTTTCTAATGTTCATACGGGGTTGGTGGTTTCATATATAATCTTTAAAAATTTCTGCTGTGACCTAAAAAATAGCTTTCTCCACACAACCCTATTTCTGTCTCCCATGCAGCCTTTCATCTGTTCTTTGGCCTGCCTGTATTCAGTCTATAGACTCTCCAGGAGGCAGATTGGGTGTAGTGACAGAAACCCATAACACCAATAACAATAAAAGACTAGTAATAACAATGGCAATGATGAAAACAGTAGGCTATGTATTCTAAAGCGTAATTTAAAAAAGAAATAGGGAAAAAAACAGGTTCACAAATAGGGTGGTAAATGATTGGAATGGACTCAGTAGACAGGTAGTTAGTGCGGAGTCATTAGAGAGCTTTAAAAGGAGGCTAGATAAATTCATGGATGGGGATGAAAGGTGGATGTAGGTAGTGTTAAGTAACAGGAACTACCTCGTGTAGGTCTCCCGGCCTCTTGTAGCTTCCTTATTGTCTTATGATCTTAAGTAAAAAATATTTCATCTTCAAAATGTTCTTGTCACTTGACCTTTATATTTTCAATGTTTGATTGTTTGATTGTGTATATCATATTCTCTCAGGCTTAGTAACCTCTTGCCCAGTATCCTTGCTTCCTAAACTTGCATGCAGGCAGTGAAGCATTATGTTCACTTAATATAACTTCCCTCTCTCTGTACACTGTCACAAGTAGTGTCAACATCAAACAGACTTGCTTTCATGCTGGGATTCTTCTTGGATAAAATTATATGCAGTTTTTTCTCATTTATTTCACTGAATCTCTTCTCCTGGAACTTTGCAGTTCCAGACATTACAAAAAAAGTTTAACGTTAGCTACATGGATAGTCTATAAGTTTATTATATATGAAAGGTTAAGGGGAACCCATATGCAGGATGGTTGATGATATAAGGAAGATAGCAATGCAAAACCATTCAAGAACCGTTCCTGAAAACTGTTCTAATAGTTAGTAAGTTACACAGCAAAAGTAAAAAAAAGATAAAACTGTATGTTAAGTAAATTACGAGCAACGTGATATTACTTAGTTTATGAATGTTACAAGCATGGTCGACACCTGACCACCACACCCCATGTCATCTGTATAGTACTTACACTTCATTACATATTCATCCATTTACATAGCAACAGCCCTTGTAGCCATCATAACTTTTTTTCATATATACACCCTATATATACAGCTTATACCAGTTTACCACCCTTCATGGCGTTGTGTAGACCATTGCTGGTCTTTCACAGCAATGATATACACACACACACACACACACACACACACACACACCATATCCACACCTAGATATATATACAGGAATAAAGGATTGTCAGCTTTCTGCTCCTGCCTGGATTTTGAGGTCACACTCCTCTGCTTACATCCCATACCTATTCCCTACTAAGTGAACAGGGGCTATAGCATGAAAGGAGACAATCCCAAATTACCTCCCCATGGCCGGGGAATAAAACCCACATTATTTTGAATCTGACAGATCTCTCTCAAACTAGCTACATATTGTCACCTGTCTGCAACAAAAATCTGATGTGTGCATTATGTATTATTGGCGATGGACTGGCAGACTATTGAAGGCTGATAGCACTCACTGTAGCCAGCTGTTGATCATCTTTGCTAAAGTGTTACTGGTAAAGTGCCATGTACTGTTCATGTTCCATTACAGGTTCAATTCTCAGCCAATTCTATTGTCTCTCATTGCTGGATCCAGACCCCAATGTTGCAAACTACTACCATTCTTTTGATTCAAATAACAATATATGTATATAATATAACAATATATTATGATGCTTGTTTGTATTAATTATTCTGGCAAGATTCTTCAAATAGTCTATTATCAAATATCTCCCTGCTTTCCTGATAAAAAGATTCATGTCAATCTCACAGTTCATAGCATTACATAGAAACATAGACCACACAGACCTCAAGGTCCAAATAAGGCGATCCGTCTCATCGGTTTAGTTTTTCATAATATGGGATTGGTTGCATAAACACAAGAAATCATAATGCCACAAACAGATTATCTCACACCTAATAAATGTCGATGCCTCATCCTCCTAAGATGGGCTTAATTTGGCATTATAAATCCCTCATCCAGAGTGGATGAATGGTCAGGGAGGAGACTGGGTGCATCATCCTCCATAGCAGAAGTGGGGACGCCCTCCACTAGCTGGTACTGTGTCACACCACCAACAACTTGCTGTAGAACTAGCCTCCCATCTTCAGTTTGCAGAAGCACTTCTGATCCATTCAACAGGGAGGCAGCTGCAGGAAGGCTTTCCTGGCTGCTGTCATTCTGTGAGGCATTCTCTGTCGAAGATGCTGAATCATCTGCATTCTCCACGAGGAGGCGCTTCAGTGGAGTTGAATCCTCAACAATTATCTGAATATTTGGACTTGTTGGTTGCTGATGGAGTAGTTCCTGGAGTCTACCATCCATGCTCACTAGCACTTGCATCCCTTCCTCCCCTCCCTGTTGAGGCTGGGTCTCTTTATTACCTCCACTGAGTCTTTGAGGCGAAGTGTTTTCATTCTCTTCCCGCATGATGACATATTGAAGACCTCCATCAGCACTACTCAACTGGAGGACAGTTCCATTCTCATCACCTTCAACTAGTTGTTCCTCAGCACTGTTCTCATCCTCTGAATCTTCAGCATTTGCCAATCCTCCTGCCAACTGCAGGATGACAGCCTCTTGGCACTCTGTAGATCCGATCAGGTGGTCCCTCATATCATCCTCTGTTTGTGTGGCATGAAGACACCCAGGACATTGCCACACATCAGTGGTAATAGTTGTCCTCTCCCCCTTGTCATTCACACTGCCATTCATGACATCAAACCGCAGCAGTCGTGTAAGGTCCTGCCAGCTGAGAGATGAAAGCTGCTCCAGGAAGGAAGCAGTAGCAGTAGCTGGATCCACAGAGCCAGATGGCAATGACAGTTCAAGGCTTGTGGAGGATGTGAGGCGGGTTTTAATTGCAAGTCCCTCTGCTTCAACCCCATGGGTGGCATGTTCCTGCAGGTGTCGCATTATAGAATTTTTCACCACAAACATTTTGCCACACACAGAACACCGCCAACGGTTCACAACAACATGAGAACTGACATCAGGAAGGCAATGTTCACTTTGTATGTGGCGCATAATTGTGCACCTTTTTGAAGTAGCATACTGACAAACCTCACACTCATACGGTTTTTCTTGAGTGTGTGTTACCTGGTGTTTTTCTAATAAGGCTTCACTGCGGAAGTTACGTCCACATTCCTCACATGCCACTGAGTCTGCCTTAGTGTGTGTAGCAAGATGTCGGATCTGGTCTGATTCAAGGCTGAACTTTCGGTCACAAATAGGACAATCGTAATGGAGTCCGTGGTGTCGACGAGCAACATGGTTACGTAACAGTCTCTCTGACCTAAACATTTTGTGACATTTATCCACTTGACAGATAAAGGGTGTGCTGGAGTTGTGAGTGACTAAGTGGTTCTTTAAGTTGATCTGTTTGGTGAAAATTTCAGCACATATATGACAGAAGTGAGAAGATTCTGAATGGTGGACCACTAAGTGATTGAGGAGAGCTTCATTGGAAGTATAGATTTGGCTGCAAGATGAACAAGGAAACTCTCTTCTGTGCTTTAGTTTGTGAGCATCAAGATCTTGTTGTTTTTGGAATGTCTTGGAGCAATAGGAGCACACAAATAATCCATTTGAATGAGTCCGTGCGATATGGTCATTCAGTGGCCTCTGTCGTTTAAACTGCTTCAGGCAAATATGGCATTTGTATGCCTTCTCTGATGAGTGAGTGATCATGTGATCCTCATAACGATGGCGTTCCACAAAGGATTTCTCACAAAGGGAACACTGGTACCTCACCACATTTTCACCGCCATGCTCAGACCTTTTGTGCTTTCGATAGTACTCCTGAGTGTCACACTCCAGGCCACAATGTTCACACTTCCACCGCTTCTGGCACTTCTCGACGTGGTCATTGTAATAGCCAATGGATTTGAATTCTCTCTGACACACAGGACATGGTTTGGCTTCCTTGAAATAATGACTCTTATAATGTTCCCGCAGATTGCTTTCCATACCAAACTTTATTTTGCAATCAGTGCATTCAAAAGCTTTTTCACTTAAATGTATCCACAAATGTTCCTCTAAAGCGTATATATCAGAAAAAAATTTGCGACAAAAATCACAAATAGCTTTTTGTTTCTTTGGATTTTTATTGCCTAATTTTAGGAAGTCCTCGTAGTGCCTGTTCTTCATGTGCTTACGCAACAGAGTTCCTTGTGCGTAGGCTTTATCACACAAGCGACACTTATGGGGTAAGTCGCCCTTGTGACTCAGCATGTGTGTTCTCAGGAATTTTGTTGTCAGGACTTTATCGCACATCGGGCAGCTCATCTTCTTGGGCAAGTCTTTGATACGTTGGCCCTTGAGGGGGTTGAGGATGTCCATCTCTTCCAGACCACCCTCTCGTGTCTGCTGAAGGTGAAGAGTTACATCCTCAGAGGACTCTGCACCTCCAACCTTCTCCTCTTTTACCTGCACCATCCCATCACTTGTAATGACTAGCACCTTTGGGTCTGGTATACCATTCGTACTATTTTCATCTCTTTTCTTATCACCTTTGGCGTCTACACCTACATCCTTGCTCTTTTGACTTGTTCTACATTGTTCTTGTTTGACTTCTACATTAGTAGCTCTACCCCCAATTGGATCACATTGGTGAACAGCTTCAACATGGTCTTCCAGAGCTTCTTCCTTCATAAAACCAAGGTGACACAACTTGCATGAAAAAGCCCTATGGCTGTTGCGATGAAATCTAAGCATCTCCACACAGGCAAACTTTTCTCCACAATGCTGGCAGAGTTTTGTAGCCTCTACATTGTGCACACACAAATAATGTTCCTCAAGGTCCTTTGGGACACTGTAACTGGCAGAACAGGTCTGGCAGCTATACAGCTTCATATCAAAGGCCTTGTGCACTTTTACCATATGCCTATTCATGGTGCTGTAACAAGAACTCTTAAAGCTGCAATATGTACATTTGTACTCACAGCCATCGTGCATTTTCTGATGGTGTTCACGGAAGGCTCTCACCCCTAACACCTCCTCCTTGCATACAGGGCATTTGAACAAACGGCTCTGCTTCTCCGGCTCCCGCACTCTCTGGTTTTGGGGAAATCTGGTAACCGTGGTCTTATGGACAGTAGGATGCATTATGTCCTTATGGTGCTCCAAAGAAGTGCCGAGAACAAACTCCATATCACACACCTCACAGAATAATGTTGGTTCCATCTCATGCTGGTTGCGAAGATGGCGCTCTATAGGGCGGAAACTATTGTAAGTGCTAGGGCATTTAGGGCACTGGACAGGTTGATGTCTTTGATGCATGTGGAGGTGGTGTCGATCACGGCCACGTGCTGTGGGAAAGGACCGGTCACAATCACTACATTTAAAGTCCTCCTCATGCTTCTTGCTGCTTGTCAAGGAGAGCTTCCTACCGTTGCACTCCTGGGCATGCTGCCGAGCTTCATCCCGCAGCACAAAGGTGTTAGCACACAGTCTGCATCGGAACTTTTTGACACCCGCAGCAGCCCCTCCTGCTGGGTCACTGCTCCCCTCAGCCTTGATATTAGTGACATGGGTGTCAGTAATATCCTTGGGCACAGCTAGAGGAGGGGCAACAGGGTCACTGATGGTGGCATACAAAGTGTCACTGCCACAATGGGAGAGAGTCATTTCCACAGTGGGCACCCCGGTCACCAGTTCCTCCTTGATTGCTGTGACCTCAATAAATGGTGTTGAAGAGCATTCTGGTTCCATCTTGACCTTGCGCAAACCATGGGTTGGGGAGTCTTGATGTTGCTTCTGCCCTAACTGCTCTTCCTCATTCATCTCTTCTTGTTGCTCTAGCTTTATGTGAGAAGCATTCACCTTCTCAACCACCCTAATACTTTCCTCGTCCCCCTTCTCCTTCTCACCACACTTGTTGATGGCACTAATCAGGTCCTCCTCTTCCTCCTCCTCCTCCTCCTCCTCCTCTTCCTCTTCCTCTTCCTCTTCCTCTTCCTCCTCCTCCTCCTCCTCCTCCTCCTCCTCCTCCTCCTCCTCCTCTTCTACCTCAACATCATTTTGGCCACCTCTACCACTACACTCAAGACCCTCCATACCAGGGATCATTGGAGATGTGGGGTCTACATTGCTCCTCAGAATCTCTTCGACAACCTCATCCAGGTCTAGCCGCTCCTTTTCTGGTGACAGTTCCACATCTGTCACCTGGATGATACAAGTTCTCGCTAATCCCTCTTTTCTTGATTGGACAATATCTGGACCAGGGATCTTTTTCCGTTTCTTTCTAGTCTCTTTCTTGACCCGAGGCTCTTCCACTTCTTCATCATCAATGTAGAAATCCTTCTCACCTTTCAACACCTCAAGAAAACTACTGAACTTAGCTGAACGCTTCCTCTTTTCCCGCTGATTTACCATCAGAGGGGGTAGCTCCCTGCTGTGAGTGACCAACCGAGGAGCTTTAGATAGCTGGCCTTTGTTTCTCTTGTGTGTATCTTTTGTGGTTGATTCTTCTTCATTCCTCCCTTGTGACATCAGTGTTGTGTTTGTGGAAGAAGTTGCCACACTCATGTTCTTGTACTGACTCTCAAGCTGATCTCTGGTACCCTGCTTCTTAGTTGAACATCCAACCACTATGTTTATGGAGCCTGCAGCAGCAGCATCCCCATATCCTCCCTTCCTTGAGGAGTCCTGGATCTTTGTTTGAATATGGCTGTCCATATCTGTAGTCAGCTTCTGCAGGCGGTCCTTCTCATTAAACAGGTCAAGGCATCGCATACAAATGATATCTGAAGTGCTGAGCCCCTGTTGTAATGCTGGGCCCACCACATCTCTAAGAGGTGTAGCTGTGTGCTCCGTGATTCCATGAAGCAGAAGGATGCAGGGGTCACCGCTCTCTGGGAGGGTGCCACAAACCACGCATTTCTTGCTGCTCATCTCAGTCTTTGCCGATACCCTAGGGAAAAAGAAAGATTATTAACTTGTAGTGGTAAAGTGCCATACAATAAAAAGACTTAGGACTAAGGCACATGCTCTAAACTTTTGATTAAAAAACTATCCTCAATGTCTAAACGATAGATGTAGGTACTACTCGGAGATAAATAAGTTACAAATGTGATCCTCAATATACATTATAGGCCATGGACGTTTTTACCTCCCATAAACTTTTAATTCAAGATCACAATTCCAGACTTCCCTAGACTACCATACTCAGAAATGTGCCATATGTCAGGCAGCTCAGCCTGGTCAGCCAAGGCCTTGCCACTAGGGTTTCCTTCCCGGGATCCCGGGCGTAAGTGGTTGTTTTTTTCCCGGGATATTGGTTCAAATTCCGGGATTCTTATTGTTGTTCCTTATCTCAGGTTTGTACTATGTAAAATACAAAGTGCATGAAAGAGAGAGGAAAAGTGTTCTAAACAGAACACAGTGTCTTCAAAACAAGGCGGCGGACGGCGCAGTTACCGGTCTACTCGCAAACTTGCGCCGCCTATTTTCCGGCGCAAGTTTACTTCTCCCTTCTCTCTCAACATTAAACTTCACATTCACTAGTTCTGAACAAGAAAACTGAACAAGAAAAACTCAACTGGAGTCAGTGAAAGGCAACAAGTGAAACTCAAGTGCAAACATGGGAAATGCCAACAGTGAAAACTTAAATAAAATTGTTAGTGTCAAAACTTAAATACAGTAATTATACTATAATTACAGTACTGTGTTTAAGTTTTGACACTAATAATTTTTAATACTTACCACTATTATTCCAGTCTCAGTACACACTAGTTTTTATTTATCATAAAATTAAAAATAGTGTCTATTTACATTTCCTGTCTCAGTTTGAAAAGTGAAGTCACTTTAAACCATGTTAAATTGATTATAAGAATTTAGTAGAAAAGATTTACCGCAATTATTGATACCCATCCTAGTCAAACAGCATCAAAATTCAATATTAAATATTGAGGCAGGAAATGTGAGTGCTAATGGTGCATGCCTTCTCAATTAAAATGACCCATAAATAGTAACAGGCTTAAAGCCTGTTACTATTTATGGGTCATTTTAATTTTCCTAGTGATTTCTAAATAATAGAAACTTACTCTGCATTTTTCTGAAATATCTGTTTAAATGCACAGATATTTCAGAGAAATGCAGACTAAGTTTCTTTTATGAAAGAAATCACTAGGAAAATGGCCCATAAATATTGTACGAAAGGAGTGAATTTGATGCTGAAAAACAGCCAGAATACATATTTTAACACCTTCGAAGGCGTGGGCTTCCACGGACCCCCGGCCTATCAAGCAGCGCCTCGCTTCGCTCGGCTTTCAATCAATCTCCATCTCCTACTTTCTTCATTCTAACTCCTACTTTAAAAGAAAATTAAAACGCTGGAGCACTTCTCTGTAGGGTAGGGCTTCAAAATGGCATAGAATAATTCTTCTTCCTTTTACCATGGCTATCTTTTAATGTCATTCTATATCATTGGATTTCTTTTGTGGCTAACAGAAGGAGATTGACTGTTTGTGCTTCTTTGAGTCATTTCATGAACAACTTTTGATGTGTGCGTGACTGTGTGTCTTGTGTGCACCGTTCATAAATGATTTTATGCTATTATCATTATTTTTCTCCACTGGCCATTCAAGTGTTTCTTTAGGTTTTTGTAGAATGTGCCTTCCAAATGCCATTAAATATAGAATTCTTATTCTTATAATATCCATATCCATATATATATTATTATATGGAATTCCATATATTTTCATTATCATTTTTAGCTGTAACCACTGGTTATTAAACTCATTTAACCTAACCTAACCTGCCAGCGACTGGCGCGCAGTTAAAATGTATTAAGAATTATAATATCTCAAGAAAGAGTGATTTCTGACGGAAAAGCAATACACCAGTGTCTTTTATAAACAGAAGCACCTCATATAACACATAGGTGTCCTTCGTAGGGAGTATGGCGTTTTTCTGGAATAATACCCTTTCCGGTCCGAACTGGGAGGTCTGCGGCTCCCTAGGCTCCCCTCCCAACCGGTATAAATGGACGAGGACTGCGCGGTCATTTTCCTAGACACTGACTAGTTATTCCTTGCCTAAAATTTGTGCTTTTTTCAGATCGAGATATTTTTATTTGCCGGAAACCAATTAAAACGTATTTTTTTGTAATTTTCATCACCAAATCCTAGAATCTCCGTTTCCATTGATAACAATGTATCTCCATCAGAAAAAACGCTAAAACTTGGCCAAGATATATTAATCAGTGTCTCAGAAACCAGGGAAAAGACGGAAACAAGTGTGCCCCGCCCCGCCCCGCATTCGCCTTTCCGCCCGCCACTCTAAGCTCCGAGTGGTCCGCTCTGCCCCGCCCTGCCGGGAGGATTATTATTACCCTAACCGAACCGAACCTAACCTCCTAACGCGGTGGGCTCTGCCCCCCTCAACCCCTCGGCGAGATTATTAACCTAACCGAACCTTAACCTAACCTCCTAAAGGGTGGGAGGGCCTCTGGACGGGGAGGGTTTGTCTGTATGCGCTATTAGACAACTATATAATTTCTACAATTTGTATATAAGTTTTGAAGGTTACGCGGAAGTTGATTAATACTGCACAGTATACTGAGCAAAAAATAATACAGAAACGTATGTAGTAACGGGGGTAGAGACCGCGCAGTTCTTGTCCATTATAACCCCCAACCTAACCTGCCTGGGACACAAACCCCCTCCCCCCAGAACCCTCTTATTTTTCTTTTTCGACGGCTGCTGTAGGAGTTATAAAAATGCTGCAAATGGTTAGATCTACAAGTTTAGAACAGTTATAACTACGTGCCTTGTATTGCATTAAACTGCAGTAAACCCGTACTTGGGCAAAAAAAACTCAGTATATTTCTTGCTTTAACACACCCTCCTTTCCTAGTCCTACTACATAGAGCATTATATATTGCTGATCATGTGTCCACCTATATTCCTATCTAGCTATATAAGGAGAGAAGTATTGAGATGGAGCAAAACTCATCCCCCTGAAACTTTCTATCATGTGTAAACAAATTGATAACTTCGGCAATCCCTTGGTTCTTTATAATATAAGAGAGTACATCAAGAAACTTCAAAGACTTAGACCTCATCCACCTTTAATTCAGACATCCCTCAGATACGGAATAATACGTAACTTACCTTTGAGTTTGTTCAAGACCTCGAAGTAGTGGGGCTGAACACGGAAAGGAACCGAGGGAGAGGCAAGTTTAGGCAACATGGAGGCATGGAAATTCGGCGCCAAATATGAATGGCTGGAGCAAGTAGCCAAGTGACCAAGTTCCCTATATGATCTGTGTTATATCCTAGGTTCTGTGTTATATGCAAGGCTCTATGCTATATGCTAGGCTCTGTGTTATATGCAAGGCTCTGTGTTATATGCAAGGCTCTGTGTTATATGCTAGGCTCTGTGTTATATGCAAGGCTCTGTATTATATGCTAGGCTCTGTGTTATATGCAAGGCTCTATGCTATATGCTAGGCTCTGTGTTATATGCAAGGCTCTGTGTTATATGCAAGGCTCTGTGTTATATGCTAGGCTCTGTGTTATATGCAAGGCTCTGTATTATATGCTAGGCTCTGTGTTATATGCAAGGCTCTGGGTTATATGCTAGGCTCTGGGTTATATGCAAGGCTCTGTGTTATATGCAAGGCTCTGTGTTATATGCTAGGCTCTGTGTTATATGCAAGGCTCTGTGTTATATGCAAGGCTCTGTGTTATATGCAAGGCTCTGTGTTATATGCTAGGCTCTGTGTTATATGCAAGGCTCTGTATTATATGCAAGGCTCTGTGTTATAAGTTAGGCTCTGTGTTGTATGCAAGGCTCTATGCTATATGCTAGGCTCTGTGTTATATGCAAGGCTCTGTGTTATATGCAAGGCTCTGTGTTATATGCAAGGCTCTGTGTTATAAGTTAGGCTCTGTGTTGTATGCAAGGCTCTGTGTTATATGCAAGGCTCTGTGTTATATGCAAGGCTTTGTGTTATATGCTAGGCTTTATGTTATATGCAAGGCTCTGTGTTATATGCAAGGCTCTATGCTATATGCTAGGCTCTGTGTTATATGCAAGGCTCTGTGTTATATGCAAGGCTCTGTGTTATATGCCAGGCTCTGTTTTACATGCTACGCTCTGTGTTATATGCTAGGCTCTGTGTTATATGCAAGGCTCTGTGTTATATGCTACGCTCTGTGTTATATGCAAGGCTCTGTGTTATATGCAAGCCTCTGTGTTATAGCAAGGATCTGTGTTATATGCAAGGCTCTGTGTTATATGCAAGGCTCTGTGTTATATGCAAGGCTCTGTGTTATATGCAAGGCTCTGTGTTATATGCAAGGCTCTGTGTTATATGCAAGGCTCTGTTATATGCTAGGCTCTGTGTTATATGCTAGGCTCTGTGTTATATGCAAGGCTCTGTTATATATGCAAGGTTCTGTGTTATATGTAAGGCTCTATGCTATATGCTAGGCTCTGTGTTATATGCAAGCTCTGTGTTATATGCTAGGCTCTGTTATATGCTAGGCTCTGTGTTATATGCTAGGCTCTGTTATAGGCTACGCTCTGTGTTATATGCAAGGCTCTGTGTTATATGCAAGGCTCTGTGTTATATGCAAGGCTCTGTGTTATATGCAAGGCTCTATGCTATATGCTAGGCTTTGTGTTATATGCTAGGCTCTGTGTTATATGCTAGGCTCTGTGTTATATGCAAGGCTCTGTGTTATATGCTAGGCTCTGTGTTATATGCTATGCTCTGTGTTATATGCAAGGCTCTGTGTTATATGCAAGGCTCTGTGTTATATGCTAGGCTCTGTGTTATATGCAAGGCTCTGTGTTATATGCAAGGCTCTGAGTTATATGCTAGGCTCTGTTTTACATGCTACGCTCTGTTATATGCTAGGCTCTGTGTTATATGCAAGGCTCTGTGTTATATGCTAGGCTCTGTTTTACATGCTACGCTCTGTGTTATATGCTAGGCTCTGTTTTATATGCAAGGCTCTGTGTTATATGCAAGGCTCTGTTTTATATACAAGGCTCTGTGTTATATGTTATTCTATGTGTTATATGCAAGGCTCTGTGTTATATGCTAGGCTCTGTGTTATATGCTACCGTGCGCTCTGTACGTGTTATATGCTAGGCTCTGTGTTATATGCTACGCTCGATCTGTGTTATAGCCAAGGCTCTATGTAATATGCTACCTCTCTCTCTCTCTCTCTCTCTCTCTCTCTCTCTCTCTCTCTCTCTCTCTCTCTCTCTCTCTCTCTCTCTCTCTCTCTCTCTCTCTCTCCCCTTCTTCTATCCGTCCCAGGGATGACCTTAACCTTTCCTGAAAGTTTGGTTGAAATTAGGACAGAAATGGCGGACCCTTAACTGGCCAGACCATGGAGGTATATATTAGTATAAGCTATAGCTCCATGGGACAGACCAAGGAAGCTAGAGAACGTTCTCAAGCTTCTTTGGGACAGACGGACATTCAGTGAAAAACAATATAGAGAAACTCTGCGGTAAAGTTTTGCCATGCTTCACTAACTCCGTATACTCTTATGCGATATTATTATTATTATTATCATAATTATTATTGTTATTATTATTACTATTATCATTATTATTTATTTTATTGTTATTACTAAGATTATTATTATCAAAATAATTACTATTTATATTATTATCATATGATTATCATTATTACTAACAGTGATTATGATGCTTAGAAAGACAATTGGAATGGCTTTGTAGCCTACACATAATACCGTATTTAAAAATGTCCCTATCTATCTATCTATCTATCTATCTATCTATCTATCTGTATATATATATATATATATATATATATATATATATATATATATATATATATATATATATAATATATATATATATATATATATATATATATATATATATATATATATATATCGATCCTCATTCTACCTAATGCAGTAGAGACCACTGAGTTACAAAATTGTTCGACCCTCAACTTCAGACTAGAGAGTATCACCTCCGTGGTGTAGTGGCTAGCTCACCTAGCTACGAATCTGCGGGCCCTGGTTGGAATCCTGGCCAGGACAGTCGGCGTCCAGCCCAAGTTGCTGGTCATCCTTACTTTCGGGGTTGGTCGATAAATAGGTACCTGGGGAAGGTAACTGTGATAAGCCGGATGTCACACTATCCATGTGTTCCGGGGTAGCTGGTTGTCTGTACCCACCACAGCCTCAAGCACCAATATGCGACGGAGATGAGCACCGAGGCCCGTGCAGCTTAGCGTATGCCCCCATCTTTATATATATAATAGTATGCTCGTATTATGATACATTTGTATGCATACTTATTGTAATTAATCAAGGAAAGCAAGCTAAGAACAGTGCATTACTATAATGGAAACAAAGAGTGCGGATGTTTTAAACTTTAATCTTTAAAAAATTTAAGTGACCGCCTAAAGTCACACATGTTCACCACTTGTTTCCGGGTAGGGGTTTTCCCCTTCTGATTATTGACTTCAGTTTAACATCTTACTCATAGTACTGTACTACCTCTTTGAATTATAGTAATGCCTTTTTCTCAATAGTTATTACTTCTTGTTACTGTCTCCTAGCTTTCCTCTACCCCTTCCACTCTATCAACATTTCATTCCTCCATGCACGTTTTAAGGTATCATTTTTCCCTGAATGTGCGTGAAACTGCTGGTTGCTTGTCTTGACCAAAAAAAGTATATATTCGCCAGCATAATACACACACACACACACACACACACACACACATAATTTAAAGAAGTTTGGTAGTTGGTAGCTCTGACGGCGCATCATTACGTAATGCGAGTAGGAGGCGGCGAGCCAGAGGGAAAGCCCATGAGGTTGGCGGTCTGTGTGGCTGTGTCTGACGTCACCAATATTCTGAAGTGCCAGATGTACGTACACATATATTTATTTTTTCTTACAATTTAGGCTATTAACCAAGGCCAGAAACAAAAACGTAACAAAAAGCCCGCTTATGTTGACACTCATGTAGCATTTTGCAGAATTTAAAGGCTATAATATTATGAAAATGCCTGGCTGACTCTTATTAAAGTGAATTTTCCCCGGTTAGATCCACTTCTACATTTAGGTGGTTAATTGGCACTTGAAAGGAATTGTTGTATTTTTTCCCACTGCCCTTCCTCTTTATGTTGAAAAGAATCACGTCAAAATACGGCTGCATATGTATGTAGTGCTTTTAAATGGATGATATTAAGCCTATGTAGGAAATATGAGGTTAAAGTGAACGATTTTCCAAGAGGAGATTGCGTCGCAGTAGGAGATATGGGTGAGGATCGCCTTGGGGAGTAAATAGAGAAGGCTGCCGAGAGGGGAGGAAGAGGGCTACCTTGAGGAGAAAAACGCCACGTGGCACATTTGCAACTCCACTTGCAAGAAGCGTTGTTGTGGCAACCGGCTATGTTTGCGTGTGCCAGCGGGTCTATACTCAATACGAGTACGAGTATTCTGTGCACGACTTTGTACGTACTCATGTGTCATTTATATCACGGATCTATGAAGAGGTGAAGGATGAAGTTAAATCATGCTTAGTGATGATGACTGACGCGGTGCAAGGGTTAGTTACTTGCATAACAAGGGAGGAGGGAATTGTGAGTGCCAATGGCCTCTGGCAGTGACTGGCACTTACCATTCGTTCCCTGCACAGCTGACCCACTTTCTCTCGCTCTCTCTCTCTCTCTCTCTCTCGCTCTCCATGCAAATACGTATTCAATTATTATAAACAGGTATGAACTTTTTTTTGGACAAATTTCGTTGAGTGTGATGGCCTATTCGGGAATAAATAAAAAAATATATATATATCCCTCATAACTTCCTTGGAATTGGGAATACTGTGAATTTGGCGAGAGTTCTCCGTGTTTGCTATGTTCTGCAATGACGAGGGGTCCAGTCAGCGGAAACCCCAGCAACATGGGATATGACCACAGAGCTACCTACATTGCATATACGTACTACATGTAGCTCTGTAGATGTGACAATCAGAAGCTGCATGTGAGCCTGCGAAGAATATTGCTGTGAAAAACTGGAATGTGGAAGTTGCCATTACTTTTTTACATATACTAGTTTTAGATGCTTAGCTACAGGACGCTTATGATGGAACTTATGGAACTGATGGAACGCTATGCGTAGATGCTTACAGGAACTACCTCGCGTTGAAAAATTAGGTCTCACGTACGGCCTCTTGTAGCTTCCTTATTTTCTTATGTTCTTATGCTTAGCTACTATGTCATCTTGTCTAAATAGTCAAATTAATTATATCCATACAATCTTTTCATTCATTTATTTTCTCTTTAGCTCCGTTCTTTGTTTTTTGGTGTTCTTAGTAAAGGGCTGTGAAGATCTTTAACTCCGTTACATAATGTGTGTTCAAAGGTGGTTTAGGCTTCCGTGTACCAGTGTTAGGGAGGGCAGATCACTTCGCGAATATTAAAGTATTAAGATTAATCGATACTATACTATACCAATTAAAATCACACACTAGGGCATTTTTTCCAAGTCAGAGCAAGTGAACAATGATATACTGAATGGTAGGGGGACTGAAGCCAAAGTCGATTTTTCAACGAAATTCCTGAACTCTCAAACTACTCATTTCACAGCTTGTTAACAATACATTTTCACGATTAAAATATATGCTATCCCTTGTTGCTATCTCAAATGTACGTGGGAATGCTCAGAACAGCATTTAGCAACAAATAGGGTACACTTTCCCTCACGTGAAAATCCTGGTTGTGAAATCGCTTCATGTTAGTCATTTCTTCCTTGTAAAACAGCTGCCACGTATGCACATAACATTTTGATTTATTGCGGCTAAAGTAACAATATTCGGCAAAAACTTAAAATACAATGTTATGCCAGATATTGACGGAGTTCTAGTAAATACAATATCAGTGTTCTATAGGTTCAAACGGGAAATATAAATAAAACACTGAAAGCAAACATGACAACTCACAGAAATGGTTGAGTTTTCATCCTCCAGAAAATATTAATATACCACACTGTAAAAACTAATTAAACCTCCACAAAACTATATGTAGATTAAGTAGAAATAATATAGGTTTATTTTTATGCTATATAATTTGAGTTTGAGTGTGTATAAAGAGGTTTTGATAAATGTGGTTGGTATGGCAGCGCGAGGCTAGGAGGAGGGTGAGGAGAAAGGGAACACTGCGGCCTTTCCTGCGGCAGCGGCTGGAGATACCACATCTACACCTCCGCACAGGCCGCTGTTCTACCATTTTCACCATCATTCCTCCGTTATTTCTTAACCCTACCGTACTAACTAGTAATTTATTCAAAAGGTGTTTGTTTAGTGTAAAGGAAACTTGCAAGATGTCCTACAGAAGCCGCAGGTGAGTAATATTAAAGTAATTTTTTTATAGTTACAATATGGCGGAGGTGAAATCTTCCTCATCGATTTTATTCTTTGTTCATTTTTTGGTGTTTCTATGTGTTGTATATGTATCTTTTACCATGTATGGTATGTTTGATGTGTAGAATGTGCTGTGTGATGTGTTTAAAAGGTGTCGTATTGTAGTTACCGCTCGATGATGAACGATGAAGTTAAAATTATACTAATCGTTCCCTGCGTCGCCATTTTGTGAAACTTTGTAGTCATGTTGAAATTTGTCATTCTTGCAACTTGTCCATTTTATTTACGTCTAATCTAGTCTTATTAAGACCTATGCAGACACGGGAATGCATAACAGTTAGTGGAGTTAAGAGTTGTCGCTTTGAAAGACTGATTTTTATTGGTAATTTATAATGCATGTACTACGACGTGCAAGTGCCCGAGCTGATTTTGGATAGATTTTCCTGCTATTGTCTTAACCAAGCGTGGCGTGTAGTGGCCGCTGATGGTGACGGGCGGCGTCTGGCCTATTAGCTAAACCTTTGATTTAACGTCCTACTTTTTGCTACTTCGCGGCCAGAAATACGGGACCGTACCCATAGACAGCGCGGCTAGAGGTGCGACCACCTTGATTTATGTTGAATGAGTAAAACTGCAGTTTAATGCAATACATTGACATTGGTAACGTAACCTGACCTAACTGATGGGGCTGCGCCCCCCCCCCCCCCCCATCTTCTGGCGACCCCGCAAGGTCAATAACCTGACTTGGACATTAATTACGTAATTTAGCCTAACTCCCTGAACCCCGTCAAGTTATTTTCCGACTGAATAAGTAGGGGTTAGAAATACTGCAAACGGTCATCTTAAGTTGAGAAGGGCGATACCTACGTGGGTTCTACTGCAGTTCAATGCATTACAAGGCATGGTATTATAGCCGGCCTCAACTTGTAAATCTGACAGTTTGCAACATTTCTAACCCCTACAACACCCGTCGGAAATAAAAAATAACGGGGGCGAACCCCCCCAGCGTGGTTAGGTTACCTAATCAATGCCAGGCTAGGTTAGATAACTAGCGGGGGGGGGGCAGCCATGTAAAACTGGTTTAGTACCATACTCCCTATTGATCAATACTCTCCTGGCATAACTGGGGGGCTGCGCCCCCCTGCTAGTTAATTAACCTAACCTGGACATAGTTTACGTAACAACTTAACGGTGGTTAGCTAACTAAACTGCAGAAGGACCAATATTGGGGTCAATTTACTTAAGTTCAGTATATTTGATTATCTTTGCTCCGTGAAATTGATTGTATAGGGTAGCGCCCCACGGGGTCCAGTTACGTACGGGGAGTATTGGTCTAAATCAGTTTTACTGTACCAAAATGTTTTTGTAAGTGTCTTGGTTTATCCGAATCTACTGCAGTTAAATACTAGGCACGTAGTTATAGCCGTCCTTAACGGGTATGGCCATTTGCAGTATTTATAACTAACTACATAAGCCATCTAAAATTAATAACATATTAAGGGGGCCTGGGGGGCGCAGCACCCCCTCCTCGTAGGTTAGGTTAATGAACTAGCGGTGGGGTCTGGGGGGCGCAGTCCCTAGGTCAGGTTACGTAACCAATGTCCATGTATTGGAATAAACCAGTTTTACCCCAGTTGTTGTTTGGGTGGTTAGGTTAGTGTTAGGTTAGGACGATAGCCCTCGGGGGGGTGCAGAGTGCAGACTCCCTTTGGTTAGGTTAGATTGATAGGTATATAATAAGAGCGTTTGTCCGTAATCGCCCCTGGCCGATAGTTGTCACAAGTCATTTAAGAAATTCTCTTGAATTCACATTGGCAGCATTTCACTCTTGTGAAAGATTTTAATTGATATCATGGTTAGCGCATGCCAATGACATGAATAGCCTCGGCTTTATTCACAGGATATTCTTAGTCCCTTCACACCCAGATCTTTCCTTTGCTATATACAATTGTATGGTGTTAGCCATAAAATTACGAAAACTGAATATATCAAATTAGTTAGTCGACAAGGATACTAAACAGATAATATATTTTACATATTGTTTATATTCACTAAAAATCGTCTAATGGTAGCTAAATTACAAAGAAAATTGCGTTCTGGGCCTCAGGGGTCAAAAACAGTAATGAGATATTCTAGGTCAAGGCTATAGTAACGAAATTGTGAATGGAAATAGTTTATAATATTTCCAAGCAATTCGGACAGTTTTGTATGCTTTTGTTCCATTCATTAACACGTTGAATTTGACCTCCAATTATTACCACTTAATAATTAATTTGTATCCAGCTCTAATTACAAATGTTTCCAGTTGTCCCTATTTTAAAGAACTGGATACTCCATACCATTTGTCTGACTTCAAAAAATCATGAACGGTGGCTCCCATGGTTTATAGAAATTGTTTGCCAGTGCCATGGCGAGATCCAGTCTATCTGAAGCTGGTGCAAGTTCTCAGTACAGTCATGGAAAGTTATTGCTAATGACTTCACTTTCAGGCTCATCTATAATTAGTTAATCCTAAGATCCCATTCTAGGTCTCGGTCCCGTTCTCGTTCTCGTTCTCGTGACCTTGACCGCCGTCGTGATAGGGATGACTGGGGTGGTGGTGGTGGTGGTGGTGGAGGAGGAGGAGGCGGTGGAGGATCTCGTGGAGGCTGGGGTGCCGGAGGGGGACGTCCATCACTGAAGGGGAGACAACCTGGGGAGCGTCTTCGCAAGCCGAGATGGGACTTGACCAAGCTCACCCCCTTTGAGAAGAACTTCTATCAGCCCACTCCTACTGTTCTCAATCGCTCACAGTATGATGTGGAAAAATACAGGTAAGGCTATTGATATTAGCTATTTGGGGTCAAGTGGTTTAAAAGATAAAATAGCATAATGACTGCTTTGAAGTATGAAAAGCCTATTTTTGGGATCTTTTTGAGTTTTTAGCTAGCTCTGGAGAGGACCTAAAATGTGCCCATAAAGTATATCCATTACCTGACTTGTGATCATTATGTCTACAGAACTGATAAGGAGATCACCCTACGAGGAAGAAATGTTCCCACTCCCATCTGTACCTTTGCGGACTATAATTTTCCTGATTACGTCATGGCCGAGATCCGAAGACAGGGATACGAGCAACCGACTCCAATTCAGGGTCAAGGATGGCCCATCTCACTCCAAGGAAGGGACTTCGTAGGCATTGCACAGGTAATGTAGATGTACTTTTTATTCTTTTAGCCTTTTGAGTTAACGGTTGGCACAGTGTAGCCAAGGCAGGAGGCACAGGATACATTCACGATGGGGGCTAACGGTTGGCACAGTGTAGCCAAGGCAGGAGACACAGGATACATTCACGATGGGGTTAACGAAGCAAGGTTGAATATTTAGCCCTAATCCTGTAGCAAACCCACCACTGAGTTTACTGTGGTTTATATGAAGTTTTGGTGCAGCCAACCTGAATGTGGAACAAGGAATATTATTTTGGAAGGCCTAAGTGTATGTCAATAAGTATTTGTGAATAATTAAGCTGATTTGGAAATTATTGCCTTGAATTTCTATGAATTGTAGGGTGGTGCAGGAAGTTCTGGTAATTGTGAATATTTCATTAGCTTATCGACAATAGCTAGCATGTCTAGGTATGAATAAGTGGGCCCTGGTTAGAATCTGAGCCAGGGCTAGTCGGCGTCCAGCCCACCAGATTTGCATTCTTCCTTTCGGGGTTGGTTGATAAATGGGTACCAGGGAAGGTCCTGAACAGTGGTAGCCCGGATGTCGCATTAACCCTGTATCCCTGGGTAGTGGGTTGTCACCCACCACGGGCTTAAGGGCTGATGCGATGGAGATGAGCACAGAGGCCACACAGCATAGCGTATGCCCCCATCTTTACCTTTACCTTGCCTTATATAGTGGTCATGGTTGAAATAAGATAGTAGTACAGTGTACCATGGTTCAACTGCAGTGACTGCCATTGGTGGAAAATAAAGTGCTTCAGTTAGGATCTTATATCCAACAGCTAAATCTTACCTGGTCTATCAACAGAAAAACATAGATTGTAGTTTGTTACTATGTCTATAAATTCTTGTTGCAGACTGGCTCAGGTAAAACTTTGGGTTACATCCTGCCTTCCATCGTACACATCAACCATCAGCCATATCTTGAGCGTGGAGATGGTCCCATTGCCCTGATACTGGCTCCTACCAGGGAGCTGGCACAGCAGATCTTGACAGTTGCTCAAGATTATGGTTCCTCCTCAAAGATCCGATCCACCTGCGTCTTCGGAGGTGCACCCAAGGGACCACAGATTCGGGACTTGGAGAGAGGTGTTGAGGTATGTATGTTCCATCTTGTATGGATTTATTATTTGAGACTAGAAAAAATGGTAGGCTCAAGTACGTATAGAAAAAGGGTGCTACTATAGCGTGCGATCTACTGGGACATTTGCACTAATGCGTGCGGTATACCGGGACATTTTACACTAGCGTGCGATCTACCGGGACATTTGCACTATAGCGTGCGGTATACCAGGACATTTTACACTAGCATGCGGTCTACATTTCTTACTCGTTATTTACACTACACTTACACTTCAGGCTGCAACTTCCTATTGCTATATGATATTGTCCATTATACAGTAGAGTATTATAGGAAAAACAAAACTAAGTAATTTATTAAGCACAGGCCGATATTCCCCGCCCCTGTCACTTTTTTCTTTCTTGCCTAACACTACCTACCACATTGATAACAAGGCTCTGCTTCTTGTGGTGTGTCCAGAAGATTGCTTTCACGTAAAAACTTAACTGCTGTTTCTTCTGTCAAGATGACACTTCTGTAGAATTCTTTCAACAACATTGTAAAGGAGTGGTGTCAGACTGATGTTCTCGGCTTGAATTTTAGGAGGATACTGAGACATTACTTCGTTGATAGCCTATTTTATAAGTTGAGTAGGGTCCCGGTGCTCAGGTCAGGTGTGAACTTGTTAGAATGCACATTAAATCTATGGGGTGGGTAGTCAGGTCAGGCGGGATCTTTGTAGACCACACGTTAGGGGAGCGTAGACTGCAGGCCCCAATGTAAACCGCACGCTATAGTAGCACCCACCAAGATTATGGTTCCTCAAAGATCCACCCACAGGGTGGCTCGGTTGGTAGAGTCGTGGACTCGCATGTAGAATCCCTGCATTCGGTCAGCGGTTCGAGTCCACCAAGTTCGTCCTGGCGTGGTGGCGCTTTGTATAGTCAATAACCTTATAGTTGGTACTTGCCAAGTGTCTAGATAGGATCAAAGTATCTTATCCTCAAAGATCCGATCCACCTGCGTCTTCGGAGGTGCACCCAAGGGACCACAGATTCGTGACTTGGAGAGAGGTGTTGAGGTATGTACGTTACATCTTGTCAGGTAACTAAAGGGTAAAGAGCACTTAAAAAACTTATCAAGTAATGAAGGGACATTTTCCCTCCCTCCCCCCCTTCTCTCAATCTCAATCCGCCATAAAACTTATCAAGTAATGAAGGGACATTTTATTTCATGCGCCTTTTCTCCCCAGATCTGTATTGCCACTCCAGGCCGACTGATTGATTTCCTGGAAGCTGGGAAAACAAACCTTCGGCGTTGTACGTACCTTGTTTTGGATGAAGCTGACCGCATGCTGGACATGGGTTTTGAGCCGCAGATTAGAAAAATTGTGGATCAGATCAGGGTAAGTTGAGAACCTAATCTGTATATCAGTGATGTGTTTTACATTAAATATCATGTTTAACATAAGATTTATCATATATTTATTATAAAAATATCTTTACCGGTGATGATACGGTGGCAATGTTTAATATTTTGCATTAAATTATTCTAAAAAGAAATTAGCTTTATAATTGTTTCTTTTACAGCCTGACAGACAGACACTTATGTGGTCTGCAACATGGCCCAAGGAGGTGAGGAATCTCGCTGAAGACTTTCTGAAGGACTATATCCAACTCAATGTTGGATCTCTTTCCCTTGCTGCAAACCATAACATTCTGCAGATTGTGGATGTGTGCCAGGAAATGGAAAAGGATACAAAGTTAGTGCTAAGCTATACTGTATGGTCTTACTCATTTGGAAATATTTGTCTTCATATCCTACTGTTATAGAAATCTTTTAAATTGTAGTTTGATGTGTAATGATCATATTCGGGCTTTTCTGTTTTCCACCATGATTCACACCAGAATTGAATTATACTCTTGCTTTAAAGTTGTTGGCACTGTTGTGAAGAATGGTAGAGATCGGTCAAGAGTCCATTTGAACATTACATGCACATGTGAAAATTCATTGTACTTTCAGGAAAGGTACCTTACCTTTCCTGCTCCCTTTCCAAAGGACAAATTTCAGATGATAGCATTCATAATCAAGAAACTAATTTTTCTTAACAAGTGCAAATTGTTTGATTTGCAGGGTCCCTTATAATCAAGTAATTTATTTTTAAACTCAAATGATATGACTTGAATTGCCCCTTAGACTCCGGCAGCTACTTGAAGAAATCCTGGCAGAAAGGGAAAGCAAGATCATCGTGTTTGCTGAAACCAAAAGAAAGGTCGACGAAGTGACTAGGCGAATGAGACGCGAAGGGTAAAGAAAATGCACTTGTATGATAGATCCTAAGGATCAAAGGATCACGGTGTCATTCTTCTACCTGGAGCTACCTCAGGCCTTTGGGACACGGCAGACTTTGCTTATTTTGAGTTCTCTTAAATTGTAAAGCTGGATTAACAGCTAGCAAGGAATAGAGCATTTCAAAAGAAAGCAAAGTCTGTTTTGCCTAGTGGTAAAGATTCCTCTTCATCCCCCTTTCCTTGTTTTCTGTAGGCTGCGTCAGTTGCTCAATGAGATGGCGCAGGAGAAGGCTAACAAGACTATAATCTTTATCGAAACGAAGAGGAAGGTGGAGGATGTTACTCGGGGTTTAAGGAGTACTGGGTAAGATGAGGCATCCTGCATGCTGTGTCATTGCCTCGGGTTCATGCGACCAGTTTGATTAGAAGAAAATATGAGTTCAATATTCTGTGGAAGAGTAGATTTTATTCAGTATTTCCCCAAGAATAAAGCTTCAGTAAATCTTAAAATAGAGTCCCTTAGGTCTGCCTAAGGTAGCATTTTTTTTTATATAATATATCCTAGAATCTTGGTTATATAGAAATCTAATATGAAATTACATCTATTGTTTGTAATCTATGAACCTTACAAATGTCTTCTTTTTTGCTCAGATGGCCTGCTATGTGTATCCACGGTGATAAGTCACAGCAGGAGCGAGATTGGGTATTAAGTGGTGAGTATTTTTGTGAAAAGGATGAAGATGATGGATTTAAAACATTACTTCTATGGTTGAATGTATTTTCATGCCGAAAACTTCACCCTATTTCAGAGTTCCGTTCAGGGCGGGCACCAATCCTGGTGGCCACTGATGTTGCTGCTCGCGGCTTAGGTAAATATGTATAGTATTTTAAGTCTAATTCACTCTCGAAATGGGTGAGTTACAACTGAATTCTGATAGGGTAGGGCACCAAAATAAGTCCAGACTGTACATAGGTGGTTTCATATAGTGGGAAAAGCCTTTGGCTTGCCATCATTATTGCAGGTGATCACAAAGCTGACAGTGGTGATGCTTTCCACCTGCATGATGTAAGACAGGCTCCACACCGTTGGTTGTGTAAAGCTTCTTCAAACTCTGGAGTGATAGTCTGGTCATGATGCAGGTGTAAACATGCATCATTGTCCAGACTAAGTATTGACGCCACAATCATGAGTAACCGTGCTATATGTGTATATTTAAACTTGCCATATTTGGGTATTTCCTCCAACCCAGTAACCTAAGTTCTAATGGGGTTTTTGTCATGATAACGTTCCCAAAATGTTCACAATTACACTTATGGATGTGGGCAAATGGATGATACCTTGATATGGGTAAATTGATATAAATTTAGGTGTAATGAAACTTCGGGAAGCTTTTTACTTTTGTAGTTTCATGATGGGTTAAAGACCTTAATGTTTTATAATAAAGCCTTTATTAAAGGTAACTGTGGGTGCCTCCAGAGGTTAATGAAGCAGTTCCCCTTGCATGGAGCCACTGTTAATTCAGTCTGGTCTTCTCTTTTGCAGAGGCACTCATAGAGAGATAATGCACGGAGGGTGTTTCGTTGCATTAGGCTCCGGTGCCTCTGAGACTCGTCGTGTATCACTGAGCACGAATACGCTTTGGTGCCAAACGTCCAGGGGTGCCAGACAGGTGGTCATGTTGCCTTGGCCATCCGGAGGTGGCAGAGGTCAACGATGACTAGCTTGCGGTCGCCTGCAGCCTGTGTTGGTCTTCTCGGACCCACTCTGGTCTGCAGCAGTCCGCGCTGGTCTCACCTGGCGTGCCCATCCTGGAACGGCGGCCCATTGATTCACTACTGTAGCATCGTGACAAGCCACACATGCCCCTGACCTGTGGTTCATGGGACCTGAACAGGCCTTATAATAGGCCCTGACCCCAAACACAGGGCCCTCAGCCCAGGGAATGGACGTCCTTTAAGGTCCACCCCGGCCCCCACTTGCCGCTGCCTCTCCCGCTCTGCCACATATTGAACGTAGGTATCTCCGCGGGAAGCAGTGGTTGCTGGGGGCATGAGGGGTGCATGCTCGCAGTAATTTTTAGGCTTTAGTAATAAAACTGAATGGAAGTTTTTAGTTCTCAAACTAATTAACGTTCAGAAATGAGTGTGCACCCATTGAGGGCTCGAGTGTTTTAAAGCCACAGGTGGTTGTGGAGAAGGCTTGATTTAGTGATTTTAAGTGAATTGCGAATTAGCATTTGATAGATTACATCATGGGGTCATTTCACAATTACTTAACAAATAATTTTTTTTCTTGCTTTTCTGGCTTGTTCTTTATTGCTGTCTTATTGCTTTCTTTGAAATGGCCTGAACTGCCAAGTTTTCCTGTTTCACATGCTTTAAGAAGCATTTGAATTTTTCCAAAATGAATAATTTTGGTCTTTAAGGATTAAGCTTGGCAGTTGCTGTTCTGAGAAGTGCACAGCAATAACATAAGTTTTACTGCCTAGATGTGGATGATGTGAAGTTTGTCATCAACTACGACTACCCATCTTGCTCTGAGGACTATGTTCATCGTATTGGCCGAACTGGCCGATCAGACAAGACCGGAACTGCCTACACATTTTTCACTGCGGATAACTGCAAGCAATCCAAGGATCTGATTGACGTGCTGAAAGAGGCAAATCAAGTTGTAAACCCACGTCTGTACGAGATCATGGATATGGCTCGTGGTGGCGGCGGCAAAGGTAATTTTTTATTTGTTTTGGAAGGACTCTTAGTGACCTGATTTACAATTTAGTGTTTTACAGTGTTTATAAGCATTATTTTGTAATGGTGTTTTTAAGTCATGTTCAACTTTCAGTATTTATTGCTTTTATTGCCGTTTTGGTATAATCTTACAATACCCAGTTGATTTGTGACATTGTAATAGTGCATGCCTGTATGCCTTATTTCTTGTGCAATGATTTTTTTTTTATTCAGATACATGACGATTGGTTAGGTTCTATTAATTAATCAATTTTTCATTTACTATTAGGTTCTATTTGCCGATTTTCCTTTACACTTTTTTAACCACATTTTCACGGAACTTTATAGCCCTCCCCACTATCAAAAGGGTCAAAATTGTCATGGTCATATTATAGTTATTATTAATTTGCTCAACAAATGAGGCCTCAAAACATAAGGAACTAGTAATCTATCAAATGGAAGAAAAGCAAAAAAAAAAGGAAACTGCAATACAAGTAATATTTACCCAACTTTCTACAAAAAGTTGTTGGATTTTCCTGTCACTCCCATGGCTAATTTTTTTTTTTTTTTTTTTTTTCTCTTTTCTCTAGGCCGCAATCGCTGGAGGGGACGCGATGACGACAGAAGGGGAGGATTTGGACGTGATCGTGACCGTGATCGCGGCCGCATGGGTGGTAGTGGTAGTGGTAGTGGTTCAAGAAATGGCTACAGCAATGGAAATGGATATGGTACGTCACAAGGGCATGGAAGAGATAACCAGTTTAGAGGCGGAGGCAACAGCATTACTGTGACCAATGGGGTGGGTGCAGGCCATGCTCGGCTCGGCGGGCCGCCACCACTCATGGGTGCGGGGTCAATGAAGGCTACAATGAGCCAGGCACCATCCCAGGGCCATTTAAATGGCCCCCAACGTCCACCCGTCCAGAATGTGGCCATGGGCATATTCAACCAGGCTCCCTCCGTAGCTGGTTCTGTTGGTGGCCTGGGCATGATGGGGGCCATGCCTGGTGCACTGACCTGGCCGCGGCAGTGACCCCGCGGCTGCCCTAGTCAAGCTCCTGCCTCCTGCTCTCCAACTGGGGCCTTGCCAAGTCGATGCCTCAACTCTTGCTGCGGCGACTCATCTCCGTATCAAGTGTCAAGTGATCCTCTCAGTCCTATGTAACTGATGATGGGGCCTCACTTGGCAAGGCTTCTCATCATGTATCTAAAATATTTTGTGACCTAAGTTTATTGTATGCACAGAATTGGAAGTTTTCCATTCCAACATGCTGATGTAGCCTTTTAAGTGAAAAAATTGATATGGCATGTTTGGCAAGTGAGGTGTTCTATTCAGTAGATATCAGTAGTTAGTTTTGAGTTTACTATTGACGTGTTGGTATCTATTACAGCTTACTGAAGCCCGGGCCGGAGGTGACCGCTTACCGCTGCACCATCCCCTTTCTAGGAGATTAGAGGTTGCGCACGTTACCACTAAGTACTTGGCAGGCCTGGTTGTCAAGGGTAGGGAAAAGTTCGGCTCTCCCCATCATAAGTGCGGATACCTGCGCCATTCCTCCTTGTCTACGGAACTGCTGTCTGCTTAAGCCAACAACGTCGTTGTTAGTTACCCTCACTGTCCAAAGCCAGTCAAGTCAGCATGTCTTCATTATATTTTTTTTTATTACCCCCTTCCCCCAAAAAAACCAAATATTCCATTGTCAGTAGGAAGGAATAATTTTTTAGTCTTTTTGTTGTACTGTATAGATATTATTTTTCAATCAATCAGTTTTGAAAACTTGTGTATGGACCAATGAAACTTTGTAACCCTCTGAATAAAACAACATTGAGTAATTTACAGATATTCCAACCCTTATACAGGATTGCAGTGATGGTATTACGGTTTAAAAGGTTAAGGAATTAGGTTAATGACAACAGGTCTTTAATCAAGGAACTGTTGTACAACGTGAATAAACAGACATATATATACTTGTGAGATTGATTCAATAACAGCATTATTAATCTGCAGGAATTCCTACGTTTGAGTTCTGTAGATTTTCATAAGTTTTCCTGTAACCATATGGGAAATTCCGGACTTTCATTATGGTCCGAGAGTGAGACTTGAGAATCTTGACTGCTTCAGTGTGCTCAATATCTTCAAAGTTTGTGCCATTTGCAGATATTATCTGATCAGACTCCTTTAGACCCAGATGTTCTGCTTCCGTGTTGGGCGTCACTTTGGAGAAGTATATTCCGCAGAAGTGTTCCTTTCCTCCCCGGATGTTGAATCCTAACTGAGAAAAGAGTATTAATCTGGGTTCTGTTCACTTTTTTTTGTAGTATGTAACTACATTTGAACAATGCTTGGTGTCAACTGGAATGAAACTAATATTAATTACTCACAGGATCTGAAGCTCTTTCACGGAGGAGAGTAACTGAACGCATGAAGAACTGTTCAAGGTTGTTGCTGTATCCCGGGTGGTTGGAACGCTGCAAGAGAGCGAGTTTTGTTAATAGGCACTGTGGTGCCAGGTTGTAGAAAAAAAAAGTGCCTTATGTGTCGGAAAACTTTTTAGAGTAATTGGGAGTAGTTTTTACCGGCCTATAGCGCTTGAAGGCAGTTGCTTACAATTCAATCATCTCTGTTAGGTGAGATATAATATGCAGATAAATTTAGTAAGTGACATTGGAGTCGAAGCCAGGTGGTAGAAAATTCCGGATATTCAAGACCAAAATGCCGTCTGTTCTATGCTATCACTCTCCATTGGTCAGCCTGTAACTTATATTTATTTTCTAGAACTTGCAGTACATAGGCCTACTTGCTGTGCTGTGATCTATCTAATTTGTTTCCCTATTTTTTGTAGTTTTTCTTAAATACAACCACTTTCACTTGAGGAGCAACCAAGTGGTGACTGGAGAGTACTACTGCTACCTACATCTACAATCTGTTAGCATGTTTCTCCACATGTAATTATATTGTGGGTACTATTAAGAGGTGGAAAATCCTGATCCCTTGCTGCTTACTGACTGATATTTGATGCCAGGAGAAGGGAATAGTACGGTTCTTTATAATTTCAGCTGTATTTTATCATAATTAACCATATCAGGTAAACATAGGCATAATTATAAGCATGAGACCTCGATAGAATGCAATTTTCGCCTGGTCAAAAAAAAAGTATAGTACTAATTTTTTGCTTATAATTGTACTTTCTTTGTGGACCGATACACCACTTTTATCGACCCCCCCTTCTCTCTCTCTCTCTCTCTCTCTCTCTCTCTGCATCATAGGGAGGCTGGTTAATGGCAGAAAAAAAGTGACCACTAAAAGCCAGCTGGTTATTGCCATGCCTCTACAGCAGATAGGGAATGAGTTACAAAGGAAGTTGGCCAATTACATTTGAGGTGTCTTCACATTCTTCTGTTTTTGTCTTAGAAAGGTTGAAAAACAGAATTAGGAAGAGTATATCAAGGAATGGGATGAACAAAAAGGGAGGGATTTCTCTATTAATTCCTATATTCGTGCACAAAAAATGTTTTTGTAATAGTCTGATAAGAGTATTAAACATTTTAAGGAATCATAGTAAATTGTCACATTAGCCCAATGACCATCAACAAATTATCTTCATAGCATGAAGTGTGATCATCAATCTTAATGCCCAATTGATGATGATTGACAATAATGATGCCCAATTCTTAACAATCTCCAAACATTTATTTATCTCAGAATGGTTACTCTTATCTCCATCCTCGAATATTTGTAAATTCTCATTTGACCCTAAAAAACATTTTATTCCTATAATTTCAAAAATTAGACTTCATTCCCCATTCAGGTTTCCTAGTCCCGAACATCTTTTATGGCACCACTTCCTTACATCGAATAGAGTTTGCTCCTACTCCACTACCACACTTCACAGGGAAACCTTCCCACTTGTATATTTTGCTCTATTTTCTTGCCTGTTACCATCATCTTCGTCTTGGACATATTCAGACCTCTTCTCTCCATTGCTTGCTTCCAATCTATAAATATCAACTTCCTCCTTTGTCTCAGCTATCAAAACTAAATCATCTGCATATAGCAGCTCCCATGGATCTCCTGCTTTACATTCCTTTATGGCCTCTTCCATCACTACCACATACAAAAGAGAACTGAGCCTTGATGCACCCCCACACCTACCTCAAAGGCATCAGCTGATGTTCCTCCAGCTACTCTCACCTTTGATCACCCTTCATACAGTGCCATTACCAACCTTACAAGCCTCTCCGGTACCTTTTGTCTTTGTAATAGCCATCTAATTGTCTTTCTTGGAATCCTGTCAAATGCCTTTTCCAGATCCACAAACACATGATACAGCCTTTTCTTCTCCTTATATTTTCCCTGGAGATGTCTTGTGATGAAGATTGCATCAGTAGTTGACTTTCCAGCCAGAAAGCCAAATTGGCAGTCATCGATCTTGACGATTTTCTTAAGCCTTTCACCACACCCTCTCCCAAATCTTCATCCTTCAATGCATCAATACTGGTCACACTGACAAATAGAGCTTCCATTTTTAACACATATTTTGACCTATCTCGTTAGAGGATCAGATGAAAGGAATCATCTCGAACCAATCAAAAAGCCCTAACTAAATCATCTCGCTAGTTTCCTCGTGCTTTACTGCATTAGTGAATCTTAGCCATAGTACCTCGTTGGGTGGGATCCAGGGTGGTGGATGTTCATAAGGTGGAAGCTCCATGGCTGTTTGCTATATATGAAAGAAAGAAAAAGCACCATTACTATCAACTTTAAAAATGATCAATTAATTCCACACTACATGGTTATACTTATTATGCAATGACATGTACCTGCTTTAGCAATCTTATGATACATTCAATGAATATGGTAGTTGTTATATTAGGAACGTGCCTTCGCCATAAGAACATAAGAAAATAATGAAGCTACAAGAGGCCGTGAGACCTACGAGTGGTAGTTCTTGTAATAAGCCAACAAGCTTGGGAGACTGGAAAATAGAGATTGTTGGGTGGGGGAGGTACTGCCAACCCAACAACTGCTGGAGCCATTACGATCTTACAGAAAACAAGGGCACGGCTGCCACCACATTTGTAACACACTGCCCACCACCACCCATTGCCACACAAGACACACTCCCACAGGCACGGGTACAACCACACTTGTCCACGTAACACACCACCTCACCTCAAAAATGGATCTTCATGTGCTTGGCAATTTCATTCTTTGTCTTGAAACACTTGCTACAAATATCACACTTGAACTCCCACAAGCCAGTGTGTCTAAAGGTGTGTTTGTTGAGTTCAGAACTGGTATAAAACCTTTTCCCACACTCCAGACATTCATAATCTTTAACACCACTGTGTCTCAGGGTGTGTTGGGTGAGGGAACTCTTTTCAATTAATCTTTTCCCACACTCCAGACATTCATGATTTTTCACACCACTATGCATCAGGGTGTGTGTGGTGAGGTAACTCTTTCGAGCGAACCTTTTCCCACACTCCAGACATTCATAATTTTTAACACCACTGTGCATCAGGGTGTGTGTGGTGAGGGAACTCTTTTCAGTGAATCTTTTCCCACACTCCAGACATTCATGATTTTTCACTCCACTGTGCGTCAGGGTGTGAGTGGTGAGGTGACTCTTTCGAGTAAACCTTTTCCCACACTCGAGACATTCATAATTCTTAACACCACTGTGTATTACGGAATGTCTCTCAAGCAGACTCTTGTATTTAAATGTTTTGTTACACTGCTGGCACTTCAGCTCACTGTCTGCTTTGTGGCCTGAGCTGCCAGCCTCCAGGTGATTCTTGCCATCACTCCTGTGCCTCCCCACACCTGAAGCAGACTGATCCTGCTGCTCCCGACCACTCATGCTGCTGCCCAGCCCCACAGTCTCCATCGCAGCAATACTCTCCCCAGCACACGACGACCGGTCCTGCGGGAACCTTCGGGGATGCCGGAGCGAGTCGGGTCAGTGTCGGGTGGAACAGCCGACTTGGACTGTGACCTCAAAACCTGCAACATTGGTGACAGTCAGGACACAGAACCACATGCTGCCTTGACACTGCTTCTGCCTGCGGGGCCCACACCCTGCTTCCTGCATCACTCACACCACAGTGACCACACTTGGCAAGGCATCCTCTCCTTCCTTCTCTTTGACCTACATTAAGACATAATACAGTAAGCCCTCGCTTTAACAAATCAATTGGGATAAGTAAGTGACGTTATATCCGAAAATCTGTTTTATCCGAGGGATCCAAACTTCTCGCATATAACAAAATTTGTTCGTTATATGAAATGAAAAATCGCTATTTCCGACCATAATGAAATTTGTTCGTTACATTAGATGAAAGTTTGTATACTTACGTACATGCAGCCATTACAAATACAACACATATAGTCGTATACAGGGAAATAACATGTTCAGCTGGCCCACCGCCGAACCGAACCCCGGATTTACTGAACTTATTCGGTAAATCACTGCATACACCGGACTGGCAGAAAAAGTTTGTTAAACCGAATTAAGTTATACCCATGTCCAGAACAAAAATGTCCATGTATTGTATTAATCTGCAGTTTTAATGTTTTTGGACAAACGGAAAATGTGGTGTTAAATAATGCAATAGCCTTTATTTTTCCTTTTCATCTGTTAAAAGTGGAACTGTTCCTGAAAATTTCCACGTCGGCGAGTGTTCCACTGTAGGCGAGAGTTCTCGATTGGTGTTTTGGCCGGCGATAATTCCCATCGGCGATAGTTCCATAAACCTTTCCCTTCACCCCTTCAACACTTGATAAATTTTCGGTTTAGTTCATCCCGCTATTTTCAAGACTAAACTATTTTTTTCTGATAGATTTTGATGTGTTTTGAATGAAGCTGATAACTGTTTACCGGCAATTTTTTATTTTTTATTTTTTATATATTTTTCTAATAGCGAGATGACCTAAACCGAAAATGTACCCAACACTCAACCTAACATGACTTGGTGCCATTTTCATCTTTGCTGCCTGGCACTAGACTAGGTCCAAGAGCGATAGTGTGGTACAAAGTAGAATAATGCGAGGGCAGGATATTTCATGGTATGCATAACACATTCATCATGCAATGTCTACCATTAGTGTCCCTGGCATGGCGGGCTTTGAAATAAGGTGCATCAGAGATTATTGCATGAGGCTAAAAAATATGAAACAATAATTATAACCAAGTAAGACTGCTCCAGCAAACTATGTGTGTTTTGAGAATTGTCAGAAAGTGAGGGAAAAAGGATGTAGCTACCTGTTATCTATGAGCTTGCAATCATAAATGAGTTGACTAGAAATGACAAAGCAACAAATCCCCTCATATCATACATACGGCGCCGCCTGCACCATTATATAATTATAGAAACTATGGGAAGACTTTAACCCCTTGAGGCCCAGAATGTAATTTCCATTGTAATTTGGGTGCCTTTAGATGATTCTTAGTAAATATAAACAATATTTTATAGATATGACCTGTTTAGTGTCCTTGCCCACTAACTTATTTGGTTTAATCAGTTAGTTTTCGTGGTTTTATGGCTTGACAACATACGATTTTGTATAGCAAAGGAAAGATCTGGGCGTGAAGGGGTTAAGTATGTGTGTGTGACGGGGGGAGGTGGGTCAAATTTTAGAGTCCTTTCCCGCCCTTATTAGTGGAGATTTTTTCTCCAGACCTTCACAGATCCCTTCAGATACCTCTAAGGCGTAATTATAAATTGGGGAAGAGATGCCCCCTTCCCCCCTAAATGACACCCCCAAAAATTATTACTAACCTATCCAGAATTTTACCAGGTTAGGTTATGTTACATTGAGGTTAGGTGGGTACTACAGTAAGGTAATTATTTTTGGGGGGTTCTCGCTAGGAGGTTATTAGTGAAGTGAGGTTAGTTTATAGTGAGGTTAGATTAGTAATATTTACCATATTATATTTTTGTGAGGTCCAGTGTGGTCGTTTAGGGGGGGAGTGGAGGGTGAAGGGGGCATCTCTCCCCCACTTTATAATCACGTTTTAGAGGTATCTGAAGGGATCTGTGAAGGTCTGGGGGAAATACTTTGGAACTCATCCTTCCGGCTTTGACTGAAATGAACTACCGCACTGTATTGTATGCTTATTGTACTTCACATCTGTAAAGGTTCCAGCGTGCGCTCAGCCTTGGTTAACCCACACGGCCGCTATGAAATATGAGGTGCCTCAAAAAAGTCTAAGTTCAGTTAGGTTAGGTTAGGTATACTTTGTGGTTAAGGTTAGGTTAGGTTCGGTTAGGTATACTTTGTGGTTAAGGTTAGGTTAGGTTAGGTATACTTTGTGGTTAAGGTTAGGTTAGGTATACTTTGTGGTTAAGGTTAGGTTAGGTATACTTTGTGGTTAAGGTTAGGTTAGGTTAGATTTTTACATATAGTGACTTTGATGATTTTTTTGGGAGCCATAAATCACTTATATTTGCTTCCCCCACCCAAAAACCCCGTATTCCCGCCAGTTCCCCAGGCTTGTTGGCTATAGGGGAAGAAAAAAAAGATAGGGGTGAAGGACTTCTTCCAAAGTTTTACCGGTCTGGGGGTAAAAACCCAATAATAAGGGCGGGAAAGGACTGGAATTTTACCCCATGAAGTTTCGGGTTTCGATTAATGCTTAATGTGTAGGCTACATGCGACATATGCACCTTTTCTTTGACTTCCGTCTTTATCCCTTTATCTTGTTTGAAGTCGAAGTCTGTCGCTTGGTATTGGCTTCTTCCTCCGTCTCACGGGTTTGGTGGCTGTGCTGAGCTTGTTCTTGTTCTTGTTTTAGGGCTGCGAGGATCCCTTGGGGAACACTATGAGCCCTGGTAAGGTCCTATGATGCTATCACAGGCGCTGTAGTTGACGTGTCTTCCTCAGGAATGACAGGAAGGCACAGGTGAGGCGGATGACGGCGTGTTGCCGAGAGGGCCAGAGGGGGGAACAGCAGCCGCCGCCAGCAGGGTGGGCAGGTCAAAGGTTGATTAACTATATTGATTGGATTAATTACATATACTGGTGCACTATTATCTCTCATAAATAAAAAAGAAAATTTGAAGCAAGTAATAGATAAGAAGACATTGTTTTCATGGCATAATATTGACCTGACAAACAGCCGCAGCGCCTCTACGATCTATTGGACGTTAACAAAGAAAAAAACAAGTGTATAACTATAATAGTAAAATAAAACACTGAAAAAATATAATCAGCCATCAGCCGCCGGGTAAACAAACAATCGCTTCGCCGCCACGTGCTTCATCTGTCTCAGCAGCGCGGCGGCAACGTTGTGACTTCTGCTTCTCTTATTTGATTGTCTCCCTGTACCACACAACACACCTTCAAGATGTCTTACGCTCCCAAGACCAAGGTCCAGAAGGTTATGGTGCTGCCCATCGTATCCTTTTACAGCAAAGACGAGTGTTGTGTGAAATATTTGCCGTTTTGTGTTTGTTTGGGTGTTAGGAAACGTTTTCAGCCTGGTGTAGGGAGTGAGGTGCTGGATGGGGGTGCAGTCAGTTCGTACACAAGTTGTTTCGTACACCAGTAGATTCGTACACCAAAAAACTGTTCCGTAGTCTATATGAAACCATAGTCGTTTCGTACACTCAGCTCGTTGAACTTGATTACTAGAGTTACGAAACGACACCATGAAATATACGAAAAAACCCTCAAAATCAATGTACGAAACAACTAACAGAACTTGGGTTCGAAACAACTTTTGTACGAAACTCCCTGTAACCGAGTGATGTGCTGGAAGCTATCATGGTTCTTTTGATTATAGGAGGGCTGAACGGACTTATTTATGTTTATTTCCTAGTCATACATAATAGATGTGAGGATTTGCAGAGGACCAAACAGCCTATGCACTCTTTTGAACTCATGTGTACTCGATCGACTCATGTTTTACCCACCTGTTTTGTCAACCCAAATCAAGGTGTTTTTGTACTTTCAACCAGTAATTGAGTGCGAGGCTAACCCCTTGAGGCCCAGAACATAATTTCCATTGTAATTTGGGTGCCATTAGACGATTTTTAGTGAATATAAGCAATGTGTTATGGATATGACCTGTTTAGTATCCTTGTCCACTAACTAATTTGGTATATTAAGTGCCTCTTCGTAATTTTATAGCTAACAACATACAAATTTTTATAGCAAAGGAAAGATCTGGGCGTGAAGGGGTTAAAATTGCTCGGTAAAATTTTAGAGTCCTATCCCGCCTTTATTAATGAGTTTTTCTTCCAGACCTTCACATATCCCTTCAGATACCTCTAAAACGTAATTATAAAGTGGGGGAAAGATGTCCCCTTCACCCCTCCTAAATGATCCCTACCCCATGAACCCCCCCAAACTAATATTACTAATCTAACCTTACCAATAACCTCCTATCGAGACCTAAGGACGGGAAAGAACTAGAATTTTACCAGGTTAGGTTAGGTTATATTGAGGTTTGGTTAGTAATTATTTTTGTGGGGTCTCGCTAGGAGGTTATTAGTTAGGTTAGGTTATAGGAAGGTTAAATTTGTAATATTTACCATATTATATCTTTGAGGGGTCGTATTATATTTTCTGTATGTTCCACAATCTGCATGGTGTGATCACTTCACTAATACATGTACGGTACTCTGGCTCTTGGCATCATCCAAAACTTCAGCTAAAAGTATACATCTCACATAAAACATGATGTCTACATTAATAGAAGGATAGTCTGATCATCAATAGAAGGGGATCAACACCCTGAACCTCATATAGAATTGTATGAAATGTTTATGTTTGTATTTTTGTACTGGATTTATTTGATAATCAGGTCCTGAATACTAGTAAAGGTGTGGGTGTCCATGGATAACCTATCAATGTATTTATCTATAATTTGAAGAGCATCTTTTTTTAAGAATGTAAATACTTTTTCAGTACTTATAGTAAATACTTTCAGCGCTTTATGTAAATACTTTTCCAGTGCTTATATTAACCCCTTGAGGCCCAGAACGTAATTTCCATTGTAATGTGGGTGCCATTAGACGATTTTTAGTGACTATAAGCAATATTTTATAGATATGACCTGTTTAGTACCTATCTAATAACTGTCAACTAACTAGTTTGGTATATTCAGTTACTTTTCGTAATTTTATGGCTAACAACTAACAATTTTATTTACCAAAGGAAAGATCCGTGCGTGAAGGGGTTAATGTACTTATCTATAATTTGAAGAGCATTTTTTTTGTAAGAATGTAAATACTTTTTCAGTACTTATAATAAATGCTTCCAGTGCTTTATGTAAATACTTTTCCAGGGCTTATAGAGAATATAGTTGTACTCAAACTAACAATATTACCATTTGCTGTAATATTTTGTATAGTCTTGTCTGTATGTATCGGCATTTTCCTTAACAGAATTTTCAGAACTTAATCTTCAGGTATCTTCAGTCTCGAGCAAAAGTTCAGGTGTGGCTTTATGAGAACCAGAACCTGCGTATCGAGGGTCACATCATCGGCTTTGACGAGTACATGAACGTGATGCTCGACCAGGCGGAGGAAGTGCAGATGAAGAAGGGAACCAGGAAGACGATAGGCAAGTTTATTATGTGTGCTATTTTTAATTATGCATTGGGTTGAGTAGAATTTGAATTTTATAGGATTTATTAATTTTATTTATTCATTCAAATATCAACTGGAAATGATGTAGGCAGACCGAGGTAATTGTCATTTTTCACAAGACAATATTATGATGGATGTGGCCCCAGGTCTGCAGGAAGTACACACGCCCATAGTAACTCCCGTGGTCAGTCTGCAACTCGTGCGCATTTTACTTTACTGTATCCGATTTTTAGTCTTCGATTGATTTATCCTCAACTTACGAAAAATGGCCTAGATGAACAGCATTTTATGTATTTTTCTTTTTTTTCTTTTCTTTTCTTTTCTTTAGCCTATAGTGCCTTCAAGCTTTCAATTTACCTTGAGCACTCAGGTGGTTAGCCCTGAATGTCCTAATGGAGGGCTATGATGGTTGGCCCTCACCCGTGGTGGCGCAGGCTGAATTTTTGGTACATTTTCGTTATTGGGCAGCATTGATTTCGAGGACGAATCTATATTTTCCTGAATACTAGTTTAATGTGTTTTTAATTAATCTAGCACTTATTTTGGGTGAAAATCAATGTTTGTTTTCAGTTGTGTTCGTTTCGTCCCGTACCGCAAACATCCTACTCCACAACAGGAACTACCACGTGTAGGCCTCACGGCCTCTTGTAGCTTCCTTATTTTCTTATGTTCTTATGTTCATACTGCCATAGTATTAATAAGTTTTTTTTTTCCATTGATATGTTACTAAATCAAATCCCAGATCTAACCTAATCTAACTGCTTCTAGCTGAAATAACTAGTTTTTGAAACAGGAAGGGGAGTTGACGCAGTAGAAAAAAATATATATATATGTACCACCAAAAACGAGTGCAAAAGTAATTATAACATATCTGTAATTGCCTTGATAATTATAATCAGTGTACGTAATTACAACCTTTGCTGGCTATAGAATTAAGGTCCATAAGCTCAAGTAGTCTTCATATTCAAATTTAGTACCCGTATCAAAACATAATTACTACCCAACAAGACCGTACATGTCCTAGCAGGATTGGCATGAATTAAATTAAATGCATCTTGGCATACCCTTAAGTGTTCTGTTATTGGTTGAGATGTTCCAACCTTCTCGTGTATGTATTCTTATGAGTTCTTATATTCTAAAGCAAGGTTTCGTATTATTTGCTTTCTTACAGTTGTTTTTTTATGATTATTATGATTATGTTTCTTATGATTTTTATGATTTTTCCTTATTTTATTATGTTCTTATGGTGTAGCTTCCTTATTTTCTTATGTTCTTATGGTGTAGCTTCCTTATTTTCTTATGTTCTTATGGTGTAGCTTCCTTATTACCTCCGCCAACGAAGTTGGAGGGGTTATGTTTTCACCCCGATCTGTCTGTCTGTCTGTCTGTCTGTTTGTTAGTGTACAGGATTTCTCGAAAAGTTACAAATAGATTTGGACCAAACTCGGTATACCAAGTCTATTTGGTATAAGGAAGAACTGATTTAATTTTGGATGAAATCTATTGACAACTGTTGCCATGGCAACCAATTGATGAAATATTCGGCCGGAGGTATGCGCTCATACTGAGTGCATATATATATATATATATATATATATATATATATATATATATATATATATATATATATATATATATATATATATATATATATATATATTATATATATATATATATATATACGTATATATATATATATATATATATATATATATATATATATATACGTATATATATCTATATATATATATATATATATATATATATATTATATATATATATATATATATATATATATAAAATACTTTTTTTTTTACTTAAAAAAAAAATACTCGTTTTTTTACTTTTTTTTTATGAAATCGAATAACAACTGTTGCCATGGCATGAATAATATTCATGAAATATTCGGGCGGAGGTATGCGCTCTACTGAGTGCCCCCCCCCCCCCCCCCCCCCCCCCCTAGTTTTCTTATGTTCTTATGGTGTAGTTATCTTATTTTCTTATGGTGTAGCTTCCTTATTTTCTTATGGTGTAGCTTCCTTATTTTCTTATGTTCTTATGGTGTAGCTTCCTTATTTTTCTTATGTTGTAGCTTCCTTATTTTCTTATGGTGTAGCTTCCTTATGTTCTTATGGTGTAGCTTCCTTATGTTCTTATGGTGTAGCTTCCTTATTTTCTTATGTTCTTATGGTGTAGCTTCCTTATTTTTCTTTTGGTGTAGCTTCCTTATTTTCTTATGGTGTAGCTTCCTTATGTTCTTATGGTGCAGCTTCCTTATGTTCTTATGGTGTAGCTTCCTTATTTTCTTATGGTGTAGCTTCCTTATGTTCTTATGGTGTAGCTTCCTTATTTTCTTATGGTGTAGCTTCCTTATGTTCTTATGGTGTAGCTTCCTTATTTTCTTATGGTGTAGCTTCCTTATTTTTCTTATGTTCTTATGGTGTAGCTTCCTCTATTTATTTTTCTCTCTCTCTCTCTCTCTCTCTCTCTCTCTCTCTCTCTCTCTCTCTCTCTCTCTCTCTCTCTCTCTCTCTCTCTCTCTCGCTCTCGCTCTCTCGCTCTCTCTCTCTCATAGGAGGACCATCCATGCATCTTCATTTTTTGTCTGGCACATTTCCCTTTTTTGGCATTAAATCAATCAATCAATTTATATGATTCTTACACCCTAATTCAATGTTCTTCTTTCTACAGGTCGCATCCTCCTCAAAGGGGATAACATTACTTTGATTCAAAATACTCAACCCGACGGCACGGACATGTAGACAGATCGCCACCAAAGGATTTTCTCCCTCTGATTTAATTTTAGGATGTCTTTTGTCTCAGATTTTGCAATAATTGTCAAGTAGCTTCCATAATGAAGGGAAACCAAAGTATATAATATTAATGAAGAAGCATTCCTTGAAAAAATTTACATAACTGTATACATTATTTTTTTTTTTCTACACATCTGAACATCTCCCAAATAAGTGAGGTGGTTAACAAGGTGGTAAAGTAACAAGAATTAGATCAATTCTAGTGTTTTTCCTACGCTGTGTTTTTGTAGGAAAAGGATCTGGCGGAGAAGAGCTTACAACCCTCCCATCCCATCCCATCCCATTTAGTCACCTACTTCATCTTGGGAATATACATGTACCTTTTTATATTTTTTTCATTTCTACTTTGCTCACAGCTATTAGATATTTGATATTCTATAAACAACCATCTTTGTGTGAAGTGATTTTTTCCTATGTTAGATCAATAGCAATTAGAATTTTTAATAAAATTATAATACAATTGTATTTTGAACGTTCTTTCCAACTAAATGTAATGTGGAATAATCAATCAATTCATGAAAATTTTCATCTGTATGAGATTACAATAGAAAAAATGTAACTTTTTATTAAGATTTTCTGTAGATTATGCAATTGTATGCCTGTTGTTATCAAGTTTGTACACGTTTACATTCAGATCTACAAGTATTTAAAAAAAATAAAAATAATTATTTCAAAAAAAATATTTTTTCAGTCAAAATTGGTTTTCAAAATCAGAATATTTTATATTAATAGCATTTTATACTAATAAATTAAGAATATTTTAGAGCAGTGGCTCCCAAATTTTACGGTCATTACACCTTTTCATAAAGTGTTCTTATCAACTAACTAACCTGGCCTCCTCCATTATTATTAACTTCTGTTCAGTATCCCTTGCTTAGTATCCTGTTATGCCAAAAATGTATTTTTCTGCATTACATTATGATAATATAGAATCAGATATAGATTAGTATTGGATAACTTTTTTTGTGCGTGTGTATCATCTAGTTGTATTTTACAGGGCAATTTCCTTTATGAGATACACTCGTGTGGTCCGGTCTTCATATCTACATTTATCCAGTCTCCTTCAACTGGTGCACATTCTTTGCCAATATCACCTCATTTAGTCCATTCCAAACTTCTACATATCTATGAGGGAAGCTGTGCTTCTTTATGTTATTCAGGCATCTCCCTTTTCTTAGTTTTTTTGTATACTCTCTTGTGTATCGACCGTGATCGTGTGTGTGTAAAGGTCAGCAATTCTATGACCATTTTCGAAGTTCAAATTTTGTATAGAAAATAAGCCATAAACTTGTGAGTAAATTCTGAATGAATAATGAGAACTATGATATTTGTGAGAAACCAGTCATGTCCTTGGCAACGACCCAATGCCCAAACCTGTGCGGAACCAGTGAGGTTACTACACCAGCCATGTATTTCCTCGTACCCACTGGCATCATAACCTGTAGGTACACTGCCTCAACTTATGGCCCCTTACATATTGCAAGAAGGACCCTCAGGGAGCCAATCCTTCAGTTAGGAAACCACTGTTTTAGAGAATATTAACAAATTAACAGATGTGATAATGAAGGATCTGCTATATAGAAAATAATCTTCCATGTGAAATGAAAATATTATGGCTCACTGTAGGAAATGGATGTATTACAGTATTAAGAGAAGCATTTGAATGAGTCAAAACCTGTGATTATATTAATTGTAAAAGAGCCAAAAACATCATATAAGCTGAGGAGGTGGAGAGAGGTAGATATTGAGAAAACAAGTGATGGAGGTATGAATAGATGGAGGCATTTTTCTGCTGAAGGTGTGTAGGAAGCCACATGTCTGTCAAAAGGATGTACAGGATAATTCTGAGCTGTCTTATGTTTGTGTCATGTAGGTAGACAGGCTCAGGGGCATCAGAGTTTGGTTTTAGAACGGCAAAGTTTGAATGCACAGTACCTAAAGGAGACTGGTAAAGAGGATGAATAACAGACAAACCTGGAAGAGTTTTGTGTGCATAGAAGGGTATTGTTTAATTAGCATAGTGCTAAATGAAAGTACATTTTTAACCTATGCACTGTTGCAGCTATATGCTCGCTTGCACGATATGATACTCTCCCCACGACCCATGATACTCCGAAATTCATGTCATAACCATCTCAGAATCCCAAATCAAATTATGCTTATCCATTACCAGACGGATTTTTATTACCAAATTAGCCTTGATTTGGTAATGAAAAATATCAGATGTTAAGTTGCCCAGCCCAACATTTGGTGGGGGCCACTTTCCGGTGGGAGGAATAGGCTAAAATGCACAGATAAGGAGGGAGTTTGATAGAAATAGTCCAACCAGGAGTGGCATTATTTTACAAGGTGTTTCTAAAGATTGTTGCAGTGATATTTGTGCCATTGTACAAAGCTATACCGAGAAGATGGATGACAATGAGGCAGTGCAGATTACAGAGCCACTCAATCCACTCAGAAAACAATCTCTGAACCTTCATGTTTTGGCCTTGAAATTATGCATGTTAATATTTCCAAATCAATAAATAATTTAACATAACGGCGGACAAGAAACAACGACCCCATAATCATAAAGGTAGGAAGAGAAATTACATTTATTTCTGAAGGAAAACTCCCAAGGGCAGATGTCCCCACTCGACCCAAAAGCGATTTCTCAAGCAAGCATCTAGTACTTGTTGCGTTAAAGGTATACGGGCGTTTATATGAGTTCATTACGCTTACAAGTAGCTACGTAAGTATCTGTAACGGGCTTGTAGTTACATAACAGACGGGAAGATGAGGGGGCGGGCATGGCTATCCTTATGTAAAGGAAGTAGATCAGAGGGATGTATAAGCTGCGAAAAGCAAATAAATCTCTCTTAGCTCATCTTTTCTGAATAGAACACTACTTGAATGGAGAGAGCAGAGTTTTGGCGCAAATTGCCGGGAATTTCGTTGAATGAGAAGGAGTTTGTTGATAAATAATAGGAACCCCGTTGAAAGTTTGGAATTCAGCACGTGATTCCCACCTCCAATGTAAACAATCCTCCTCGTCTGAGCGCCAATCCGGAGGCAACACCCTGCTTCGTTCCTATTATTTGCCCATTAGGTAAGAGTATCAGTTTAAGTATCAGCAATTAGTGTTAGTGCACTGTTAGATCGTTAAGGGGCAGGGTTTTCCAGGCTTCTAGATCTATCATATTCTTGTGAAACCCTCCCTCTCCCAACCCCCTCTCTCTCTCTCTGGTTGTTTGATTACGTTTTCCCTTGTAAGTTGTATATATGTTTTCGGTTAATATGGAGGAGAGTTTCACGTTCGTTTTCAGAGACACCAACTACTTTTTCTTGGCCTACAATAGGTGCTTGTTCTAATGGTGCTAGTTTTATTTTGCGCAAACCAAAAAAAAAAATATATATATATATATATTTTGTGGTTAAGGTTAGGTTAGGTTTCTTTAAAACCTGTAAGGTTAGGTTAGGTTAGGTTTCATTAAGACATAAGGTTAGGTTAGGTTTCATTTTTTTTTTTTTTTTTTTTTTTTTTTTTTTTTTTTTTTTTTTTTTTTGCGCAAAATAAAACTAGCACCATTAGAACAAGCACCTATTGTAGGCCAAGAAAAAGTAGTTGGTGTCTCTGAAAACGAACGTGAAACTCTCCTCCATAATTACCCTTTTCTGACATACTGTGGGGGCTGCTCACCCCCAGACCCCCCTGCTATATAGTTAAGTAATAAGCCTGATGTATCTGTATGAAAATTTGGTCAATTTATAGTTTCACCCAACCAACGATTTTCTGATGCGCCTTATGTTTTTCTGGTGTGTTTTTATGTGTTTTGAATGAATCTGCTAACCGTTTCTGTCGCAATTTTTTTTTTTTTTTTTTTTTTTTGCAAAAATGACAAAAAAAACCAACCTAAACCTAACCTAACCTTTACCTATACCTAACCTAACCCATACCTAACCTAACCTATACCTATCCTAACCTTTACCTAACTTAAAAAAAAAAAAAAACAACAACTAACCTTTATCTATCTTTAAAAAAAAAAAAAAAAAAAAAAAAAAAAAATGCGACGGAAATGGTTAGCAGATTCATTCAAAACACATAAAAACACACCAGAAAAACATAAGGCGCATCAGAAAATCGTTGGTTGGGTGAAACTAAATTATCCGAGAATTTTTGTGATTTTTTTTATTTTTCAAAAATGTCTGGAAAAAAATCGACCGGACAATCCCCCTTACGAAGTCACATGACAGAAAGACAACAGCTTATTGGCCAGGATGAAATGTATTTCACTAACATCGTGATAGTTGTCACTGGTCGCGGCTGGGGGGCAGGAGGCTGGAGCTGGGGTGAAGCGGACATAACGGTGGTGTGCTACTCTTTCAGGGAAACATGGCGTGCCTCATGACCCTAAAACATTTATTTTTTTAATTTTTCATGGAAAACTGATATACATATCTTCACTTATTTAGTGAATTTCCAAGACTGTTGGAGGTGTCCTGATCCCATTTCCAAGTTAAGGTTACAAGTAGATTGATTAGTTGAGAAGATATTGGTTGGTCAGTCTTATGAATCTTAACCTAAACACGTCATCCCTTGATACATTTTCTGTAATTTTGTAGTAGCCCAACGTTAGCGAATAACACAATCTCATGATCAGCTATAACAAGACATTTTATTTTTCTTGATGATATTTGCCGCTTAAAGAAGTTATACATCTACTTTAGTACCCAAGGTGCTTCATTTACTTCCATGCTCACTGTCCCTCCTCTCATCACACAGCAGGGTTGTTGATTTTTTTTATTTAAAAAAAAAAAAAAAAAATCGATTTATTTAATTTAAATCAGATTTATTTGATTTAAATCGATTTTTTCGATTTTTATTAATTTGATGTTCTATATGAAATCTAACTACTACATGATATTGTTTAGCATATTCATAACTAAAAAGATATAAAATAAGTGGATTAAAAATGCATATAACATGAAATACAGATGAATTTACATATTTTCTATTTCTGTGTTAGACGTTTTCACATCAGTAGGCCTATGTCTATAAGCGCATTTTCGCGAAGTTTGCCAGGCCGGTCTAGACTGGTCTAGGCTGGCCCTTAGTATATTTAATATTTATACCCATTAGTATAGTTATACCCACTTAGTATATTTATATCTATTATCAGTATAAATATACGTGTGGGCGTATATAGTATAATATAGGTGTGTGATATAATGGGCGGTCCTACCGTCCTGCAAGCCTTACCCCCCCTCCCCCCCAAAGACACACCAAATGATTATTAATTTGGCCTCGGGTAATAACCTAGTTGGCATATGAAAGGTGAACCGTGGTCATCATTCTGTATGTGATGAGAGTCAGTTACACAAAATATTGCCTGATTTTGCTATATCATACTGTTCGGCCTAATTTTTCATAGTCATCCCTGCTACTTGACTTCCCAATGGAAAGTCAATTGGATTCAATGGGATTTTTGTTGTAGTAATAATTACTTCGGCAGTTAAACAAGAGAATTGTATTTTTTGTTTGATAATCATAATGCACATTAAACTTTGGTTAATATCACTTTGTCTTTTTATAAACAAAAGTAACATGCACATTCAACTTTTGGTTATAGTAGTGTGGCTTTTTGTACAGTACAACAAAAAAATATATATAACTGAGAAAAATAAAAATTCTGCTGTGAAAACGGCCACATGGCAATTTGCTATCACAAAGTGCCACAGTGGATTCCCCGCACCACTCATTGTGTCTCAATGTGATATAATTATACTACAATGATAAAATTGGTGTTCATAAAACCCATTTGCTTTATTTTCCTTCTTTCCCCTCTCGTTTTCAAATAATGATAAGGTTATGATTTAAATCAGTGATTAAAATCAACTTGATTTAAATCAAACAACCCTGTCACACACCCTGGTTATCCTGCCAGCATCTGACTTGCACTGCTGTTTTCATTGTTTGCACAAGATAGAGGTACCCCACGGTAGAATGTTTGACGTATTGATTTCTTCTATTCATTATTCATTCACACTGGTTTTATCACTTTAACTAATTTTCTGTATGGATCTGTAAAATTAATCAATTCACTCATAATTTCATAGTTTACTTTGACTTACATAAACATATTGCTTTCTCCTTTTATAATTTTTATTCTTTTGCATTATATTTATCAGTTTTTCTAGTGCATTTGAGTTGACGTTTCA
>JACEEZ010000962.1:172500-192500 GCA_016584305.1 Chionoecetes opilio | reverse complement strand
GCTTTCATCCCGGTGCGGTTCTGTTAGATGTACGAGTTCAATTTGTACATTTCTTGGTGTTTAATTTTCTCATTGATGTATCTGTACTGAAACAAGATAGAGTCAAGATAGGTATTGCATAGGATAGGTTACAGGAACTACCTCGTGTAGGTCTCGCGGCCTCTTGTAGCTTCCTTATTTTCATATGTTCTTATGTATTTTGATTCCTCTTCCTCTCCCATGAACTCTCATTTAAGTAACATATTTTACTCTTTTTTCCCATTTGTCCTTGATCTGCATAATGTGAGGACCATTCTTCTACATGGCTTCTCTTCCTTTAGCCTATGTTGTACCAACCACTTGTTCTGTAGCTCCTGATACTCCTCATTTAAGTATTAACCCCTTCACGCCCAGATCTTTCCTTTGCTATAAAAAAATGTTTGTTGTGGAGCCATGAAATTACAAAAAGTAACTGAATATACCAAATTAGCTAGTGGACAAGGATACTAAACAGGTCATAGCTATACAATATTGGTTATATTCACTAAAAATCGTCTAATGGTAGCCAAACTACAATGGAAATTACGTTCTGGGTCTCAAGGGGTTAAAGTATCCAAAGCATACCCTCTTCTTTCTCGTCTTCCATGTTATTTCTAGTAACGTTGCAATTTTTTTTTTCTCATTTATTGCTTGTACTTTTTAGAATGTGTATTTAGGGTGTATTTAGGATATGCATTTGTGTGAACGAGCTGCTCTTGATTTTGTGGCAGCCTACATGTTTGGGAAAAGGTCTTGTGTATGAAAATAATGTTTTTTTGTTACTCCTTTATAATCTATTCAGAATTGATGAAGGGTTTGCATGATAGTAAGTTTGTATTCTCTCATCATTACAGGAACTACCTCGTGTAGGTCTCGCGGCCTCTTCTAGCTTCCTTATTTTCTTATGTTCTGATGTTCTCATGTACAGGGAGGCAATAGGTGACCTGTATGTTCAGCTGCGCGGGATCTCACCTGTGGAGGCATCGCTCGCTGAACCCAGGCGAAGAAAGGTAAGACTTTGTGCGGTGCAATGCAGGTACTACCATCAATAACACTAACACTATAGTCGCCACTGCACTTATGTCAACAGGCGAATTTTATAAGCGAATATTACAAAATTTAGCACCACTACAGACTTTTATGTGCCACTGAAGACACATACATAACATTAACTACTGTGCAAGCCTATTTAGTGGCACATACAAGTCTCTAGTGATGCTAAAATTTGTAATATACGGTGCCTGGCGATATTAGTGCAGTGGCGACTATAGTGTTATTGACGGTAGGAGGTTGTTATATTCATGAGTGACAGTTCATTGCTTCCCTGCTCTCATACCCATTCATTTTCAGGAACCAAAAATAATGTTGATAGTTAACCAATTCAACTTTAAACTTATCATAAATCTAAGCTGATAATTTTGTATCTTAGTCTTATGAAATTCAGAGATTTTTGGATTTTATATTCTCTCCCTCTAGGTCCTGATCCTATGCAAAGGCCTTATCTATGTATGAAATGTACCTTTGATATACTGTAGTGTGAAATGTACCTTTGATATAGTGTAGTGTGAAATTTACCCTTGATATAGTGTAGTGTGAAATGTACCTTTGATATACTGTAGTGTGAAATGTACCCTTGATATAGTGTAGTGTGAAATGTACCTTTGATATAGTGTAGTGTGAAATGTACCTTTGATATACTGTAGTGTGAAATGTACCTTTGATATAGTGTAGTGTGAAATGTACCTTTGATATAGTGTAGTGTGAAATGTACCTTTGATATACTGTAGTGTGAAATGTACCCTTGATATAGTGTAGTGTGAAATGTACCTTTGATATAGTGTAGTGTGAAATGTACCCTTGATATAGTGTAGTGTGAAATGTACCTTTGATATAGTGTAGTGTGAAATGTACCCTTGATATAGTGTAGTGTGAAATGTACCTTTGATATACTGTAGTGTGAAATGTACCTTTGATATAGTGTAGTGTGAAATGTACCTTTGATATAGTGTAGTGTGAAATGTACCTTTGATATAGTGTAGTGTGAAATGTACCTTTGATATAGTGTAGTGTGAAATGTACCTTTGATATAGTGTAGTGTGAAATGTACCTTTGATATAGTGTAGTGTGAAATGTACCTTTGATATAGTGTGAAATGTGTTGTCGTCATGGGTTTCAGTGGTAGGTCATATTACGGTTGTCTTTCGCAATGAATCAGGCTTGTCCGGTAAATATGTTTTTTGTTATTGCAAAGCTATATAAGAACGATTACGGTATATTCTTATTCCCCTGATGCAGTACACTGTTTGTATGTGCTGTGTAAGAATATCATGAAAGCAGTGGCTGGACCTTTATTTATGGTATTTAGGAATTCGTACTTCCCTAGGTCATTGCACTGCTGCTCTGGGCTGCCTCGATATTGATGGCTCTGTTCACTCCAAATATTAATATTGTTGTGAAGTTGCTGGGCAGTCTGGCAGCCATATTCATCTTTGTCTTCCCAGGTGAGTTTTTCAACAGATATGATTTTACTGTTTGCTTTTTATGATATTTAACATTTTATACGTAGTGTCATCTTGATTATATCGTTGTTGAATCTATTTAATGGATATGGTTTTAAGCCTCAGTAGGTATAAGGATATGACAACCCAGTCACCAGTCACTTTATGGGTCAAACAGCATACATGTAGGTTGCTAAACTTATACACTGCTTAAACATGTGCACATATGTGTTTGTAAGGGTGTATAGATGGCTTTTCAAACAATGTCTGTGCAGTAGTTCTGATGGCAGTCTGGCACTGCCACTGATGGGGTCCTAAAGAACAAAGGTATTTTTTACAGCTTGTTGTAGGGATGTGTAAATAGGCCAGAGGGTACAGTGTAAGCCTCTCTGGAGCTTCTGTTTAATGGCATGGGACACAAACCTTAAAGAGAGGCTGCTCTGGCATGAAGTGCATAATATTGTGTTGATCTCAGTACTGTATTGTGCTTGGATAGGCATTCCTGTGACTGGCATTAGTCTTGTACTCGGGCCACTTGTCTGCTGGTTGTCGCTGCCTCATGAATTTTTTGCAGGTGTAGAAAGTAGTTGAGATACTGAAAAGAAGAGTGTGTGCTGTATGCAAGAGTCTAGATGTAGATGGAGAAGTGAGTCTTTCAGATGGACAAGGAGTAAGAGTGAAAGGTTTCTTGATTTAATATATTTAATATTTAATCAATCTTACATGATAAGTCAAATTCAAAAGCAATTTTGGCAGGAGCATAACTGGAAAAAAGTTGGGTTGGGAGTGTTGATGGCAGAAAAGTGGCAGAAAATATAGTTCATCTTTTATCTGATCCTAAAGTTCCGTGCAGAACCTCAGGTCATTGTTGGTTCTGATCATCAGTCTGCAACCTTGGCACATATTTTGCAGCAGTTCATTTCATGTTAAGCTTGTCTGTCAGAATACACTGGTGTGTCCTTGTCCTGTATGGCAGCTGTAGGAACGTCTGTGTGTAGGCCTTCAGGATAGCCTTATGCAGCGTCCAGTGATATTCAGTGCAAATAATTATATTTATTCTCTGCTTGTATCTGTCTTTATTTTTCTCTCTTTCTTAATATCTCTCCTCTCTCTCTCTCTCTCTCTCTCTCTCCACCTCTCTCTCTCTCTCTCTCTCTCTCTCTCTCTCTCTCTCTCTCTCTCTCTCTCTCTCTCTCTCTTCTCTCTCTTTCTCTTCTCTCTCTCTTTCTCTTTTCTCTTTCTCTTCTCTCTCTTCTCCTCTCTCTCTCTCTCCTCTCTCTCTCTTCTCTCTCTTCTCTCTCCTCCTCTCTCTCCTCTCTCTCTCTCTCTCTCTTTCTCCTCTCTCTCTCTCTCTCTCTCTCTCCTCTCTCTCTCTCTCTCTCTCTCTCTCTCTCTCTCTCTCCCCTCTCTCTCTCTCTCTCTCTCTCTCTCTCTCTCTCTCTCTCTCTCTCTCTCTCTCTCTCTCTCTCTCTCTCTCTCTCTTTTCTCTCTCTCTCTCTCTCTCTCTCTCTCTCTCTCTCTCTCTCTCTTCTCTCTCTCCCCTCTCTCTCTCTCTCTCTCTCTCTCTCTCTCTCTCTTTTCCTCTCTCTCTCTCTCTCTCTCTTTTCTCTCTCTCTCTCTCTCTCTCTCTCTCTTCTCTCTCTCTCTCTCTCTTCTCTCCTCTCTCTCTCTCTCTCTCCTCTCTCTCTCTCTCTCTCTCTCTCTCCTCTCTCTCTCTCTCTCTCTCTCTCTCTCTCTCTCTCTCTCTCTCTCTCTCTCTCTCTCTCTCTCTCTCTCTCTCTCTCTCTCTCTCTCTCTCTCTCTCTCTCTCCTCCCCCTCATCTCTCTCTCTCTTTCCCTCTTCTCTCTCTCTCTCTCTCTCTCTCTCTCTCTCTCTCTCTCTCTCTCTCTCTCTCTCTCCTCTCTCTCTCTCTCTCTCTCTCTCTCCTCTCTTCTCTCTCTCTCTCTCTCTCTCTCTCTCTCTCTCTCTTCTTCTCTCCCCTCTCTCTCTCTCTCTCTCCCTCTCTTTCTCTCTCTCCCCCTCTCTCTCCTCTCTCTCTCTCCTCTCTCTCTCTCTCTCTCTCTCTCTCTCTCTCTCTCTCTTCTCTCTCTCCTCTCTCTCTCTCTCCTCTCTTTTCCTCTCTCTCCTCTCTCCTCTCTTCTCTCTCTCTCTCTCTCCTCTCTTCTCTCTCTCTCTCTCTTTTCTCCTCTCTCTCCTCTCTCTCTCTCTCTCTCTCCTCTCTCTCTCTCTCTCCTCTCACATTACAGGAATGTGCTTGCTCCAAGATGTGGTAGGCAAGCGGGGAGATCTCCTGCCATTCACTTGGAGGCGGAAAATGCTTGCAGCTGTGGCTATGTTTTACATTGTGGTGGGCGTGTTTGCCTTTGGCCTGGCCTTCACCCTGGGCGTGGAGCACATCATTCACCCTGACAGCACTCAACCCTTGTGTATATGATATCTTATTTAAGATTTAGGCATTAGTATATTTTAGAATTCTCTTTTTATGATGCTCACTGATACTTCTCATCAGCCACTATTGTATAGTCATTAGCATTCATAGTACTATTCATAGCTTGTTTTATATCTCTAAAGTTTCCTGGATTGTTTTTTTAGATTGTGTTTAGTCGATGGAATCAGGTTGTTAAAGTTTGTAATTGGTTGTAATGTTTTGTATTTAAATTTTTAAAGTTTTGAAGAGTTTAAAGGTTTGTCTATAGTTTAAGTGAAGACATTTGATTGAATACATTTTACGTGATCAGTCAAAGCCAAAAGTCTTGGCCATATTCTTATAGTCTGATGGTTTCTATCTATCTTATAGTGTCGAGGTTGTCTGTGTGCAATGAGTTTGTTAATGTACTTAGTGCAAAGATATACATGGACAGCATGACTTTTCAATGGTTAATTGAATTAATTATTTTCTTGATTGCTGCTTGATATGGTTGCAGATTGTTGCCTGATTGTAGATTGATATTGTTGATTCTGGTTCGAAAACCACCTTGAAAGACCACGAGGGAACACTCTGTACCCTGTGCGTGGTGTGCAAGGATTACACTGCACACCTTAAGACTTCATGGAATGAAACTTACTTAAAACATGTGGAATTTTCCAGTTTTCAGATTTCTATACAAGAAAAGCTTTTTTGTCTTATTTTCACCTTAGACATGGTTACCACCTTTCATGTTGCGGTTTAAATAATGTTGTTTCTCTTCTACCAGGGCAAGGATCCACACACACACACACATGCACACATTCACACATTCTCACACACACGCTCCACATCACTACCAGAGGAGTGAAGACTTGCTAGCCTGTGTCTGCTCTTGCTGGGTTTTGAGATGTCAACTCCCTGGCTTTATATCTCATACCTATTTTCTGAGAGGCTAACCGGGGTTACAGAGTGAACGGAGATAACTCATTTTGTTCATGCCTGGCCAACCCTTTCTTATGCATAGATATAATTGATCTTAGGGACTTTCATCAATGCTAGTTTTCCCTACCCACCCAAAAATATTTTTGTTGAACAGACATTTTTGTTTTAAAATCAAAGTAGACTAACACTTTTCTTTAGAATTGAACCCTTGTATTATGGTTGACCGGTAAAATGTACATAAATAAGTTGTATGGGAAATGGCAGTCAAGTAAATGAATTAGCATGAAAATGTCAGATGTGGATTCCCACAGTATGTGATATTCCGTGTGCAGCAGCTTATTCTTGTTAGTAAATTGTTGAAACAAGTGGAATCGAGGGATATCAGTCCATATATTATAATGTAAGCACGAAAATATGCTGCTATGACTTCATGAATCTTACATTAGCAAACATGCACACACACACAAGAATATAAATCAGTTGCCAAATATATATATGAATTCTTATGAAGAATGTATAATTAGTGGAATGATTCATAATTATTTTGAAAATTTTCTGTGTTTACAATAAGAGAGTTGTTGGTTATCACTTGAATCTGTGATAATAATGTGTAGTGAACATCCTGGTTGTTTATTACTAGTCTACCTCTTCTCTACTTACTTATGCCATCTATGATGTAGTCAAATTCAGATTGTATTAAATATCGGTTAATTTTAATGTTAAGTTTGATGTTATTGTCTTATATTTTTTATACTTAGAGGATTTATATTTTCATAGTATGTAATACTCATGATAAAAGTTTATATAATAAGCTCCAGAGGGCTCAGAACAGAACTGCTGCAGTATTTTCTTTGACTGTGGACTTGATGTCACTGGACGTCTTATAATGTAAACCAAGGGAAAAATGCTGAATGCTATTTTGATTGAGTGTCATCTCACAGGTTAGTAAAGTATAAGCTATTTGGAAGCTTCAGTAATACATGAAAATTCAGAGTAGGTGCACAAACTGTCATTATGAGTTTGTTTTGAGCACTCTGGACAAGAATAATTAATACCTACATGATTTATGCGTATTTTTCTAATGATACATTTGTACAATCTCAATTTTTGATAATAATTTATACTGACGGAATAAACATGAAAAGATGATGATTGTATATGACCGGGGCCCTTGGAGCTACTCAGCCACAGTACATTCCAACACCACGTCCATCTGGAGAACAATTAAGATGGATTCAGTGGGCAAATTTTCCTATATGTAATTTACCAGGCTGTCATGGACCTTCAAGTACCATTCCTCTTCTGGTTGATACCTCATAAGCACTGAATAATCTTCTTAGGCTTGATTGCTTCTTGGTGGTAGAGGCCATTGGTAGTTAGTGCGGAGTCATTAGGGAGCTTTAAAAGGAGGCTAGATTATTTCATGGAAGAGGATGAAAAGTGGATGTAGGCAGTGTTAAGTTACAGGAACTACCTCGTGTAGGTCTCGCGGCCTCTTGTAGCTTCCTTATTTTCTTATGTTATTCTTATGTTCTTATGTTCTATGGATCGGTGCTATACAAAAATGATGATATAAAACCTGGCATTAGAAAACTCAAAAGTAACCATTGAAGTTGTGGAAGCCAAATGACAGTCTGCACCTCATGCTTTATTTACAGGAATTACCTCTTGTACTGCCTCTTGTAGCTTCCTTATTTTCTTATGTTCTTGATCGCCATGTACACCAAATGAAAGGCTTCTTGACAAGTCTGTTTTCAGCACTCCTATGTTCACTCCAGATTGCTTCTATGTATTGCCTGGCCTGTCCCATCTGCTCGCTGCTCCTGCATTATTATGAATTTCTATACTGATTTGATTTTGGGAAGGAGTGATTCAAGTAGTGAGATTGATGTGTGATACATTGGTGATGGGAATTATGAACCCATGATGCAATGTGTCGACCTGGGAGGTGGAAGACAAGTGTGTTGAGAGAAAATAATAGCCAGACCTTTGTAAGTATTGTTCTGTCATTGGTATTCCATTGCAGATTCCATAACAGATGAGGTTAGGTTAGGTTAGGTTAGGTTAGGTTAGATTAGGTTAGCAGTGAAAGGGTTAAGTAAATGTAAAGTAACATCTCTTATTTTTTCAGTGAGATTATCATTGTACAAGCTTAGACTTTCCATATAATACAGAGTGGCGGCTGAGTGATCAATGCCAGGAAGTGGGGATGGCTGATTGATTGTATTTATTCTCTCTTGTTACACAGTGGTATTAAGATTGTTTTGTAGTGTACTTCTTGCTAATTTTGAAAGTTTTTAGAAAGTGAGGGAGAACACAGAAATCCTGCAGACTAGGGTAGGGATGGAGGTGATAACATGACATCTGTACTGCCATAAGGAGGGAGATACCAGTGCATTTTTTTAGCAAATCTTACTGGGCGACATTCTTTGGATATCCAGAGAGGTAAAGGCCTACCTGTTAAAATATAGTTTTATGGATACATCAACTTCACCCTTTTGTATGTTGTGTATAAATAAAGATCATATGCAGTAATAAGAATGCACTTCTGGATCTAACACACACAGATAAGATGAACAATTGTATCCAGGAAGGATTTTATGAACAAATATCTTGTCGCCCAGTAGCTTAAAATTGTTCTTACTGGGCGACAGTTTTCCATCACCGAGAGATATTTTGGTCGCCCAGTTATGATGTTAAAAAATGCACTGGGAGATGTCATGTTTATTCTGGAGAAGAATTAGGTGTGGAACGAAGATGGGCGAGGGAGAATAGGGCCTAGGAAGCGGGAGGAGGAAAAAAGAGGAAACGCATTTGTGGAAACTATGATTTCTCCATTTTATTCTTCCTTTCTTTTTTCTGTTCATACAACGCCGATGGACTAAACAAATTGCCAATCTATCTAACTTACACTATGAGGAACGATTGATTAGGTTAGGTATCTTCTCCATGAGAGGGAGGTTGCTGAGAAGTGACCTCATTTGGGGTTACAACATTTTTCATAATACTCGACACCCATTATTATCAAGACCAATGACATCTTCAGTCTTCACCATTGCTCCACTCAAGTACTACACAGAGGTCACAGATACAAAATATTTCTCCCCGTGCATACAGAGGCGCGCAGGAGACTCTTTTGATACCGCACCATACGCTACTACTGGAAATCTCTTCCTGCTGAAGTAATCGAATCATCCTCTTTACCTCAACTGAAAACCAAATTAGCTCGCACCCTTCTATTTCCCTTTTTTAGTTCAGTTTAATTTTATATGTTTCAACAACGTAACGGTTATGGGTCTAAAATGCCAAACTACGTAACTTATATCTTCACTCGTCCGTTGTGCGAAATGTTGTCAACGCGCAAAATACTGTTGACTCCTCCATTCATCTCTCTTATTTCACTGGTTTTACAGCTTAACTGCTGCTCTGAAACATGTTACAGGTGACATCGAGTCACTAGCTTTCCATGAGAACACTTACAAGTAATATTAGTTACTATAAGGCTTAGAATATCCACGTCAAAGAGTATACTGGTTCTTATCAGGTATAATTATTATCCTTTATCTGGATAACAGTGCATCTAACTACTCTCATAAATGAATAAGTGTATCAGAGTACCCTGTAACATGTTTCAAGGCAGCAGTTAAGCTGTAAAACCAGTGAAATAAGAGAGATAAATGGAGGGGTTTACAGGATTTCGCGCTGACAACATTTCGCACAACACCGTCACGACTCGAGCTGAGCACATGGCCGCGGCGTCAGCTGAGGTGAAGGTGTGTTTCCTACCGTGCGCTTATTTAGTGATTACACGAAGAATTATTACGAAAGGAAGTGGTTCTATTCAAGACTTATGATATCCAGGACAGCCGGGATTCTGGGACATGCGTTCGATTTGCTGCCAAAAGCCTGTAAGTAGCAGCCTATTGGTTCATGTTTCAAGACCTCCGCGTGCAGCTGGACGGATATTAAGTCTTGCAGAAAGTCAAGTCTGGGTTTATTGGCTTGTCCACTTGACCCAGCGTGACCCAGCGTGTGCCTGGAAGCCCTGGGTACTTACTAAGCCTCCCTACAGTTACTAGAGCATAACAATAATTGCTATTCACGCGTTCGAGAGTTAAGCAAGACATTGAAATCTACGCGTTGCCCTTGAAATAAATTGTCAGTTTTTCTCTCTTAGTTGTATGCTTTCTAATGTTGCTTTGCTCAATTTTTTATAATTTCCGGTTTATGTTGAAGAGAACGATCGGTTTATTTCCAGTTTGACACCGAATTCACTTTGGTGGACGAAACCATTTTTTTTCTGGTGGGTTTTGATGTGTTATTAATTAATCTGCTAACCGTTTCTGTCGCAAATAACTTCTTTTTTTTTCTTTTTTTTTAGGTAAAGGTTAAGTTAGGTTAGGTATAGGGTTCAGTTAGGTAAAGGTTAGGTTAGGTATAGGTTCGGTTAGGTTCTATTTGTTTTTTCAAGAATTTTTGTCGCAAATCACAAACACACAAAAAAAATACAAAAGAATAGTGATTTGTGACAGAACGGTTAGCAGATGAATTAAAAACACATCAAAACTCACCAGAAAAAAATGGTTTCGTCCACCAAAGTGAATTCGGTGTCAAACTGGAATAATACCGAAATATCTACTGTCCTAAATACTTCTGTTCGTAATTTTTGCTGTAGCATGTATAGGGGGGGAGGGGGGGTGCTATTCACTTCCGGAAGCATATTAGTTCCGGGGGTAGCCATACATCAGTTATATTAGCCTCCTCCAGTCCCCTACCCAAAACCCCGAATTTCCAACCATCCCCCAAGCTTGTTATCTACCGTAGATAACAGTGAAGTCGCCACCTGCAGTCATGTCGCCAGCCACCAAATATTACGAATTATAGCATCACTACTGATTTTTATGTGCCCCTGAAGATGATACACAGTAGTTTATGTCATGACTGTATAATCTACCCTGTTTCAGCGTTGTTTTATGCTTTGTATCTGGAAATATAACTTGCGCATTTTGCTTCTCACGTTTTTCTTCGCACGACGACAGACAGCAGCTGATCACCTTTCGGGCGGCAGGACACAGACTTGCCAGCTCTTTCAAACTTGAATAGAGTTTGTTTTCACGTTGGCAGAGGAATTTTTATATATCCAAGCATCTTTCGCAGCTAATATATATAGAGACTTGTTTTACTTTACCTCTAATTTCCCTGAATTCCCCAGAGTGGCGACTCAACTGTTGGGTTAAAACACTAGCTGGCGACTTTACTGTAGTAGGTATAGCAAGGTCGCCACTCGGTTTTATTTTTGTAATTTGTTCATTTATAGCCCTAATATGACACAGATGACACAAAATGACACAGACTTTCCAGATAGCCCCTTCTAACTTTCCTGAAATCATGGATGCACAAATGTAAGTATTAACGCCACCACACGTCTGTAAATAACAAAGAAACGCTGAACTGGCGACTTCACTGTTATCTACGGTAGAGGGAAAAAGAAAAGGTTAATATTCCGCAGGAGTTGGCGGGCTCCATCAGGCTTTATAGCAAATTTTTTTTTTTACATCACAAAGTAGGTAGTGCCGACCGGGGTAATTTGGTCCTGGTTTTGACAAACTTTGATCTAGTTTCCATATCTATTGAAGTAAACAAACAAAAATTTAATACAATCATAAGAGGGTCACTACCTATATGTTATTAAAGTTTGAACAAATTTCCATTATAGCTCTGTTAGCAATACACTGAGAAGTGCGGACCGCATTGTTTCACTAAATGGGGTAAATTGGACCTAACTCTGGGGTAAATTGGTCCTATATATAATTTTTAACTTTTTTTATTTTTTCAACAAGACAAACCTTCCAAAAACTTAACCTCATGTATACCATCCCCACGGACCTTTTACAGACAAAATAAAAGAATTGATATATGAAGAAAAAGTGTCATATCATGTCATACCATGCCCACGGACCTTTTACAGACAAAATAAAAGAATTGATATATGAAGAAAAAGTGTCATATCATGTCATACCATGCCCACGGACCTTTTACAGACAAAATAAAAGAATTGATATATGAAGAAAAAGTGTCATATCAAATGTTTGTTCTATAATATTATCAAATATAAAACAGTAAAACACGCTAAAGAAATGCCATTACGAGACTGAAGAAATATGCATTCACTTCAACTCTTCGCCATTTAAAACTTTGCGAGTCAAATTTTATCATGAAGGGTATCAATAGAAGCGCAATTTTATTAGCTTTCCATTGATATATTTAGTTTTCTGATAAATGAATTAGAAGTATGCATAAATTAGCGTTAAATAAATAAATAAAATCATCAAACTGGTAATTTTCCCGATTGATGATGTTATTTATTTACTTATATATTTCATTTTCTGATAAATGAATTAGCACCCTGTATAAATTAGCGTTAACTAAATAAATATCAATCAATCGGGAAAATTACCCGATTGATGATTTTATTTATTTAGTTAACGCTAATTTATGCATGGTGGTAATTCATTTATCAGAAAACGAAATACATCAATGGAAAGCTAATAAAATTGCGCTTCTATTGATACCCTTCATGATAAAAGTTGACTCGCAAAGTTTTAAATGGCGAAGAGTTGAAGTGAATATTAAGTTCATGCATATTTCTTCAGTCTCGTAATGGCATTTCTTTAGTGTGTTTTACTGTTTTTTATTTGATAATATTATAGAACAAACATTTACGAAGATTAAAGTATATCATATATACTGATAAACCAGTCTATATGATCCGTGTATATATATATATATATATATATATATATATGAATCCGAGCGGCCCTCCGACTTCAGGCCCTTGTGCAACAGGCCGATATTCCGTGCGCAGTCCAGATTTACAGTGGTCTATGTCCTAGTCTATATTAGTTATATACGACGCCACTTTTATGTAAACACCACGGTGGTCATCCTGTGACATATATGAGTTCACTTGCATCACCTCATCTGACCAGATCAAGTCAAGTCACACACACACACACACACACACACACACACACACACACACACACACACACACACACACGCATACACACACATCATGGCCAGTAGCGATGTGATATTATCGTGAATATTATTATCGTGAATATTTTCATCGTGTGGAGGATGAAGAGGGAGAAGGAAGAGGAGCAGGAGGAGAAGAAATAGTATAGATGAAAAAGAAAGAAGAGAGAGAGAGAGAGAGAGAGAGAGAGAGAGAGAGAGAGAGAGAGAGAGAGAAGAGAGAGAGAGAGAGAGAGAGAGAGAGAGAGAGAGAGAGAGAGAGAGAGGAAGGGAAAGGAAGAGGAGAGAGAGAGAGAGAGAGAGAGAGAGAGAGAGAGAGAGAGAGAGAGAGAGAGAGAGAGAGAGAGAGAGAGAGAGAGAAGGGAAAGGAAGGGGAGAGAGAGAAGAGAGCAGAGAGAAGGGAAAGGAAGGAGAGAGAGAGGAAAGGAAGGAAGAGAGACGAGAGAGAGAGAGAGAGGAGAGAGAGAGAGAGAGAGAGAGAGAGAGAGAGAGAGAGAGAGAGAGACACTACTCGCCCGCGTGGTAACACTACACCGTGACTGCAGCAGAAAAACATATCTGGCAATATAGACCGCATGGAAATCAGGTGTTAGTGACTGGACCCATCATCTCCACGAGTGCCAGTCTGTGTCATTTTGTCTTCATCTGTATCATATTATGGCTATACATTAACAAATTACAAAAATATATATCAACCGAGTGACGGCCTTGGTAACGACTACAAAGATTGCAGCTACGGTAGTGTTTTTTATCCTCCAGCCCGAAAGGCGATGAGCCGCTGTCTGTCGTCTCTCCCTTGGCCTTGGTCGCGCCAAAAAAACGAGTAGTGAAATTTGAAACCGTCTATACTTGCAGATACAAGGCATAAAACAACGCTGAAGCAGGGTAGATTATACAGTCATGATATAAACGACTGTGTATCATCTTCAGGGGCACATTCACAGCAGTAGTGATGCTATAATTCGTAATATTTGGCGCTTGGCGACATCACTGCCGGTGGCGTCTAGTGTTATCTACGATAGACATATCTCAATGTTCTGTACTTTACCAGAACACTCTTGATGTATTCATGGACACCAGAAATCGGTAACTGGTGGCGAAATATTACATCTAAAATGAAAAAACAGCAAAAACTCACCTCAAAATTTAGCCGCGGGTCATTCGTTTAAATCCCCTCAGCTGTGCGCTCCCATTTTCTCTAATATACATATTAAGGGATACCATTCTAAACCTATAAATGTGGTCATGAGAGCGTCTGTACCTTGGAGGAAGTCCAATACTACCTCCATGGTCTGTACGATATCCTTGTGTACTGTACAGTTCCTCCCTAACTCACCCTACATTACAACGGTCCAGTTTACCCCGCGAGTGTTTTTGTCACCGGGGTATATATGAACCAAAACTGAGCATTGATCATAAGAAAATGAGACAAGACAGAGCATTTCTGATATTTTCATGTTAAAGTGGAGGAAAAGCACTCTATATACGCTTACTTACAAGGAGATACTCCGTCTCGTCTTTGCGTCCCATGAAAGTTCGCCAAATCAGCTAATTTTTTATACAAACTTTGCTGACACTTTTTTTTGCTGTCATTTTACTCATTTTCTTTTTTGGTTCCTGGGTTCAGTTACATATCAATATTTATATTCATATTAGAAATGTAAAAATGGTTGTTTTACTACGTGGGATATTCAAAACTGTTACACTCTTATTTATATAGAAACAAACACCAAAGCAAAGATAGCGGTCCGAATAGAACCGGTCCGTTGGAAGGACCGAGTTACCCCGGTCGGCACTAGTAACTACTGGCTAAGGGCAAGAAAAAAGAAGTAGCAAAAAGCCCGCTTAGTTCCTATAAAGAAGACAGTAGGATAATATAAAAAGGGGGGTGGGCCAATTTAGTTCGGCAGGTGTCTTGTTACTCCTCACTTCAAAAAAACTTAAGTCGTAGAAAGGTGGAATAATAGAAACAGGAAGAGAGTTCTAGAGTTTATACTTACTTTAGTTACTTACTTACTTACTTTACTTTACTTAAGTTTAAATTTTCTCTATTATTTTCTCTTTTATCTTCTTAGTATAATGTGGAGTAGTTATTCACTTGCGGAAACCAAAAATATAGCACTTATTTTTATATACCTAATATTATGTTATTATTATCTATTATAACCTATCTATTATTAATGTGTATTTTTTATATAATATAATAATGTTGAATTACAAATGCGAGTCCATTAGAAAAAGAAAGCAATATTAAGGTGCAAGGCAAACCTGAGTTGATATAAGGTACACGATTTATAACTTTGTAGTAATAAGTATGCTGATTATTTCTTTGACACTAAAGAAATGCTGTGTTTATGAAAGCCATGTTAGGCCCGGTTCACACGTACCGACTTTTCGCCGTGCGCCGTCCCGGACAAGACGTCCTGTCCGTGGAGAGCGCGCCGTGGTATGCAGGACTTTTCGCCGTGAGTCACAGAACACGACCACGGCGCGTCCCTACCGTCAGTTGGCTCCCTTCTCTCATCATGGATACCCAGGACCACTTGCTGTATCTATTATTATATGATATTATTAGAGGTGGACCGGATGTCGATTATAACGCTGATGGCGGGCCCTGGGGAGGGAGGGAAGGAAAGGAAGATGGAGAGGTGATAGGGAGGTGAGGGCAAGAAAGTAACACAGATTGGAGATAAGGGAAGAGGCTTAGAGGATTCTGGGATGGAGATCGAGAGGGCATGCAGGGAGCTTTTACTGATGATGCCCCTGAGTATATATATATATATATATATATATATATATATATATATATATATATATATAATATATTATATAATATATATATATATATATATATATATATTCTTAAGCGTCATAGTCTAGATAAGAGGCGTGGAGGGGACGGGGAGGGTGCTTTGGAATTAACTCCAACCTCCTCTTACCATAGTGTAGATCGCCGGAGCTAGAGGGGGAGGGTGCTACGGGGTTAACTCCAACCTCTTCCTACCTAAGTTATCTTAAACACCTTCAGTAGTCGGGTATCTGATACTCACTACACAAGCTCGAGTAACACTAAGCTCACATTCAGACCTATTAGCTTCTCTCAACAACATCAGCAAGTTTGGTCCTCAGGGTCATAGTATTCTGCAGAAGACCATAGTCTCTCTCACGCCTGAACACCCCCCAAGCACACCCTCCAAGAATGAGTAGCAGGTGGAGCAGTAACGTGATCTGCAAGGTATTGGACACACCTCAAACCAGCTACTATGGCCCTTCGGATCCCAAGACGGTAGTGTTTGGAGGATTGCTGCTGCCTCGTTGCCGTCCATTTATAAGGCGTCTAGCTAAAAAAATTGTGAACATGTCTGATGAAGAGGTGGCTGTTTGCATCAGAAAGAGGACTCGCCCTGTGCCCATGTCTGTGTACAATCCGCCGAAGGAGAAGAGGAAGTGCTGGACCTTAGAAGATCGAGATGAAAAACAAATGGTGGAGAATGGAAAGAAGGAGCCGAGGAGGACCCCAGGAAAGGAACTTCAGGTGAAGGACCTTGAGGAGAGGGGAAGGAGAGACAAGAGGACGGAGGAGAAGTGGAAGGAAAACAGATACGTAGAAGGAAAGAAATATAGGGGCGTGAAAATAAGAGAAGAAGATAAAGAGAACCGAATGGAGATTGGAAAGAAGTAAAGGAGAAGCACGTGACTGACTGCTTGGGAGGAGGGGGAGAAGAAGAAGAAGAAGAAGAAGAAGAAGAAGAAGATGATAATGACGAAGAAGAAGAAGAAGAAAGAAGAAGAAGAAGAAGAAGAAGAAGAAGAAGAAGAAAAAGAAGAAGAAGGAGTAATGGAAGGAGAAGAAAATGAAGAAGGAAGAAGAGGTTTGACGGGAACATTTCTGAGATGAAGTCTAAAAGAAGAAGAAAAAAAGACCACGCAATTTTTATATCATATGTTATTATTTCTCAAAGGATGTAATTTTTTTTCTACCTCCCAAATCTATTTTTTTTTTTGTAAGGAACTGTTGAATTGCTATTTTATTCAAGCCACATACATATGGGATATACAGTAACTGTTATCGAACGTACCACTTACTTGTGTGTGTGTGTGTGTGTGTGTGTGTGTGTGTGTGTGTGTGTGTGTGTGTGTGTGTGTGTGTGTGTGTGTGAATGGCGTGTGTGTGTGAATGGCGTGTGTGTGTGAATGGCGTGTGTGTGTGTGTTTTCATGATCTTTTGTTATCACCAATTTAGTTTTTAACACTTGGTCCAACATTGTGTATAACTAAATGAATAAAATAAGAAAACACATAAACACTTTGCTTAACCCTCGTCGGCGAAGTATTCGTGTGTAGGAGGAGGAGGAGGTGGTGGGGGATGTAGGCAGGGTGTGGTGCAAGGACAGTATATAAATTATCCCTGGTATGGTGCGTGGTGGTGGTGGTCATCGCCATTTCCTGGGCCTTTTATCACCAATAATGATCATAATGATAATAATAATGATGATTTTATTTCACCCGAAGGCATAGACAACAAAATGAAACATAAAATACATACATACGAAAACGAGGAAATGAACATAGTAGTTACTAATACAAATTAAAGAGAATAATCACCAATAATGATAATAAGGATACTACTAATGATGATTATATTTCAGGCATAGACAACAAAATGAAACATAAAATACATACATACGAAAAAGAGGAAATTAACATAGTACTAATACAAATTAAAGAGAATACGCGTATATACATATGGGCATTATGATACACTCCTGTACCTAGGTATATATCTATAGTATATACCTATGTACAGCTGTGCTACCCCTCATTCTGTACAAACAGCAGGCCCAGCCATTGCTGTTGTATAGATCCATACACACAGGCCCGAGTTCTGCCTGACGGAGGTGATGATGGAGTTCTCAGAGAGCTCCACCCTACTCCCCATACTGAATGTGGAGTGTCGATGGATCACACCCAGATTTTTCACCCCGTTCCTGGTGAAGGCCAGGGACGAACTGGACCATCTGGGCAGCCCTAGAAGCCTCTTAATGTTACGGTGACAGACCTTCAGTGTGGTAACGATGAACCAAAGACTATAGTATACAGTATAGTCTTTGGATAAACTATTAATGTGTCAGGTTGGCCATGTTAATGCGTCCCTGGTTGGTGCATGGGGAGAGTGACACTTTGGTATGGCGTGAGGGACATTTTGGGTCTCCAGGTGCACTAGTACTCACACGTTGCCTCGTTCATTGCAGGTACTGGGCCAGGGAAGGGGCTCGGCACTCACTCTTCCCCCAGACACATGAGTCTTTCTCGACATGACCTTTCTGGATTCTGAAGCAGACAAAAGATACTTGCTCAGGGGTTGATCATGCATACCGGGATCCCCCTTTGGAGTGGATAAGGTTGGTTAATTAGTCACTTTATAGCTATAAGGCATGTCATCTACTATATAACATTGTTTTTATTGATTACTATACATTGTACCAGCAGCCTTTTATTTTATTTTAAAAATATTGTTGTTCTGCCAACGCGGTATAGGTGCGGCTCTCTCAGTTAATGAGTTTTAAAAAAGTGTTTCCCTTTGAAAAATCAGTGCACAATACTGCCTCAATGCATGAGTGGTTGCCATATTACACGTATTTATTACATATATTATTATTATTATGTTAGTATTATCATATTTATTACACCTATTATTACACAGTCAACACAGTCACTACTTGTATCATTGATGTTTGTTTTGAAAAGCTAGAGGAAATCTGAAGTGACATGACTAGCCATGTAGCAGGCTTATCGGGTGATGGCTGTGCACGGCTAATATACATATATACGCATCACCCTCAGTGTATAATACTTTATGACTAAGAACAGGGAACATCCTGCTGGGTTGCAACACCACCGAGTTTTTTTTTCCTACTTAACTGATCGCTGCAGTGATGAGAAGCCTCGGTGTGAACGCTCGCAACCATGAAAGAAGAACTACATGTGTGGTGCTTAATTAACTGCATTAAAGAGATTTGTTTTCCACCAGTCACTCCCATTACTGAGCACTATTGTGGTAGCTAAATGAGATGTTTGTGTGTTATAACAGTTCTGCGTTTGGGTAGTCAATATGGCCACCTCGCAGAAGCACAGCGGCAGTTCATCATTCTCCACGCGGCTCCACCCTGGCTCATTACAGTGCTTGGGGCGAGAGTTCCCTTATCAATAGCCAAACAAATCTCTGCCATCCCCACGTACGACCACCACGCCACCTGACACCCTCGCCCCCTGCCCCTGGTGATCCACGTCCTGCTGCGACCACCGCGGGTACACACACCCCGAGATTGTGAAGCTTACACACAAAATACCGAGGGAGGGGTCGATCAAGTGTTTGTCTGAACAGTTAATCTCTGATCGTGCGTTTGATGGACCATTCGACCTCCCGCGAAGCTGACGCCTCACAAGGCTTCGTTACTTGGTCCGCCGTGACTCAGCTGCAGTTACGTCTGGTCTGCCGTGACTCACTGCTGACTTCCTGGTGCCTGGAGGCTATTGTGTAAGCTTTTCCCTGTTGCGTATTAGGCCTGTGACTAAGGCGTTGCTCCGCGGCAATCGCTGCGCACCAGATGGTTGTGTAACCAAAGTGTCGTTGTGATGCACAGCGGATGCGTCGCCATATTAGAAGTGTGATGTACAGTGTGGTGTCTGTATCATTAGAACCACTGGGATTGCAAGTCATCGGTAAACACGCGTATAGATAGTGGGCGTCGTCTAATTACTAAGCGTGTGGCGCCGTGCTTCGTGGAGACGTGAGTGTTTGAAGAACCTTGATTGAATGACTCTTGTTGATGGTTTATGGAATGTGTCTTCGAGGACAGGTTGTGGGTGTGGCTATAGACGTGCGCACAGGTAAGGAAGTTTTCATTGGCTTGTTTGTGTGGAGGTTAAGGCTGTGAGGCCTCGGTGATCAGTCAAGCAAACAAACACTTGATACTGCTGTGTCCTGATGGAGAGCAAAATGTGCCTACAGCTGTGTATCTGCTATGACTGCGTCATCCTGCTGTATTTTTCATCCTAATGATTTTTGTGTATTTTTGGCTGCAAAACATCGACA
>JACEEZ010000962.1:115000-167500 GCA_016584305.1 Chionoecetes opilio | reverse complement strand
TAATCCTTAAAATCCATCCTAGATATACACAAGGATGCAGCGACAATCACTTTCCCCTAGACCACTAAATAAAACCAAAACCTGTTCTGTGGTATGTGTATAAACCCGAACGTTGTTAAGACTTAGTAACGTTTATAAACAGTGCCTTGAGTGGTCTGTCTGTTTCTGAAGATACACACGCTATGTAGTGTTTGATAACTATTTAGCTGTCTGTACTAACTAAACAAAACTAATATAAACAAATCTAGTGTGTCTGTGAGTCACACTTTCTCTTCTTCCCAACTACCCTTAACCCCTTCCCCTCAGTCCTCCCCCACCCCTTAACCCCTTCCCCTCAGTCCTCCCCCACCCCTTAACCCCTTCCCCTCAGTCCTCCACCACCCCAACACTGCCCTTAACCCCTTCCCCTCAGTCCTCCCCCACCCCTTAACCCCTTCCCCTCTGTCCTCCCCCACCCCTTAACCCCTTCCCCTCTGTCCTCCCCCACCCCTTAACCCCTTCCCCTCAGTCCTCCACCACCCCAACACTGCCCTTAACCCCTTCCCCTCAGTCCTCTCCCACCCCTTAACCCCTTCCCCTCAGTCCTCCCCCACCCCTTAACCCCTTCCCCTCAGTCCTCCCCCACCCCTTAACCCCTTCCCCTCAGTCCTCCCCCACCCCTTAACCCCTTCCCCTCAGTCCCTCCCCACCCCTTAACCCCTTCCCCTCAGTCCTCCCCCACCCCTTAACCCCTTCCCCTCAGTCCTCCCCCACCCTTAACCCCTTCCCCTCATGTCCTCCCCCACCCCTTAACCCCTTCCCCTCAGTCCTCCCCCACCCCTTAACCCCTTCCCCTCAGTCCTCCCCCACCCCTTAACCCCTTCCCCTCAGTCCTCCCCCCACCCTTAACCCCTTCCCTCAGTCCTCCCCCACCCCTTAAACCCCTTCCCCTCAGTCCTCCACCACCCCAACACTGCCCTTAACCCCTTCCCCTCAGTCCTCCCCCACCCCTTAACCCCTTCCCCTCTGTCCTCCCCCGCCCCTTAACCCCTTCCCTCAGTCCTCCCCCACCCCTTAACCCCTTCCCCTCAGTCCTCCCCCACCCCTTAACCCCTTCCCCTCAGTCCTCCCCCACCCCTTAACCCCTTCCCCTCTGTCCTCCCCCACCCCTTAACCCTTCCCCTCAGTCCTCCCCCACCCCTTAACCCCTTCCCCTCAGTCCTCCCCCACCCCTTAACCCTTCCCCTCAGTCCCCCCCACCCCTTAACCCTTCCCCTCAGTCCTCCCCCACCCCTTAACCCCTTCCCCTCAGTCCCTCCCCCACCCCTTAACCCCTTCCCCTCTGTCCTCCCCCACCCCTTAACCCCTTCCCCTCAGTCCCTCCCCCACCCCTTAACCCCTTCCCCTCTGTCCTCCCCCACCCTTAAACCCCTTCCCCTCAAGTCCTCCACCACCCCAACACTGCCCTTAACCCTTCCCCTCAGTCCTCCCCCACCACTTAACCCCTTCCCCTCAGTCCTCCCCACCCCTTAACCCCTTCCCCTCTGTCCTCCCCCACCCCTTAACCCCTTCCCCTCAGTCCTCCCCCACCCCTTAACCCCTTCCCCTCAGTCCTCCACCACCCCACACGTGCCCTTAACCCCTTCCCTCAGTCCTCCCCCACCCTTAACCCCTTCCCCTCAGTCCTCCCCCACCCCTTAACCCCTTCCCCTCAGTCCTCCCCCACCCCTTAACCCTTCCCCTCTGTCCTCCCCCACCCCTTAACCCCTTCCCCTCTGTCCTCCCCCACCCCTTAACCCTTCCCCTCAGTCCTCCCCCACCCCTTACCCCTTCCCCTCAGTCCTCCCCCACCCCTTAACCCCTTCCCTCAGTCCCTCCCCCCCCTTAACCCCTTCCCTCTGTCCTCCCCCCCCCCTTAACCCCTTCCCCTCAGTCCTCCCCCACCCTTAACCCCTTCCCCTCTGTCCTCCCCCACCCCTTAACCCCTTCCCCTCTGTCCTCCCCACCCCTTAACCCTTCCCCCTCAGTCCTCCCCCACCCCTTAACCCCTTCCCCTCTGTCCTCCCCCACCCCTTAACCCCTTCCCCTCTGTCCTCCCCCACCCCTTAACCCCTTCCCCTCAGTCCTCCCCCACCCCTTAACCCCTTCCCCTCTGTCCTCCCCACCCCTTAACCCCTTCCCCTCAGTCCTCCCCCACCCCTTAACCCCTTCCCTCTGTCCTCCCCCACCCCTTAACCCCTTCCCCTCTGTCCTCCCCACCCCTTACACCCCTTCCCCTCAGTCCTCCCCACCCCTTAACCCCTTCCCCTCAGTCCTCCCCCACCCCCTTAACCCCTTCCCCTCAGTACTCCCCCACCCCTTAACCCCTTCCCCTCAGTCCTCCACCACCCAACACTGCCCTTAACCCCTTCCCCTCAGTCCTCCCCCCCCTTAACCCCTTCCCCTCGTCCTCCCCCACCCCTTAACCCCTTCCCCTCAGTCCTCCCCCACCCCTTAACCCTTCCCCTCAGTCCTCCCCCACCCTTAACCCCTTCCCCTCTGTCCTCCCCCACCCCTTAACCCCTTCCCCTCAGTCCTCCCCACCCCTTAACCCCTTCCCCTCTGTCCTCCCCCACCCCTTAACCCCTTCCCTCAGTCCTCCCCCACCCCTTAACCCCTTCCCCTCAGTCCTCCCCCACCCCTTAACCCCTTCCCCTCTGTCCTCCCCCACCCCTTAACCCCTTCCCCTCTGTCCTCCCCCACCCCTTAACCCCTTCCCCTCTGTCCTCCCCCACCCCTTAACCCCTTCCCCTCAGTCCTCCCCCACCCCTTAACCCCTTCCCCTCTGTCCTCCCCCACCCCTTAACCCCTTCCTCCCCTCTGTCCTCCCCCACCCCTTAACCCCTTCCCTCAGTCCTCCCCCACCCCTTAACCCCTTCCCCTCTGTCCTCCCCCACCCCTTAACCCCCCTTCCCCTCTGTCCTCCCCCACCCCTTAACCCCTTCCCCTCAGTCCTCCCCCCACCCTTAACCCCTTCCCCTCAGTCCTCCCCCACCCCTAACCCCTTCCCCTCAGTACTCCCCCACCCCTTAACCCCTTCCCCTCAGTCCTCCACCACCCCAACACTGCCCTTAAACCCTTCCCTCAGTCCTCCCCCACCCCTTAACCCCTTCCCCTCAGTCCTCCACCACCCCAACACTGCCCTTAACCCCTTCCCCTCAGTCCTCCCCCCACCCCTTAACCCCTTCCCCTCAGTCTCCCCACCCCTTAACCCCTTCCCCTCAGTCCTCCCCCACCCCTTAACCCCTTCCCCTCAGTCCTCCACCACCCCTTAACCCCTTCCCCTCTGTCCTCCCCCACCCCTTAACCCCTTCCCCTCAGTCCTCCCCCACCCCTTAACCCCTTCCCCTCAGTACTCCCCCCACCCCTTAACCCCTTCCCCTCAGTCCTCCACCACCCCAACACTGCCCTTAACCCCTTCCCCTCAGTCCTCCCCACCCCTTAACCCCTTCCCCTCAGTCCTCCCCCACCCCTTAACCCCTTCCCCTCAGTCCTCCCCCACCCCTTAACCCCTTCCCCTCTGTCCTCCCCCCGCCCCTTAACCCCTTCCCCTCAGTCCTCCCCCACCCCTTAACCCCTTCCCCTCAGTCCTCCCCCACCCCTTAACCCCTTCCCCTCAGTCCTCCCCCCCCACCCTTAACCCCTTCCCCTCAGTCCTCCACCACCCCAACACTGCCCTTAACACCCTTCCCTCAGTCCTCCCCCACCCCTTATCCCCTTCCCCTCTGTCCTCCCCCACCCTTAACCCCTTCCCTCAGTCCTCCCCCACCCCTTAACCCCTTCCCCTCAGTCCTCCCCCACCCCTTAACCCCTTCCCCTCAGTCCTCCACCACCCCAACACTGCCCTTAACCCCTTCCCCTCAGTCCTCCCCCACCCCTTATCCCCTTCCCCTCTGTCCTCCCCCACCCCTTAAACCCCTTCCCCTCAGTCCTCCCCCACCCCTTAACCCCTTCCCCTCAGTCCTCCCCCACCCCTTAACCCCTTCCCCTCAGTCCTCCCCCCACCCCTTAACCCCTTCCCCTCAGTCCTCCCCCACCCCTTAACCCCTTCCCCTCAGTCCTCCCCCACCCCTTAACCCCTTCCCCTCAGTCCTCCCCCACCCCTGAACCCCTTCCCCTCAGTCCTCCACCACCCCAACACTGCCCTTAACCCCTTCCCCTCAGTCCTCCCCACCCTTAACCCCTTCCCTCAGTCCTCCCCCCACCCCTTAACCCCTTCCCCTCAGTCCTCCACCACCCCTTAACCCCTTCCCCTCAGTCCTCCCCACCCCTTAACCCCTTCCCCTCAGTCCTCCCCCACCCCTTAACCCCTTCCCCTCAGTCCTCCCCCACCCCTTAACCCCTTCCCCTCAGTACTCCCCCACCCCTTAACCCCTTGCCCCTCAGTCCTCCACCACCCCAACACTGCCCTTAACCCCTTCCCCAGTCCTCCCCCACCCCTTAACCCTTCCCCTCAGTCCTCCCCCACCCCTTAACCCTTCCCCTCAGTCCTCCCCCACCCCTTAACCCCTTCCCCTCTGTCCTCCCCCGCCCTTAACCCCTTCCCCTCAGTCCTCCCCACCCCTTAACCCTTCCCCTCAGTCCTCCCCCACCCCTTAACCCCTTCCCTCAGTCCTCCCCCACCCTTAACCCCTTCCCCTCAGTCCTCCACCACCCCAACACTGCCCTTAACCCCTTCCCCTCAGTCCTCCCCCACCCCTTATCCCCTTCCCCTCTGTCCTCCCCCACCCCTTAACCCCTTCCCTCAGTCCTCCCCCACCCTTAACCCCTTCCCCTCAGTCCTCCCCCACCCCTTAACCCCTTCCCCTCAGTCCTCCACCACCCCAACACTGCCCTTAACCCCTTCCCTCAGTCCTCCCCCACCCCTTAACCCCTTCCCCTCAGTCCTCCCCCACCCTTAATCCCTTCCCCTCTGTCCTCCCCCGCCCCTTAACCCCTTCCCCTCAGTCCTCCCCCACCCTTAACCCCTTCCCCTCAGTCCTCCCCACCCCTTAACCCCTTCCCCTCAGTCCTCCCCCACCCCTTAACCCTTCCCCTCAGTCCTCCCCCACCCCTTAACCCTTCCCTCAGTCCTCCCCCACCCCTTAACCCCTTCCCCTCAGTCCTCCACCACCCCAACACTGCCCTTAACCCCTTCCCCTCAGTCCTCCACCACCCCAACACTGCCCTAACCCCTTCCCTCAGTCCTCCCCCACCCCTTAACCCCTTCCCTCAGTCCTCCACCACCCCAACACTGCCCTTAACCCCTTCCCCTCAGTCCTCCCCCACCCTTAACCCCTTCCCTCAGTCCTCCCCCACCCCTTAACCCCTTCCCCTCAGTCCTCCCCACCCTTAACCCCTTCCCCTCAGTCCTCCACCACCCCAACACTGCCCTTAACCCCTTCCCCTCTGTCCTCCCCCACCCCTTAACCCCTTCCCTCAGTCCTCCCCCACCCCTTAAACCCCTTCCCCTCAGTCCTCCCCCACCCCTTAACCCCTTCCCCTCAGTCCTCCCCCGCCCCTTAACCCCTTCCCCTCAGTCCTCCCCCACCCCTTAACCCCTTCCCCTCAGTCCTCCCCCACCCCTTAACCCCTTCCCCTCAGTCCTCCCCCACCCCTTAACCCCTTCCCCTCAGTCCTCCCCCACCCCTTAACCCCTTCCTCTCAGTCCTCCCCCACCCCACCCAAGGCCCACCCGTCCCTTCCTTCACCCCTAGACGCGCACACAGCCCCGCCCCGCCCCGCCCCGAGCTGATAAGGCCTTAGCATCACCATCAATCACACATACAATTAGAGCACTTGAGCATCTGGCCGCTACCTCGCCGCTAGCCCCGCTAAGGCGATCTCTGTGTTGCAGCGTAAGCTCACGAGCCCCTCTGTTTGTGTTGCAACGTGAGCCCATGCATCTGCAACTTACCCAGCGGGGCGTCTTGTTCAGAGGAGGGCAAGGGTGATGACGGGAATGGCCCAGGGTATGCAGGGAGGGGGGATGGGTGGGTGGGTGGGTGGGTGGGTGGGTGGGTCCTGTCCTGTACTTCACAACGGGCGATGGGTGATGGGTAACCTGTTCTCATGTACTCTCCTTCCTTCTTTCCTTCCTTCCTTCCTTCCTTCCTTCCATTTTTCCTTTCTTCCTTTCTTCCTTTCTTCCTTCCTTCTTTCCTTCATTCTGTCCTTCCTTCCTTCCTTCCTTTCATCCTTTCTTCCTTTCTTCCTTCCTTCCTTCCTTCCTTTCATCCTTCCTTCCTTTCTTCCTTCCTTCCTTCCTTTCTTCTTTCCTTTCTTCTTTCCTTTCTTCCTTCCTTCCTTCTTTCCTTCCTTACTTCCTTCTTTCCTTCCTTCCTTCCTTCTCTCCTTCCTTTCTTCCTTCCTTTCTTCCTTTCTTCCCTCCTTCCTCCCCTTCTTCCTTCCTTTTTTCCTTCCTTCCTTTCTTCCTTCCTTCCTTCCTTCCTTCCTTCCTTTCTTCCTTTCTTCCTTTCTTCCTTTTCTCCCTTCCTTCCTTCCTTCCTTCGTTCGTTCCATCCTTTCTTCCTTTCTTCCTTCCTTCCTTCCTTCCTTCCTTCCTTCTTTCTTCTTCCTTCTTCCTTCCTTCCCTTCCTTCCCTCTTCCTTCCTTACTTTCTTCCCTTCCCTTCCCTTCTCCTTCTCTTCCCTTCCCTTCCCTTCCTCTCCTTCCTTCCTTCCTACGTCCTCTCCTTGCTTCCTCTCCCCCCCCTCCTCCTCCTCTCGTCTCTCTGCACTCCTCCACTCTTAGTCTCTCTCTCTCTCTAACTCTTCTCATTCTCTCCTCCTCTAACTCTTCTTCCTCTTCCTCTCTCTCTTCATCCCCCTACCATCCACCAGCTCCCAGCCTCCCTCTCGTCTCCTGCAACAGCCTGCACTCACGTCTATATTGCAGACTTTTGGACTCTGTTCCTGCTTACTTACCTTATTTATCTACATCCTTACCTATGATACAACCTTTACTATACCTTACTATACCTTACTATACCTTACTTATACCACCACTTATATACCATCTTATACCACCTCTTTCCATGCTTACCACCTCGTTCATCCACCCGCCCTGCACGTTTCCTTGTATCCATTATTTCTGCAGACTTGTATGACTTCTCTCTTGTGTCTCTTATTTCCTGTCATCTGCTCTCCACCTGCCTGCCTGCCTGCTTACACGTCATCTCGTCTTTTTATCGCAATGTCATCCGCTTGCGTGTAGCTTATTTTGATGTGTGTGTCATCTTCCTGTGTCAGTCATATCCTTGCCCTTCTTTCTCTCCTTCCCATCCGTGTCCTTAACTCTCAATGACATATGAATGTTCAGCATATTTAGTACCTTTTTTGTCAGTGATAATATTACATTTGCAATTTTTTTTCATTTCATTGCAGCATCGTCAAAAAATGTCTTGGCTTTTATATTTTATCTTATGATATTCCTGTTATAATTTTTTTTTTTTTTTTTTTTAGGATACCTGTGTCATTCACCCATGGTCTTGTCCACGCGAGTCAGACTCACGATCGCCAGTTTCACCCTCCCGGTGCGAGCTTGGAGCTCATTATTACCGATCTTAGGGTAATGCTGGGACCTCACACACCACATACCCTCATCCCCTTGCTCAAAGGGGACAGTAACCGCCCGAATTTCTCATTGAAAAAATCCCCGGGAATAAGCGGGGTCAGGGATCGAACGCAGGACCGTAGAATGGTGCCGGACGCCCTAACCGACTGAGCCGTTCATACGGTAATGTGTGTGTGTGTGTGTGTGTGTGTGTGTGTGTATGTGTGTGTGTGTGTGTGTGTGTGTGTGTGTGTGTGTGTGTGTATGTGTGTGTGTGTGTGTGAGTAACTTATGAAGGGGGTTAGTGACCAATTTATCGCTGACGAGGCTGTTGTGTGTGCGTCTCGAGTATTGGTGGAGCTGTGTGGCGTGTTGGTAGTGTTATCCTGTTTGTGTGTGTGTGTGTGTGTGTGTGTGTGTGTGTGTGTGTGTGTGTGTGTGTGTGTGTGTGTGTGTGTGTGTGTTATCCTGTACCCTCTGATAGACTGACGTGTTGATAGATGCACTAACTCCTAATAATAAGCAATACTAGGCAGGGTTTCTATTTTTTACTCTGCTTTCCTCCTCCTCCTCGTCCCCTGCCTCATTTTCTTCTTAGTATCTTATTTTCTATTCTCTTTTGTTTTGTTTTTTATATGTGTGTATTTTTGTATATACTTTCCTCTTTATTTCATTTTTTTATGTTATTATATTAATGATTCTTAGCTGTCTCTCGTCATGAAGTTGAAATTGTGCTGATAAAAAGTCCATGCACTAATTCTCAGGCGTTTACTCTCTCTCTCTCTCTCTCTCTCTCTCTCTCTCTCTCTCTCTCTCTCTCTCTCTCTCTCTCTCTCTCTCTCTCTCTCTCTCTCTCTCTCTCTCTCTCTCTCTCTCTCTCTCTCTCTCAGTTGAGGTCGAGACCTGGGTACGACAAGACGTGACCCTAAAAGCTCTGTTTGACCTTGTGACCTAACGGGTGGCGGACGCCTACCTGTCCCGGCCGCGTTGTCGAGGCGCTGATCTTATTGTTGTTGCTATTCTCCACTTGGAGTGGTGTTGAGTTATGCCCCTCTCTAACTCGCTCGGGGCTGTAGAAACTATTAGTGCTGAAAGACAAAATACCAACACAGGCGCTACTGCTTCTGGTGGAGATAGTGAACTATGCAGGCCAGGAAAACGGCCCGTATGGGAGGAAAATGACGATATGGAGACGGAGGACAACGTTGGCTTTGAAGTCGTTAACAACAATAAGAAAAAAAACAGACGAAACAGTGTAGAAAGTAACAGTGCCGCTCCTGGTGACAGTGCTGTTCCCGGAGCTGATCCACGATCTAGCCAGTCAGCAGCCAGTGCAGCCGCTTCTGGTGCCGCTCAGAATCTGAGTCAGCCAGCCGCCGGTGCCGTTCATCTACCTTCCCCAATCTTTCGCCTCATATTTCCGGTAGGAGTGGCACCTAAGGACAGGTCAATATGGCTAGCAGAAGTTGCCAGCAAATATCGCAACCTGTCCGTGCAACCCAAGATGACTGCTACTTCCATTATGGCAGTCACGAGGGACAGAGACACGGTCAAGTTTCTGACGAAAGTGGGTCACAACTTTCAGGGCAACATGATGAAACTCACCGAGGCCACGGAGGCCAACAAGCAGGTCAAGGTGACCATAAGGAACTACCCTTCCTTCATGCCCCTTCGACATCTCGAGGCCCACCCGGGCATACTCTGGGCAAGAAGAGCCGATCATCATTGGGATTCCCGTTCCAACGCGATGATGCCCAGGAGCCAAGTTACGGCAATGTGGGAAGGCGAGCCACCACCGATGATCACCTGCCTGGGATGAGGCCCTGCAAAATGGAGAGGTTCGTAGGGAAGCCAGCATTTTGTGGAAAATGTCAGAAATGGGAGCACAGGGAATGGCAGTGCAACAATCGAATGAGATGCGGATTTTGCTCCGAAAACCACGACACCAAACAGTGCAAGGATCGCATTATCAACGGGGAAACCATCACCCCAGATGTCCCAACTGCCACCAGGAGCACATGCTTGGAGTGTGAAATGCCCAATGAGACCCGATGCCCCCAGACACCAGAACACCACACCGACCATGCTGCCTGCCTCAGCTGCCCCCCCACCAAGCCTCGACACGGCAGCCTTTCCTCCCCTCATGGGGGTGAGACACGCTTGGTTTACACCCCGAACGCCCTCAGAGCTGGCTATCAATCAGTTGTCACTGCTCCCAGCCAACCCACAACGTGCCCCGCCCCCATTACCCTCGTCGGGATTGAACTCCCTACCTCCACCGATCCCACCACCGAACCCCTCCCCCCCACACTCCCCCAACCCAGCCACCAGCAGGTCGCTCACGACTGTGCTCTTATCGCGAACCATTAAATGTCCAAGACAACCCTCCCCCCCCTCCTACCCTCCATCTGCCCACGGAGAGACTGTTCCCCCCCCCCACTCCCTCAGGGCATAAACCACGACGCCTTAAGCGTCAGCAGTCTCGAGGAGACTGTTATGACACTGAAGAACGATGTGCAAATGCTACAGACGACGCAAGCTCTCCTCCAGACAGAGAGCGGAGGCATGCGGGACCAGATTACATCCCTCCAAGGAGAGCTGACGGAAGTGAAAGGAGGTATGACGGGTATGACGGCAGAGCTTATGGGAGTGAAGGGGGAGCTTTCGAGCCTGAAGGGAGAGATAGCGACCATGAAGACTATAATGACGGAGATGTCACTGATGCTACACAGCGCCCTAGGGACAAGGCCGCCGCGACATACGGAGTCCTGTGGTGCCCTGATGAACACAGAAACACACAAGAGGCAGGAGGGGAAGACTCCAGCTCAGATGCCGGGATACAGCGGCGCGCTAAGTCAACACACCGGCGGTCTGACCCCTCCCCCCCTACTATCAACCCTCACACCTCTGCCTCAGGTCCCTTTATCTCAGGTCCCAAGGGGCGAACAACCGCTACCCAGCCGGGTCGACGACAGTGCCTCTCTCTCGATGGAAGTAGTTGCTCCCCCACCCCCCCGTCCACCCTGCCTGCTCCGGGAAGGCCTGCTGGCCACGAAGTAAACACACGAATACCTATGGTAGCTAACGGCCTGCGTCTTTCTAGGCCCGCGCTCGGCACCACTCATCCTCCAAGCCAATTTAATGCACAGACAGGTACGTCATCAAGGTTAACCACAGCCAAACCACTGACGATTCTGCAATGGAATATATACGGGCTGGTCAGCAAGGCAGCCACCTTACTGCAGTTCATCCAAGCCAATGACACGGCGGTCGTCCTCCTCCAGGAGACGTTGGTATGTGAAACGACTAACATGAGATTTGGAAACTATCAAGTGTTTGCTCAACCCCTCCATCAGGGAGGATCACGAGGACTTATCACCCTTGTCAGAAAGGACCTCCCAGCCACCCTGACGCTTGCTCCTCCACACCTCGGGGAACAAGTGGACTCGCTGTGCGTCACGCTACATATGGACAGGTCCACTAAGGTGGACGTGTGTAATGTGTACTGCAGGCAGAGATCACAACTCGACTTGCTACCTACATTGGAGAATAACCAAAGACGGCTACTCGTGCTGAGTGGTGACTATAATGCCCATCATCCACTCTTAGAGCCCTGGAGTGATGGCGGCAGTAATCCTCGTGGATGCCACATCATCCACATGCTGGAGGAATTTGAAGAGCTGAAGCTCCACGGCGCATCACAACCCACTCACATAGCGGGAGGGAGACTTGACCTTACCCTGACAGTCAATGACAGTGGCCATCTCACCAGTGTTTGCGGCGTTCATGAACTTATGAGTGACCACTGGGCACAGGTGTCAACAATTTACTTGCCCAGGTGTGGTGACGTACCAGCAATTCCGAGGAACAAATGGATAACGAGGAAGGCTGATTGGAAGTTATTCACGGAACATTTAAATACCTGGTATGCTTCGTATCCTGTTCCCGTCTCTGTGCAAGACTTTGCTGAAGACCTCACTCGCGCCATTCATGATGCAGCTGATGCCTCCATACCCCGCCAGGGGAAGAATAAGTTTAACCCTAATAAGAAACATCTTTGGTACTATGACAGCAAAATTAAGTTCCTTAACAAAGTATCTCGTCAGCTCACAAAGAATCACCACCACACCAGGACTGACGAGAGCAGACACCACCTTCAGGATTGGGCTTTGTATGCGAGAGACCAAATTGCCCTTATTCGTGAGGAGAAATGGCTGCAGTTTACGGGAAGGTTGACTCACGCCACCAACATGACCCAGGTGTGGAGGCACGTCAACCGCATTAGAGGCAAACATACGAAACCTCCCGCTCACCCTGACCCGGCGAGGAAGGCGTCTGAGCTCATGAGGGACTACCACGAGCGATCAGCGAATACTAATCTGCCTCCTAACATCAAAGTAGCCAAGACCAACCTTGACCCGGCGAGGCTGGCTGCAGTCACTGCGGCCACGCTACTATCGGATAACACTGATGAGCCCATCACGAGGGAGGAGATGCTCAGGGCGCAGAAAACGAGTGGTGACACAGCGCCTGGTGAGGACGGCATAACCTACTCCATGCTGAATGCTGTCTGCAATGTTGCGGGTGACCCTCTATTGCAGCTCTTTAACATGTCCTTCTCCCAGGGGACGCTACCTAAGGAATGGACAACAGCTAATATCATTCCTGTCCCAAAATCAGGTGCAGACAACCAGTTTCGCCCCATCAGCCTCACTTCAACCTTATGTAAGATGCTGGAACGCATATTACTTAGCCGGCTCACCTACAAGATCGGGCACTTGGATACAGGTGTGAATGGCTTTGTCAAGCACAGGAGCACTGCCAACTGCCTCGCCAACTACTATGCAAATGACAAGGCCAAGACAGCTGTGTTTCTTGATATAGAAAAAGCATTTGACAGGGCACAACCACTGCCAATCCTCGCTGAGCTCACAAAATTGGGAGTGAAAGGCAAGCTTCTCCTATGGGTGCAGCAATACCTCTCGGACAGAAAGGCCCGTGTTATATTTCAGGGGAAAGCCTCTGATTACATGAGGCTAGACAATGGAACGCCACAGGGAGGAGTCATCAGTCCTACACTGTTTAATATCCTGATGAACGTGCTTGCCAGACTCCCTTACCCGGAGGGGACACAGCACATCGGCTATGCTGATGACGTTGTTCTGCAGACGACGGGCAGAGACTCCACCACTACCATGCAAGAATCACTAAACCTTCTAACGGACAAATGTGAGGAAATTGGCTTCACCATATCTCAGACCAAGACCAAAGCTATGGCCAAGACAAGGAACGCCCCCTGGACACACTACGACTCCAAGGTCAAAACGTAGAGTGGGTAGCGACGCAGCGTTATCTTGGCGTCATTGTTGCCCGTAACAACGGCTGCAAGGCTGAGATCCAGCATCTGAAGGACAAATGCAGGGCAAGGAATAGGATATTGAGGGCGATGTCATGGAAGGGAATGGGAGCTTCAGGCACCGTGATCCTGAGCGCATACAAATCCTTGGTACGCTCACTTGTTGATTATGCCAGTCCTGTTCTCCTACATATCACCACTACAGATGCGAAATCTCTTGAAACAATACAGAATGAGGCGCTGAGGACCATATTGGGAGCACCGAAATGGACCAGACTGAAAACATGAGGGCGGAGACCCAAGTGTCATCACTGACAGCAAGATTGAAAGTTATGACGGCCAACTTCCTCATAAAATCATACATCAGAGCCGACCATCCCGATGAAGTCCACACTCAGCTTCACAATCATCATGAAGGTCACCGAGGGCAAGGCAGGTGGCTTAAGACGGCGATAGAGACACTACAACACTCTGGTGTCGCCTGGGAGGCCATAAATACTGCCGTCATTCCTCTGGAGCGTAACGCCACGGCCCCGTGGGAGGTCACACTCATCACAACAGTTGTCAGGCCCCCGCGGCGAAAGAAACGTGACTGCCTACCCGTGGAACTAAGGCAGGAAGGTCTGCAAAACATACAAGGCGTCAGGGAGCCATACGCAGCAGTGTACTACACCGACGGATCTACAGATCCTGCCGAAGGACGATCAGGCGCAGCCTTTGTGTTCAAAATGGGTGGCGAGGATCCTGTTGCCGCTGCCACCCGCTGCGTACACACAGCCTCTGCGCGAACCTCGGATTTCTCATCCTCCACGCAAACTGAACTGACAGCCATATCTATGGCTCTGGATCACGCCCACACCGCCCACAGACTCAACACCCTCATCGTCACGGACTCCATGACTGCCATAGCCTGCATCAACAAGCAGGACACTGAGAATACCCACCTGACACACGCCATTCGTGCGGCAGTCAAGGCCATTCACAACATGGGCAGGAGCGTTACTATCACATGGGTCGCCTCCCATGTTGGCATCACAGGCAATGAGGAAGCAGACGCCTTGGCCAAGCAGGCGACCATGAATGAAGCAGTGACTGTCGTTATTCCCAGGACCCTCCGACAATTGAGGGGCACTGTGAGGCGAAGGGCGGAAGCTCAGAGACGGAGGGTGCACGAACAGGAGGCTGGCTGCGGCAGCACGAGTGCCCGGTGGTACACCGATGTGGCCGCTGGGTGCCTGCTCCCACCACAACGTCCTCTAAGTCGGTTGTGCGAGGTGGTGATATCCAGGATCAAACTTGGGTACCCTTATGGATGGGAAATTGGCATCAACACGCCGGAGGAAGGGCGTCGATGTAGGCTGTGCGCTACTGAGGATGGGCACACACTTGCTCACTACCTTCGTGATTGTGGCTGCGTTACCCGCCAAAGACAACAGTGTTCTGTGCCCACACCCACCCTTGCTGAACTTGCAATTCACTTCATTAGTCTCCTCCCACAAACACTAACTGCACATCCAGAATTCTGTGCCATTAGATGATTAATCTAAGGAAGAACAAAACAAAACAAAAATGTGAAGCTTACTAAAACAACAATATTGTCCATCGTATTAATGTACTAGTACTATCATCAGCTAATATTATGTATCCTGAGATAAGACTGTTATCTCGAAACAGTCTTTTTCACAAATGTTAATTCAATTGTGAATAAAAGTATTGAATCTGAATCTGAATCTCTCTCTCTCTCTCTCTCTCTCTCTCTCTCTCTCTCTCTCTCTCTCTCTCTCTCTCTCTCTCTCTCTCTCTCTCTCTCTCTCTCTCTCTCTCTCTCTCTCTCTCTCTCTCTCTCTCTCTCTCTCTCTCTCTCTCTCTCTCTCTCTCTCTCTCTCTCTCCTCTCTCTCTCTCTCTCTCTCTCTCTCTCTCTCTCTCTCTCTCTCTCTCTCTCTCTCTCTCTCTCTCTCTCTCTCTCTCTCTCTCTCTCTCTCTCTCTCTCACACACACACACACACACACACACACACACACACACACACACACACACACACACACACACACACACACACACACACACACACACACACACACACACACACACACACACAAACACACACACACACACACACCATTTCTATGACTAGGCATTGTTTAAAAAATATTTATGATTGTGATATTTTACCTTCCTCTACCTTCACCTTCTCAATACTCTTTAGTTTTATTATACATTTTATTATATGATTTTACCTCCCTCTGCCTTCCCCTTAATACACCTTATACTTCTTATTTTTTTCGTGGCTATCGTAAGGTTCCGTGTTGTCACCTACACCGCGGAGGCAAAATCCCCGCCATTCTACCCCAAAAAAATTCTTCTCTGTCCGTTCAGTCTATGGAGTAATATTATTGAACTATGCTGTTTACGGTACGTCTATACTATAATCTGTGCTCCGTGGTGTTGATTATTCAAAAACGATAAAGAAGGTAAAGCCAGGAGGTATATAGGTTCTTCAATATGTTGTTTTGCATTATCGCGTTTTGGTAATATGTTTTTTGGCATCACCGCGTTTTGGTAATATGTTGTTTGGCATTACCGCGTTTTGGTAATATGTTTTTTGGCATCACCGCATTTTGGTAATATGTTTTTTTGCATTACCGCGTTTTGGTAATATGTTTTTTGGCATTACCGCGTTTTGGTAATATGTTTTTTGGCATCACCGCGTTTTAGTAATATGTTTTTTGGCATTACCGCGTTTTAGTAATATGTTTTTTGGCATCACCGCGTTTTAGTAATATGTTTTTTGGCATTACCGCGTTTTGGTAATGTGTTTTTTGGCATCACCGCGTTTTGGTAATGTGTTTTTTGGCATCACCGCGTTTTGGTAATATGTTTTTTGGCATCACCGCGTTTTAGTAATATGTTTTTTGGCATTACCGCGTTTTGGTAATGTGTTTTTTGGCATCACCGCGTTTTAGTAATATGTTTTTTGGCATCACCGCGTTTTGGTAATATGTTTTTTGGCATCACCGCGTTTTGGTAATATGTTTTTTGGCATCACCGCGTTTTAGTAATATGTTTTTTGGCATCACCGCGTTTTGGTAATGTGTTTTTTGGCATCACCGCGTTTTGGTAATGTGTTTTTTGGCATCACCGCGTTTTGGTAATATGTTTTTTGGCATCACCGCGTTTTGGTAATGTGTTTTTTGGCATCACCGCGTTTTGGTAATGTGTTTTTTGGCATCACCGCGTTTTGGTAATATGTTTTTTGGCATCACCGCGTTTTGGTGAGGGAATGACAGGATGAAACACGTGACAAAACAGCACACTGAGGCATAGGCGGTCCTGGAAGTGGCAAATATTTCACTCGTTATCGCGAGTATCAATAGATTTGTTGAGTAAATTTTAACACATGTGGTGGCGAGTGTAGCTTTCGTCTACCAGGTTATTATAGGCAAGATTAATAGACTACTAGGTTAAACCACGCGCAGTTTAGTGACGTCAGTGGCAGTCGTGCAAGAAAACGACGAGAAAACGACGATTTTGTATCGTGGCCTATTCTAAAATATGCCCCGAGCCTCACGAGGATAATCCCCCACCCACCTACACGCACCTGTGGCCGCGGCGGCCTGCCCTGACCTGACCTCACTCACACACCTGCTCCTACCCTACCTACCTACCTCTCCTCTGCTACTCTCCATGTCACTCCCTTTTACCTCCTCTTTCCACTATGAGAATATGATTATTAATACTACTATTAATATCATCATTATCATTGTTATTTATGTAATGTTTATTACTATTATCATTACCATTCCTATTAAGCAAGCTAAATAACATGAGTTTGGTTTGGGAGAGGTTGTTAATGGCCAACTATCATATGAAAATGACTGCAGTGTAGTTGTTGGCATAAAACAAAATGTTTACCTCTAGTGTATATGTGTAGGTTTACAAAACCTTTGAATTTGTACCAATTTTAGTGGAAAGAGAGAGAGAGAGAGAGAGAGAGAGAGAGAGAGAGAGAGAGAGAGAGAGAGAGAGAAAGAGAGAGAGAGAGAGAGAGAGAGAGAGAGAGAGAGAATCCCCGCCATCCACCCACACGTCCTGCCCTGCTCTCGGCCACACCTGCTATCTCCTGCTTGCTGGAAGGCCACTCCCTTCTACCCCGTCTTTCCACTATCCAAAAATTATCATTATGAGGTACTATGTAGTGTAGCCTACTATGCTCCTGTAGAAAGAAAAATTAGAGAAGGAAAAAAATCCTCACCACAGAACAGTGAACATGCATAGAAAACGGAGCACAGAAGATATGGTCTGTGCGAGTGTTCATTAAAGACTGGCGACCTGTTTTGGAGGGAGGCTGACCTCCGGACTGCAGCTGACGTCACGCGTAAAAGAGGAAAATTTCAGCTTAGCCGTAGAGAGACCTTTTAAAGTCTATAGATCTTGATTATAGGAGACCTCATCTATGCAGGCTACGAAGCTATGCAGGCTACGAAGCTATGCAGGCTACGAACCTATGCAGGCTACGAAGCTATGCAGGCTACGAAGCTATGGAGGCTACGAAGCTATGCAGGCTACGAAGCTATGGAGGCTACGAAGCTATGGAGGCTACGAAGCTATGCAGGCTAAGAAGCTATGCAGGCTACGAAGCTATTGAGGCTACGAAGCTATGCAGGCTACGAAGCTATGGAGGCTACGAAGCTATGGAGGCTACGAAGCTATGGAGGCTACGAAGCTATGCAGGTTACGAAGCTATGCAGGCTACGAAGCTATGCAGGCTACGAAGCTATGGAGGCTACGAAGCTATGGAGGCTACGAAGCTATGGAGGCTACGAAGCTATGCAGGTTACGAAGCTATGCAGGCTACGAAGCTATGCAGGCTACGAAGCTATGCAGGCTACGAAGCTATGCAGGCTACGAAGCTATGCAGGCTACGAAGCTATGCAGGCTACGAAGCTATGCAGGCTACGAAGCTATGCAGGCTACGAAGCTATGGAGGGTACGAAGCTATGGAGGGTACGAAGCTATGCAGGCTACGAAGCTATGCAGGCTACGAAGCTATGCAGGCTACGAAGCTATGGAGGGTACGAAGCTATGCAGGCTACGAAGCTATGCAGACTACGAAGCTATGGAGGGTACGAAGCTATGCAGGCTACGAAGCTATGCAGACTACGAAGCTATGGAGGGTACGAAGCTATGCAGGCTACGAAGCTATGCAGACTACGAAGCTATGGAGGGTACGAAGCTATGGAGGGTACGAAGCTATGCAGACTACGAAGCTATGGAGGGTACGAAGCTATGCAGGCTACGAAGCTATGCAGACTACGAAGCTATGGAGGGTACGAAGCTATGGAGGGTACGAAGCTATGCAGGCTACAAAGTTATGTATTGGCTACCAGTACTATACATATAAGTCAATTGACTGATGAATGGGGATTTATTAACTCTGCCGAGGAGACTGTGATCCGTTTGGTTTGTTTGGCTTTTTGTCTGTTTATTTATTTGTTAGCAGGAGTTTTAGCAGTTTGTTTTCAGTCCGTTTGTTAGCAGTTTTGTTCTTTTTGAAGGATATCTTTGGGGCCTGGCGTCTGCTGCCCTTAAGGTGGCTCCCAACACAGCCGTCCCCTCAAGACCCGGTGGCCAGGGTTTTGATGACCGAGCTGGTATTTTTAGAGAAAGATAAACTGAATGAAGAGCGTTGTGAAGTAAAAATATACTATCTTTAAAAAAAAGACAGAAAAGGCAGAAAGTCAATTATAGAAAAATAAATACAAAATATTATTATTTTCTTATTCTAATAAAGGTGGAATATTTTTCAACCCTGGCGGAGGTGTGCGGTCTTAGGCTGCTCTTATTATTTATATTATTTACTGCTATTATTATTAAAAAAAATATTATTATTATTATAATAATAATAATTATTATTATTATTATTATTTTCATCATTATCATGTATATTGCGGTGTCTCGTATTTTCCATGTACTTAAAAAAAATTGTAAAGAAAAAGAAAAAAGAAAAGAAAATTAATGACAAAGGATGCTAAAGTCTTGAGTAAGGTCCTCACGTCGCGGTCTTCCCCCCACAGGTACTTGGGACTCCCGGCAGGACCTGTCGCCACCTGAGGAGAGGCCGCGGGTCGCCCTTCAACACTGGACTTCAACTTCCTGCGGTGAGTACCCTTGTGGCTGCGTCACTAGGCGTGTTATGGCGGGCCTCTTGGCGGGTGTGTCAGGAGGTGCTCCATGCAGCTCCGTGAGGCGGGGACCTGAGTGGCCTGTCAATTACCCGCAGCGGTTCAAGGGGCTTCACATGAGTGATTTTCAAGAGTGGTCGACATTTTATACCAACTCGGAGAATTCTGTGCTTCTGTCAGTCTGTGTTGTGTAGGAATATTTTGAAGGATAAAAAATGCTGCTGCTGCTGCTGCAATCATCATCATCATGACAACGTACTACAATTTTTATTTTACGTATCATGCTGCTATAGAATTATCACAACATTCATTATTGTATATTTGTCGGTTTGTTAGATTGTATTTTACGTTGTTCCTTGAGAAGAAAAGTACGTGGCAGTAGTACCAAGTACCTAATAGTACCAGTGCCAAAAGTACGCGGCAGGCGCCCAAGCCAAGGGGCGTGGCGGTGCTGCCGGGCTCTGCTGTGGGACGCGGGGTGAGGCAGGCGGTAAGGTGGTGGCAGGCGTCTCGTGGTGTCCTGCTGAGGCGTCCCTGTCTAAGGTCTTGATGATATATATATATATATATATATATATATATATATATATATATATATATATATATATATATATTATATATATATATATATATATATCTATATATATATTATATATAATATATATCTATCTACTATATATATATATATCTATCTATATCTATCTATCTATATATATATATATATATCTATCTATCTATATATATATCTATCTATCTATATCTATCTCTCTCTCTCTCTCTCTCTCTCTCTCTCTCTCTCTAATATATATATATAATATATATATATATATATATATATATGTATATAATGAAGATATAAACCAGCGCGGGTAGAAACATCTTGATTGTTTATTTGAACGTTTCGGCTATACATAAGCCATCATCAGCCTAAAATCGGATACAAAATTTTGTTAAAAATGAAAATATACAAATTAAAAAATTATTTGCGCATTTAAAATGCCTAACCTAAAATAAAATAAAATAAGAATAAAAATTATAAAACAGTAATAAAAAATACTACACCTACCAATCAACATCGCAGTGGAGTGTGGGATTCCCACACTGATTGGTAGTTGATTGGTAGGTGTAGTATTTTTTATTACTGTTTTATAATTTTTATTCTTATTTTATTTTATTTTAGGTTAGGCATTTTAAATGCGCAAATAATTTTATAATTTGTATATTTTCATTTTTAACAAAATTTTGTATCCGATTTTAGGCTGATGATGGCTTATGTATAGCCGAAACGTTCAAATAAACAATCAAGATGTTTCTACCCGCGCTGGTTTATATCTTCATTATAAGATCTCGCTTCCCTCATGGAGAAAGTATTGCCTCTATTATATATATATATATATATATATATATATATATATATATATATATATATATATATATATATATATATATATATATACACTACATAATCGGGGACTGAAGCGTAACAAAAAGGCCGCGTATTGTCAGTCCCTGTATGGCGAGTAACATAAGAATATGGTGTTCGAATATGGTTTTATGCAAAACCCGTTTGGGTGGCTCGTAGCGACTTGGGTTCGTGTGCAGCGTCCCCATGTTCGAACCCCACTTACTGCTCGAGTCCATTCTGGTGTGGTGACAATCAGTACCGTCAGTAACCTTGGTATTGGTACATACACACTAAGGAAAAAAGGTGCAAAATGTGTCACAGATTTTGCACCTTCAATAAGGGTGCAAAGTTGCACCCCTAAGGGGGGTTGCACCTTAAGAGGTGCAACTATGCACCCTTATGGGTGCAAATTTGAACCCTTAAAGGTGCAAAATATGTGACACATTTTGCACCTTTAAAGGTGCGAAGTTGCACCTTTTTTTCTTAGTGTGTACGTGCATGCGAATTGTCTGCATAGGCTCCAAACACTTTCTTATCTTATCTTATCTTGTTAATACGGAGATGGTGGCAAGAATGGGCGGCTGACACAAGCATCGCGAAGGCCACTACCAGGATCCCTTTCGCTCCTCTGTGTTATCACGACCCGGGAATCCTTAATGCACTTTACCCCGCGATCGTCTTACACATCACGTTATAAACATTTCTTGTAATCTTAATTGATTAATCAGGTGGCGTGGGTGGTGGGTGTTGACTTAGCCACGGGTGATGGTGGCGGTGATGAGGGACTGGCTTGTTGTGGGCGGTGAGGGGCGTGTTGACCAGCCCGGCCCCGCGCCCATGAATCACGGGCCCAAGAGCCGCGTTGACAGTGCCGTGGGTGGCCTTAGGCACGGCTGAGGGCGTGAGTGGAGAGGGAGAAAGCACTGTGGTGAGGGTGAGAGGGAAGGTAAAAATGGGAGAGCGAGGGAGGATGAAGGATGAACCAGCAGGGAGACAGACAGGGAGGGGATCTGGTGTTTGCGCCTGTTGCTGCCTCAGTAGAGTGGACTGAGAGCCTCCTGTCAGGGTGGTGGTGTCAGCAGGACTCATAGGATCCTCTGTCGTGCCTTGTGATTTAAGATAACTCCTTGACGTATCGAATATTCTTCTTTTGTTATTGATGTAAAGGAAAAACGTACATGTAAACTGAACTGGTAGTGTGTGTGTGCGTGTGTGTGTGTGTGTGAATGTGTGGTTACAGGGAGTTTCGTACACAAGTTGTTTCGTACCCATGTTTTGTTAGTTGTTTCGTACATCGATTTTGAGCTTTTTTTCGTACATACCTAGTGTCGTTTAGTCAAGTTTAGTTTTTAGTAGTTTAGTAGTAGTCAAGTTTAACTCTGAGTGTACGAAATGACTATGGTTTCATATAGACTACGAAACAACTTTTTACTGTACGAATCTACTGGTGTACGGAACAACTTGTATACGAACTGACCGCACCCCGTGTGTGTGTGTGTGTGTGTGTGTGTGTGTGTGTATGTATGTGTGTGTGTGTGTGTGTGTGTGTGTGTGTATGTATGTGTGTGTGTGTGTGTGTGTGTGTGTTTTGTAGGGTGCCCATCTCACCCCCGACCCTCGACCCCGCCCGATGCGTGATGTCTCGCGATAAGGACAGCTGTTTTATGCTAATTACCAAGGTGATGATGGAGATAAGCTCGAGTGGTAGTTCGAGGGGTTAGTCACTCCATGTTTATATATAATGGTGATGACAACAGTGGCAGAGAGTGTAGTTGTTACAATGATGATGATGATGATGATGATGATGATGAGGAGGAGGAGGAGGAGGAGGAGGAGGAGGAGGAGGAGGAAGAGGAGGAGGAGGAGGAGGAGGAGGAGGAATACTAGACTGCATAGCTTGTATACTGGACCGGAACAGGCAGACGTTGGAGGACATGAAAGGAGGCACTTGATTATGTTAACACACACACACACAAACACACACACACACACATACATACATACATACATACATACATACATACATACATACATACACACACACACACACACACACACACACACACACACACACACACACACACAGAGAGAGAGGAGAGAGAGAGAGAGAGAGAGAGGAGAGAGAGAGAGAGAGAAGAGAGAGAGAGAGTAGAGAGAGAGAGAGAGAGAGAGAGAGAGAGAGGAGAGAGAGAGAGAGAGAGAGATAGTGTGTTCAGGATGTGAGGCCTTCATTAGTATAGGTCAAGTCAGAGTGAGGCATCGTGTGGGCACTGAAGGGGCGGGATGTCCTCAGGTGGCGAGAGGTCCTGCTGCTCTTGGTGCTCTCGGGTTGGAGTCGTAATGTGATCTTTTCCGCTTCTTGATCATTTTCCTCGTCCACTCTTCACTCCTAAACTTCTCAGTCCTCATCAGTAGTCCATTCCACTCCTCAGAAATAGAGAGAGAGAGAGAGAGAGAGAGAGAGAGAGAGAGAGAGAGAGAGAGAGAGAGAGAGAGAGAGAGAGAGAGAGAGAGAGAGAGAGAGAGAGAGAGAGAGAGAGAGAGAGAGAGAGAGAGAGATTTTTTGTTTTTATCTCCGCCAACAAAGTTGGAGGGGTTATGTTTTCACCCCGACCTGTCTGTCTGTCTGTCTGTTTGTTAGTGTACAGGATTTCTCGAAAAGTTACGAATAGATTTGGACCAAACTTGGTATACCAAGTCTATTTGGTATACGGAAGAACTGGTTTAATTTTGGATGAAATCTATTGACTACTTTTTTACTTTTTTTTTTTACTTTTTCTTTTTTACTTTCTTTTTTTGATGAAATTGAATCACAACTGTTGCCATGGTTACAAATTGATGAAATATTTGGGCGGAGGTATGCGCTCTACTGAGTGCCCCCCCCCCCCTAGTTTGCTTCTGTTAAAATGTAATAGATGTAAATAAAGTTAGGAGAGAGAGAGAGAGAGAGAGAGAGAGAGAGAGAGAGAGAGAGAGAGAGAGAGAGAGAGAGAGAGAGAGAGAGAGAGAGAGAGAGAGATATTGATATTGATATTGATATATTTATTGACCTCTTGTTACGATTGTTAAACAAATATATTTACAGTTCATACAGTATATCTGAGGACCAGGTCCGTTGAGCCGAGGCTCTTGTACAGACCTGTGCTAGTATATATTTTAAACCGTAAGACGTCATATTTTATAGTCCTAAATAATTTATATAAATAAACCTAAATCTAAATTCCCATATATACCCAACACGTTAGTTTATACAGTAAACAATATATACATAAGTAAACTCAAGGTGTGATCCTATAATAGATACTTACAAATGGGCAATTTGTTTATATACAAATAATAAATATTTAGAAATATATTTAAAAAATAATTAAAGAAAAAAAAAATAAAGAAAAAGCAAGTTACATAGTAGTGATATATCACTACTCTCCGAGTTTCACAAGAAAAGGAAAAAAAAATTCACAATCGAGAGAGAGAGAGAGAGAGAGAGAGAGAGAGAGAGAGAGAGAGAGAGAGAGAGAGAGAGAGAGAGAGAGAGAGAGAGATAGAGAGAGAATGTATTATAAGGTCTATTATGTTTAGAGTCGGGTAGGTGAGGAAGAAAAATGATAAGGGAAGGAAGGAAGAACGGAAGGCAAATGAAGGGGTATAGAATGAGGGAGGGAGAGGATTGTGGTGGCTTGGAAGGAGGTGATGGTGGTTGTGATGGTGGTTGTGGTGGTGGTGGTGGTGGTGGTGGTGATGGTGGTGGTGGTGGTCTCCGCTGGACAAAGCCTCTCGAATGGGACCAGCCTTTATGAATTAAGCCTTGACGTGACGACAGAAGCTCCATTAAGATGAGATACCGTGATGAAAACTGAGGTGGTGAGTGACCTGGAGGAGGAGGAGGGACGGTAATGGACAGGGATGACGGAGGAACGTAGAGGGGAAGGGGAGGGAGGGGAGAGAGGGGAGGGAGGGGAGGGAGGGGAGAGGGCAGGACAGAAGTGAGAGGGAAACAAAGGAATCATGAGGGAGGGGAGGTAAGAGGGAGCATCCAAGAGGTGAGGGAAGGTGATGGGTAAGGAAGAGTAAGGGAAGGTGAGAGGCGGGGACGTGACATAATATCTTATAAGGCGATTATAAGCCTGCAAAAGGCCCAAGGAGTCTACAAAAGGCCCAAGAAGTCTACAAAAGGCCCAAGAAGTCCACAAAAGGCCCAAGGAGTCTATAAAAGGCCCAAGGAGTCTACAAAAGGCCCAAGGAGTCTACAAAAGACCCAAGGAGTCCACAAAAGGCCCAAGGAGTCTACAAAAGGCCCAAGGAGCCTATAAAAAACCCAAAGAGTCTACAAAAGGCCCAAGGAGTCTACAAAAGGCCCAAGGAGTCTACAAAAGGCCCAAGGAGTCTACAATAGGCCCAAGGAGGCTACAAAAGGCCCAAGAAGTCTATAAAAGGGCCAAGGAGTCTACATAAGGGCCAAGGAGTCTATAAAAGGCCCAAGAAGTCTACAAAAGGCCCAAGGAGTCTATAAAAGGCCCAAGGAGTCTACAAAAGGCCCAAGGAGTCTACAAAAGGCCCAAGGAGCCTATAAAAAGCCCAAGGAGTCTACAAAAGGCCCAAGGAGTCTACAAAAGGCCCAAGGAGTATAAAAAGCCCAAGGAGTCTACAAAATGCCCAAGGAGTCTATAAAAGACCCAAGGAGTCTACAAAAGGCCCAAGGAGTCTACAAAAGTCCCAAGAAGTCTACAAAAGGCCCAAGGAGTCTACAAAAGGCCCACGGAGTCTACAAAAGGCCTAATGAGTCTACAAAAGGCCCAAGGAGTCTACAAAAGGCCCAAGGAGTCTATAAAATGCCCAAGGAGTCTACAAAAGGCCCAAGGAGTCTACAAAAGGCCCAAGGAGCCTATAAAAGACCCAAAGAGCCTACAAATGACCCAAGGAGTCTACAAAAGGCACAAGGAGTCTAAAAAAGGCCCAAGGAGGCTACAAAAGGCCCAAGGAGGCTACAAAAGGCCCAAGAAGTCTACTAAAGGGCCAAGGAGTCTACAAAAGGGCCAAGGAGTCTACAAAATGCCCAAAGACTCTGCAAAAGGCCTGAAAGCTATGGGATGGACAGCTGTGGGTAAGGCCGTTAAGTCAAGGGCATTCACAGTACTGGCACAGAGGCTGCCTAGACACAAGGCCCCGTGCCGGCCCCTATACCCATTAAGGCGCCTCGCAGACTCTACATGAGACGGTCATCAGCTAATTGTTTTGATTGGCTCGGCTTACAGATCAGGTCAGGCGGGCGTGCAACATCGAGCCAGTTAAATAAACGAGGAGATAGCCTCTAGAGGAGGGCACGGCCGACACACTAATGGCTATTTTCTCGCCTTCTCCTCCGCCTCCTCCTCCGCCTCCTCCTCCGCCTCCTCTTCCGTCTCCTCCTCCGCCTCCTCCTCCGCCTCCTCCTCCGCCTCCTCCTCGTGATCGACCCTCGACTCCCCGTCCGTGCGCCACCTCAGCCAGACAGACACTCGTGCTCCAGCTGCTCATTATCGCCGTCGTGTGGATTCTGGCATTTGCTAATGATGAGTAATGAAACCGCTCCACTCGAGACGCTTGATTTGTTTACATGAAAACGTCTGGTATGTTCTGGGTTTATATATCTAGTTCTGCTGATACCAGTCTCACGGAAAACCCAGTCAGGTGCATGAATGAACTACCTCGTGTAAGTCTCGCGGCATCTTATAGCTTCCTTATTTTCTTATGTTCTTATGAATGGTGTGAATATCTTGCCCTCAACACACTTGACACGAGGCGGAGCAAGCATGAAGCAGCAGAGGGACATGGTTGCGCTTGGCGAGGCTATAGATGCAAGACTTGGGTTACATATTATCAGGCAGACATCTTGTACCAGATTTGGTCCTGTCAAATAACTGGTGCAGCATTAAAAGTGACAGTTACGCAGTTACACTAATACTTACATGGCATCACACATTGAGCTCTGCTGTCCTCATGATCTGTTGGTGCTCGCCGTCATAGCAAATATAGTAAAGCGTGACACTGCATTGCTGAGAGTGCATACAGCAAACAGCTCTGATAAACAAGTCTGTTGGAAATTATGTAATATACGTAGCCTATACATTCAAGTCTGACGCACTCACACACTGGGCTGAGGGTATAGTTGTTCTATATATAGTTGGTCTAACTGTAGTTGTTCTATGCAGCTGTCGGAGGTCGTGGCCTCAGTAACGGCGGCTTCTAGAAATGAACTGGCTTCTGTGTAGGCTTCTGATATCGTCAAAGGTTTATGTTTCAAATCTTGATATTGAACACACGTGCCGGACCATTTACAATTTCGATTTAGAATACTTTTTATGATATTCGAAGATAACCTTAGTATTCTATTACTGTAAGATCTTGTGGGACTCTATACCGCTTTTAGGAATGCATTTTTTAAACCCATTGAATATAAAGGCTTTGTACTGAGTGCAAATGTGTAAACAATTCGATATTATGTATATTAACCCCTTGAGGCCCTGCAGTGCGTAATTTCCATTATATGTAATTTGACAACCATTAGTCGATTTTTTAGTGAATATAAGCAATATTTTATAGATACGACCTGTTTAGTATCCTTGTCCACTAACCAATTTGGTATATTCAGTTACTTTTCGTCATTTTATGGCTAACAACAGACACTTTTTTTATAGCAAATGAAAGATCTGGGCGTGAAGGGGTTAAGTTTGACGTCAATTTTGTTTTTTCCAGGGTCATATCCTACTAAATAAGCTCATTTCCATACGACACTTCCGTTGACTTTGAGTTGCAGATCAATGATCTAACAATCGAATTAGTTTTTCAATTTTCAGTTATGTGTACGTTACTAGACTTGGCTTTGCAGCAAGACACTGAACTTATTTTTACTTAGTTCTGTTGTGTGTGTGTGTGTGTGTGTGTGTGTGTGTGTGTATGTATGTGTGTGTACTCATCTAGTTGTATTCATCTAGTTGTATTTTACAGGGCCTGAGCAACGCTCGTATGGCCCCGTCTCCATATCAACATTTTTATCATTCATCCTTAGTGTTTAGTTTTGGCCGAAGCCATCATCCCGGGAGGCGGGTCACAAACCCCGGCTAACACCCGGTACCCATTCACTGCTGGGTGGACATGGGCTCGGGTTTTAAGGAAACAGCCCATCTGTTTCCGCTCCGCCCGGGGATCGAACACGGGGCTTCTCAGTTGTGAACCGAGCATGCTACCCCTACACTACGGAGTACCCTCGTACCCACGTGTGTGTGAGTGTGTGTGTGTGTGTGTGTGTGTGTATGTGTGTGTGTGTGTGTGTGTGTGTGTGTGTGTGTGTGTGTGTGTGTGTGTGTGTGTGACTGTGTGTGTGTGTGTGTGTGTGTGTGTGTGTGTGTGTGTGTGTGTGTGTGTGTGTGTGTGTATGTGTGTGTGTGTGTGTGAAAACTGAAACTGAAAATTATTTATTGCTCAGACTTTTGTTATGTTAATACCCCTAATAATTAGTAGAGAACACGAGGAAAGTTCTTGCGAGGGAATGAGGGATGAAAGAAGTGACAATTGAGACATACGTGTGTGTGTGTGTGTGTGTGTGTGTGTGTGTGTGTGTGTGTGTGAGAGAGAGAGAGAGAGAGAGAGAGAGAGAGAGAGAGAGAGAGAGAGAGAGGAGAGGAGAGAGAGAGAGAGAGAGAGAGAGAGAGAGAGAGAGAGAGAGAGAGAGAGAGAGAGAGAGAGAGAGAGAGAGAGAGAGTGACTGTGTGTGTGTGTGTGGCTGTGTGTGTGTGTGTGTGTGTGTGTGTGTGTGTGTGTGTGTGTGTGTGTGTGTGTGTGTGTGTGTGTGTGTGTGTGTGCATGGAGCATGAGTGAGTGAGTGTAAGTTGGTTGCATGGGTACCTTGTTTTATGGGCTGATTCTTCCAGTTGGGGACTTATGAAGGTCGGAGGTCATTGGGAACTGGTGAGGGGTGAGAGGTGAGGGGTGAGGGGTGAGGGGTGAGGGGTCTTAGCGTCGTGCGGTGCAGGGTAGCAGTACGAGGTTACTGCTAAACACCTGAACACAACATAATCGAGGTAATAAAATTGACCAAATCTTTAACGTGGGGTGGATAACTTCTTTTTAACCCCTTCATGCAGAAATATTTCCTTTGTTATAAAAAAATGTATGTTATCGAGCCATAAAATTAAGAAAAATAACTAAATATACCAAATAAGTTAGTGGCCAAGGATACTAAACAAGTCATATCTATAAAACATTGCTTATATTCACTAAAAATCGTCTAATGGCACCCAAATAACAATGAAAATTCCGTTCTGGGTCTGAAGGGGTTAAGGGCGTACAACATCATTTTAAAATCATGTCCAACCGAGGTCCTTACGGCAGATTTAGTGGCAAGGGGAGGAGAGGCGCCATTTTGTCAACCTAACGCCCCGGAAAGGTTGTCTGCGCCTCCACAACGCCTCGCCAACGCCTCCACAACGCCTCGTCAACGCCTCCACAACGCCTCGCCTCTCCCTCCGTCACGCCAGGCAGGGATGAGGGAAGAGGAGCAGAGGGTCGGAAGGAGGGGAGGAAGGAAGTGAGAGATAGGAAACTATTGAGAAATGGGGGAAAAGAGAGAGAGAGAGAGAGAGAGAGAGAGAGAGAGAGAGAGAGAGAGAGAGAGAGAGAGAGAGAGAGAGAGAGAGAGAGAGAGAGAGAGAGAGAGAGAGAGAGAGAGAGAGAGAGAGAGAGAGTTAAACAGGCAGACAAACAGATGCACACACAGACAGAGAAGGAGAGGAATATTAAAATCAAGAGAAAAAACTTATTACCTTAAAGACAGGACTGGATATTACACATTGGTTGACAGCATATATTATGATCACTAATGCCTTTTTGGTTAGAACATGGGCATTTGATGGATATGTAAAGCAGCCAGTATCAGACAAACTATAACACTACTATTATATATTCATGGGGCAGGAATATCTTTTCTTATTTATTATTTTTCTTATTCTTTTTCTTTTCTTTATTACTTAATACATTAATGGCAGCGGGTGGAGTGATTTTTTTTTTTTTTTTTTTTTTTTTACGTTGAAGCCTATATAGCGTCTGTAGGCTATTATATTATATGTTATAATTTATGTAGGTGAGAATGTTGGTGCGTATGTAGAAGTCGAACCCTGGGCAGAGGAAGAGTTGTGAAGAGATGCTAATCACTTCACCATCGCGTCACTTAAGTATGCCATACTCATTCAGTTTTGCGCTTTTTTTCTGGTTCGGGTTAAGAATTAAAGTTAGTGTGTGTGTGTATGTGTGTGTGTGTGTGTGTGTGTGTGTGTGTGTGTGTGTGTGTGTGTGTGTGTGTGTGTGTGTGTGTGTGTGTGTGTGTGTGTGTGTGTGTCATCCCTAATCTCTTGATCATTCATATAATTCACACATTCAATTTCATATCCGCACTACAATGAAAGACATGAAGCGAATATTTCTATTTCTATTTACGTGAAACTTCCCCTCTCCTCTCTCCCTTCCTTCCTTTCTTCCTTATCCTTCTCTCCTTCCCTCCTCCTCCTCTCCTTCCCTTCTCCTCCTCTCCTTCCCTTCTCCTCCTCTCCTTCCCTCCTCCTCCTCTCCTTCCCTCCTCCTCCTCTCCTTCCCTCCTCTTCCTCTCCTTCCCTCCTCCTCCTCTCCTTCCCTACTCCTCCTCTCCTTCTCTCCTCCTCCTCTCCTTCCCTCCTCCTCCTCTCCTTCCCTCCTCCTGCTCTTCTTCCCTCCTCTTCCTCTCCTTCCCTCCTCCTCCGCTCCTTCCCTCCTCCTCCTCTCCTTCCCTCCTCTTCCTCTCCTTCCCTCCTCCTCACTCTCCCGTCCCTCGCCACGCAGGACAGTCGACAAAAACACAACTCCAATCTAACGCCACAATACTCCGCTAACAAAACTGTCCGTCAAGCCTTGCTCCAGCCGAAAAAGTTGTCGCCCTTAAAGCGAAGGCCAATTTGGAGCCGCCGACAATACCAGCCGCTAATGTTGTCATAATGGAGCGGATGACAGCGCCTGCCGACCTCTGGGCTACGGTAATCCTGTTGCCACTATACACACGTCGCGGCGGCCCGTCTGTGCAGGGGGAGGGGTGGGAGTGAGGGGATTTTGGTGCACCGGCTCTGCGTTGCTCCCCACCACCACTATCCCCGCTGGAACCAATCTGTGAGCGGCACGCAGGATGGGATTACGATAATGCGGGGCGAGGGTCGGGTGCGTCTGGAAATTATTTGTTCTGAAGGGGAATCGCGAGTGACATGGGTCCACTAGCTGGCCGGACACACCCCTCTAGGTGGTGGTAATGGTGGTGGTGGTGATGTAGCGGCAACCCCAACTGGGCGGGGAGCACGGCTGACACTTCTACACAGCCTCCCCTAGATGATGCTGACGCCGCCGCCAATTATATGCGAGGCCTTTTTACCGGAGCGCTGACAACCGTAACGTAGCCGATCCTATACCGGCGGCCGCGTCCCAACCCCTGGCGCTGCCCCTCCGTCACTGGCTTGCCGCTCAGAGTGCCTCGTCCCCAGTTCAGTTGTGGGTCGGGAGTCTGGCCTTTTTTATCGGCACTCCCTGACGTGTTTCTTCTTGCTGTCTGGGTCTTTAGTTAGTTGTCTTCTCTTATTCTGTCTTTTAGTTTCTTTCTCTTTCTTTCCTCTTATTTTCTCTGGTCATCCAAAAACTGTTGATTGTTCTTTTTGCTTCTTCCACATTTCCGTCGCGTAGTCTGGTGTGATGGGAAGATCGGCAGCGTATCTACATTTGATATTATTGTGTAGTACATATAGGAACCAAAGTAATGCAAAAGAAAAATAGGATATTTAGATTTTGTGCTATTGTTGTAATGTTTTATAAGGCAGAGGTGGTAGGCCTACAGTGCATTGAAGAGATACAGGTGTTAGTAATGTAGTGTTATTGTGATTATTATGACGCCGCCACAGTCCGCCCTTCACGCTCGCCTTACACCTGGGCCTTACCTATTAGTCCATGAAATCACACCTGCATCGACTATGGTTAATTTATTTTGTAAATGTTTAGTATCTATAAATGCCTGTTTACCTCACGTGTCAGTGTGTCAATCAGTCAAACTACCGATTCATTACCATCTGTCGATCCATTTCTCTTTTGATGCAGATATTTCTGTCAATATCGATGTAAGTGTGAATGAATGTATAATATACGTATATATATATATATATATATATATATATATATATATATATATATATATATATATATATATATATATATTATATATATATATACTACGTGTGTATGTTCCTATATATGCATACATATTTTCATGTGTAACACTAAACCAATATGGTAATTTGGAGGCGGTGGCAGAGTGGTTAGCGCCTGCAAGTGGCGTGCTCGTTGTGCCGAGTTCAATCCCCGAGGGGTGCTGAAAAATCTTTCTGCAATCGTCGTGTGGCCTAAAAACTAGTGGCCCTTTGTAATAGCCGCCATCTAAATGGGAAGAAAATATAACTGTATTTTTTCGGTTATTACTCATTCTGCAGTGACCGTCAGGATACACAGAACCTTGGCATCATAACAAACACTGAATTTAAATGTATTTTATATACGTAAGATTAGTGTCCAAGGCATCTAAGCTGTTCACATGCATTTTTGACGTAACCACAGCATTCCAATAAATGTATGTTAGAAATTTAAAGCTCCTTACATGTAAATTATAAAAAAAGCTAAATGTATATGCATATCATCTTTAAGTTATAAAACAGTAACGTAAATGCAAGCGCGGTATTCATAGATCACTTTCTTGGCCTTTCACACTGTCTCATATGGAAGTCCAAGTATTCTCCATAGAGCACCTTGAAATATAACTTGAATGATCTAAAAGCCAAAAGCACCACATCATCAAGATTTGCTAAGGGCACGAGGTACTTTCAAGTCTCACAGTTTAACACTCGAAAAATTAAAGCAAAAGTGCAAAAGAAAATAAGATTCAGCGAAAAACCAATATTGATTCAAAAATATCAATTTAGGGAAAAAAAGACAACTCCTGGCTGGTTCACGGAGTATACTTCTTACTATCACTCCTTTCTTTCATTTCTTCTATCACCTTGTAACGCGGGAAGCCAAGGCCAGCTAGCAGCAGCGGGACATACGAACACGGGGGTTGAGGAGGGCAGTGTCGCTCTGATGCCCTGTTTGTCCATCTCCACTGATGCGGCGATGGCTTGACACTGATCTGTTTCCTATAGTGGTGATGGCGGGGACGGAAGGGTGTTGCGATGGTGGTGGTGATGGGAAGAAGAGTGGTGATGGTGATGGTGGTTCCTCATTGGTGGTAGTGGTGATGGAAGGGAGGCGTGAGGGAGGTGGTGGTGAAGGAAAGATAGATAAGATTGTGTATTCCCTGGCTGGGAGAGGGGTGTGGTGGGGGAGGGGTGTGGTGGGGTAGGGCTGTGGTGGGGGAGGGCTGTGGTGGGGGAGGGCTGTGGTGGGGGAGGGCTGTGGTGGGGGAGGGCTGTGGTGGGGGGGGGGCTGTGGTGGGTGAGGGCTGTGGTGGGGGAGGGGTGTGGTGGGGGAGGGCTGTGGTGGGGGAGGGCTGTGGTGGGGGAGGGCTGTGGTGGGGGAGGGCTTTTGGGGGGGGAGGGCTGTGGTGGGGGAGGGCTGTGGTGGGGGAGGGCTGTGGTGGGTGAGGGCTGTGGTGGGGGAGGGCTGTGGTGGTGAGGGGTGTGGTGGGGGAGGGCTGTGGTGGGGGAGGGCTTTTGGGGGGGAGGGCTGTGGTGGGTGAGGGCTGTGGTGGGTGAGGGCTGTGGTGGGGGAGGGGGTGGGTGGGGGAGGGCTGTGGTGGGTGAGGGCTGTGGTGGGGGAGGGCTGTGGTGGGTGAGGGCTGTGGTGGGGGAGGGGTGTGGTGGGGGAGGGGTGTGGTGGGTGAGGGCTGTGGTGGGTGAGGGGTGTGGTGGGGGAGGGGTGTGGTGGGGGAGGGCTGTGGTGGGTGAGGGCTGTGGTGGGGAGGGCTGTGGTGGGGGAGGGCTGTGGTGGGTGAGGGCTGTGGTGGGGGAGGGCTGTGGTGGGTGAGGGCTGTGGTGGGGGAGGGGTGTGGTGGGGGAGGGCTGTGGGGGTGAGGGCTGTGGTGGGTGGGGGGTGTGGTGGGGGGGCTGTGGTGGGGGAGGGCTGTGGTGGGTGAGGGCTGTGGTGGGGGAGGGGTGTGGTGGGTGAGGGTGTGTGGTGGGTGAGGGCTGTGGTGGGTGAGGGGTGTGGTGGGGAGGGCTGTGGTGGGTGAGGGCTGTGGTGGGTGAGGGCTGTGGTGGGGGAGGGGTGTGGTGGGTGAGGGGTGTGGTGGGGAGGGCTGTGGTGGGTGAGGGCTGTGGTGGGTGAGGGCTGTGGTGGGGGAGGGGTTGTGGTGGGGGAGGGCTGTGGTGGGGAGGGCTGTGGTGGGGGAGGGCTGTGGGGGGGGAGGGCTGTGGTGGGGGAGGGGTGTGGTGGGGAGGGCTGTGGTGGGTGAGGGCTGTGGTGGGGGGGGGGCTGTGGTGGGGGAGGGGTGTGGTGGGTGAGGGCTGTGGTGGGGGGGGGCTGTGGTGGGTGAGGGCTGTGGTGGGGGAGGGCTGTGGTGGGGGAGGGCTGTGGTGGGGGAGGGCTGTGGTGGGGGAGGGCTGTGGTGGGGGAGGGCTGTGGTGGGTGAGGGCTGTGGTGGGGAGGGCTGTGGTGGGGGAGGGCTGTGGTGGGGGAGGGCTGTGGTGGGGGAGGGCTGTGGTGGGGGAGGGCTGTGGTGGGGGAGGGCTGTGGTGGGTGAGGGGTGTGGTGGGGGGGGGTGTGGTGGGGAGGGCTGTGGTGGGGAAGGGGGTGTGGGGGAGGGCTGTGGTGGGGGAGGGCTGTGGAGGGGGAGGGCTGTGGTGGGGAGGGGTGTGGTGGGGAGGGCTGTGGTGGGGGAGGGCTGTGGTGGGGGAGGGCTGTGGTGGGGGAGGGTGTGGTGGGGAGGGGTGTGGTGGGGGAGGGCTGTGGTGGGGGAGGGCTGTGGTGGGGGAGGGCTGTGGTGGGGGAGGGGTGTGGTGGGGGAGGGGTGGTGGTGGGGGAGGGGGTGTGGTGGGGAGGGCTGTGGTGGGGGAGGGCTGTGGTGGGTGAGGGCTGTGGTGGGGGGGGGCTGTGGTGGGGGAGGGCTGTGGGGGGGGAGGGCTGTGGTGGGGGAGGGGTGTGGGTGGGGGAAGGCTGTGGTGGGGGAGGGCTGTGGTGGGTGAGGGCTGTGGTGGGGGAGGGCTGTGGTGGGGGAGGGCTGTGGTGGGGAGGGCTGTGGTGGGTGAGGGCTGTGGTGGGGGAGGGCTGTGGTGGGGGAGGGCTGTGGTGGGTGGGGGCTGTGGTGGGGGAGGGCTGTGGTTGGGGGAGGGGTGTGGTGGGGGAGGGCTGTGGTGTGGGGAGGGCTGTGGTGGGGGAGGGCTGTGGTGGGGAGGGCTGTGGTGGGGGAGGGTGTGGTGGGGGAGGGCTGTGGTGGGGGAGGGGTGTGTGGGGGAGGGGTGTGGTTGGGGGAGGGGTGTGGAGGGGGAGGGCTTGTGGTGGGGGTAGGGCTGTGGTGGGGGAGGGCTGTGGTGGGGAGGGGTGTGGGGGGGGAGGGGTGTGGTGGGGGAGGGGTGTGGAGGGGGAGGGCTGTGGTGGGGAGGGCTGTGGTGGGGGAGGGCTGTGGAGGGGGAAGGCTGTGGTGGGTGAGGGCTGTGGTGGGGGAGGGTGTGGAGGGGGAGGGCTGTGGTGGGGGAGGGCTGTGGTGGGGGAGGGCTGTGGTGGGGGAGGGGTGTGGTGGGGGAGGGGTGTGGTGGGGGAGGGCTGTGAAGGGGGAGGGCTGTGGTGGGGGAGGGCTGTGGTGGGGGAGGGCTGTTGGTGGGGGAGGGGTGGTGGTGGGGGAGGGTGTGGTGGGGGAGGGGTGTGGTGGGGGAGGGTGTGGAGGGGAGGGCTGTGGTGGGGGAGGGCTGTGGTGGGGGAGGGCTGTGGTGGGGGAGGGCTGTGGGGGGGGAGGGCTGTGGTGGGGGAGGGGTGGTTGGTGGGGGAGGGCTGTGGTGGGGGAGGGTGTGGTGGGGGAGGGCTGTGGAGGGGGAGGGCTGTGGTGGGTGAGGGCTGTGGTGGGGGAGGGCTGTGGTGGGGGAGGGCTGTGGTGGGGGAGGGCTGTGGAGGGGGAGGGCTGTGGTGGGTGAGGGCTGTGGTGGAGGGAGGGGTGTGGTGGGGGAGGGCTGTGGAGGGGGAGGGCTGTGGTGGGTGAGGGCTGTGGTGGGTGAGGGCTGTGGTGGGTGAGGGCTGTGGTGGGGGAGGGGTGTGGTGGGGGAGGGCTGTGGAGGGGGAGGGGTGTGGTGGGGGAGGGCTGTGGAGGGGGAGGGCTGTGGTGGGTGAGGGCTGTGGTGGGTGAGGGCTGTGGTGGGGAGGGGTGTGGTGGGGGAGGGCTGTGGAGGGGGAGGGGTGTGGTGGGGGAGTGCTGTGGTGGGTGAGGGCTGTGGTGGGGGAGGGGTGTGGTGGGGGAGGGCTGTGGAGGGGGAGGGGTGTGGTGGGGGAGGGCTGTGGTGGGTGAGGGCTGTGGTGGGTGGAGGGCTGTGGTGGGTGAGGGCTGTGGTGGGGGAGGGCTGTTGGGAGGAGGGCTGTGGTGGGTGAGGGCTGTGGTGGGGGAGGGCTGTGGAGGGGGAGGGGTGTGTGGTGGGGGAGGGCTGTGGTGGGGGAGGGCTGTGGTGGGGGAGGGCTGTGGTGGGTGAGGGCTGTGGTGGGGGAGGGTGTGGTGGGGGAGGGCTGTGGAGGGGGAGGGGTGTGGTGGGGGAGTGCTGTGGTGGGTGAGGGCTGTGGTGGGGGAGGGGTGTGGTGGGGGAGGGCTGTGGAGGGGGAGGGGTGTGGTGGGGGAGGGCTGTGGTGGGTGAGGGCTGTGGTGTGGTGTGTGGTGTTGAGGGAAGTGGTGCGGGTTCTGAATGATGTGGGGAAGGTGGTATTGGTGGTGGTATTGTAGTGGTGGTGATGGTGGTGTAGTGGTGGTGATGGTGGTGTAGTGGTGGTGATGGTGGTGTAGTGGTGGTGATGGTGGTGTAGTGGTGGTGATGGTGGTGTAGTGGTGGTGATGGTGGTGTAGTGGTGGTTGTGAAGGTAAGGAAGTGTTTGATGAAAATAGGTGATATACGATAGAGTGACTTTATCAAATCGTTATTCTTTCATCCCTTTCGCGGATAAAACTGTGGAACTTTTTATCCCTCTTCTATTTCTCCACCTTCTTACGCCTTTATTTGTTCCACGAGAGGAGTCAAGATTAATAGACATACTATCATTGAAAGACATTTTTTAGACATTTAAAAGTCTATAGATCTTGAGAGGAGCATCGAAACACCCTCCAACGAACTATTTTTTTTTATAACTTTATTTACATCTATTACATTTTAACATAGAAGCAAAAAAATAAAAAAATAACAAGGGATATAAAATGAAATAGAAAAAAATCAGCAGTAGATGACTCGGCCCACTCTCGGATCTCTCTTACTATTTTTTTCCTTTGGATTGAGAGTATTACGTGTTGTGTTTTATTTTGTCTGTTTTCTTCTGCTTTTCTTTTGCTCTCTTCGTTATTCTCTTTGTTTTGCTCTCTTTGTTCTCATCGTCATTTTTCGTCCTTTGCGTCCTCTTCTTTATCTCAGTTTCGTACTTCTCGTCACCACCACCACCACCATGTCTTGTCATTTGCACCTACCTATAGGCTGCCTCTTCTCATAGTTATCTCCTTCCCATAGCGAGTATCCACCCCTCCCACCGCCCTCTGTCGCCGCCATGGTGTAGTGACTAGCGCGCCTACCTACGAATCTGCGGACCCTGGTTCGAATCCGGGCCACGGTAAGTCGGCGGCCAACCCATACAGTTCATCCTCCCTTTCGGGGTTGATAAATGGGTACTTGGAGAAACCTGTGGAAGGTAACTGTGGTAACTCGGATGTCTCAGTAGCCCTGTGTCCCGGGGTAACGGGTTGTCACTGGGAGTGGGAACCCTGTGTATCTTATAATGTTTTTTCTCTTCTAAGCGTTAAAAGAACAGAGAAATAAAGAAGCATGAAAATCAATGATATTTTTAAGAATAAAAAATCAAATTCCTTGGTAGGCTCGAAAGGTAACTTTTCGTGGCCAATTGAGTACTGAACACGACCACTGAAGTACTGATTCGGGGGGGGGGGGGATTCAGGGAGATTGGGGGGTATAAGTCTGAATAATTGTAGAGACTTTCTTGGGCTAAGTTAAAATGGTACTACCAGTTTGTACACATTTATTTATAAGTCCAATAAGGAACATAGATTATTTTACAACCAAAATACAGTGAACCGCCAGTGAGTGCCACGGAGCTCGTGAGAGGAGCGTCCTATTGTATTCGTGTTCCGAGGTCTTCTCCTCCTTCTCCTGGCTTCCGACCACTCGTTACCTCCGCCAACGAAGTTGGAGGGAGGTTATGTTTTCACCCCGATCTGTCTGTTTGTTTGTTTGTTTGTTAGTGTACAGGATTTCTCGAAAAGTTACGAATAGATTTGGACCAAACTTGGTATACCATGTCTATTTGGTAAAAGAAAGAACTGATTTAATTTTGGATGAAATCGAATCACAACTGTTTGTTTTAGAGCGCATACCTCCGGCGCTCTACTGAGTGCCCCCCCTAGTTTTTCCTGTTACTAGCTAACTGTCGTTGTCATTTATAAATGGCTGATACCTATACATTTGACCTGTGACCTACTTGCTCGAGCTAACACAAGTTCAAGCTGTACTTGGTTCTCACGATGAACCAGGAAGATATACATATAATTATATATACATTAGGCTACATATATATATATATATATATATATATATATATATATATATATATATATATATATATATATATATATATATATATATATATATATATATATATATATATATATATATATATATATATATATATAATTATATGTTTATGAAGTTTCTAAAAATATACTGGCTCTTATGATGTTAATTAAGTACATGAAAATATCCTGTATAGAAGTTACAATACGTGTTACACTTGTGTGATAATAGTTGTAATTCAATAGTAATAGTAATGCAAGTTATTATATATGTTAGAAGTGATTACTGACTGACAGGGGTATATGGTTTCAGGGGTACCGGGGTTGATGTGGTTTCAGGGAGATTTGGGGGGTTCCGATGGATTAGGGGGATACGGTTTCAGGGAGATTAGGGTATGTGGTTTCAGGGGGATTGGGGCATGTGGTTTCAGGGGGATTGGGGGATGTTGTTTCAGGGGGATTGGGGGCATGTGGTTTCAGGTGGATTTTTGGCATGTGGTTTCATGGGGATTTGGGGGGTTCCGATGGATTAGGGGGATACGGTTTCAGGGAGATTAGGGTATGTGGTTTCAGGGGGATTGGGGCATGTGGTTTCAGGGGGATTGGGGGATGTTGTTTCAGGGGGATTGGGGGCATGTGGTTTCAGGTGGATTTTTGGCATGTGGTTTCATGGGGATTTGGGGGGTTCCGATGGATTAGGGGGATACGGTTTCAGGGAGATTAGGGTATGTGGTTTCAGGGGGATTGGGGGCATGTGGTTTCAAGGGGATTGGGGGATGTTGTTTCAGGGGGATTGGGGGCATGTGGTTTCAGGGGGATTGGGGGGATGTGGTTTCAGGGGGATTGGGGGGGATATTGTTTCAGGGGGATTGGGAGCATGTGGTTTCAGGGGGATTGGGGAGATGTTTGTTTGAGGGAGATTGGGGGCATGTGGTTTCAGGGGGATTGGGGGGATGTTGTTTCAGGGAGATTGGGGGGATGTTGTTTCAGGGAGATTGGGGGGATGTTGTTTCAGGGAGATGGGGGGTTTCAGGTGGATTAGGGGGATACGGTTTCAGGGAGATTAGGGTATGTGGTTTCAGGGTGATTGGGGGCTTGTGGTTTCAGGGGGATTGGGGGGATGTTGTTTCAGGGGGATTGGGGGCATGTGGTTTCAGGGGGACTGGGGGATTGTGGTTTCAGGGGGATTGGGGGCTTGTGGTTTCAGGGGGATTGGGGGGATGTTGTTTCAGGGGGATTGGGGGATGTGGTTTCAGGGGGATTGGGGGATGTTGTTTCAGGGGGATTGGGGGATGTGGTTTCAGGGGGATTGGGGACATGTGGTTTCAGGTGGATTAGGGGGATGTTGTTTTAGGGGGATTGGGGGATGTTGTTTCAGGGGATTGGGGCATGTGGTTTCAGGGTGATTGGGGGATGTTGTTTCATGGGGATTAGGGGCATGTGGCTTCAGGGGGATTGGGGAATGTTGTTTCAGGGGGATTGGGGATGTTGTTTCAGGGGGATTGGGGGCATGTGGTTTCAGGGGGATTGGGGGCATGTTGTTTCAGTGGGATTGGGGGCATGTGGTTTCAGGGGGATTGGGGGGATGTTGTTTCAGGGGGATTGGGGCATGTGGTTTCTGGAGGATTGGGAGATGTTGTTTCAGGGGGATTGGGGGCATGTGGTTTCAGGGGGATTGGGGGCATGTGGTTTCAGGGGGATTGGGGGGATGTTGTTTCAGGGGGATTGGGGGTATGTGGTTTTCAGGGGGATTGGGGGCATGTGGTTTTAGGGGGATTGGGGGGATGTTGTTTCAGGGGGATTGGGGCATGTGGTTTCAGGGGGATTGGGGGCATGTTGTTTCAGGTGGATTGAGGGCATGTAGTTTCAGGGGGATTGGGGGCATGTTGTTTCAGGGGGATTGGGGGCATGTGGTTTCAGGGGGATTGGAGGGATGTTGTTTCAGGGAGATTGGGGGCATGTGGTTTCAGGGGGATTGGGGGCATGTGGTTTCAAGGGGATTGGGGGCATGTGGTATCAGGGGGATTGGGGGCATGTGGTATCAGGGGGATTGGAGGCTTATGGTTTCAGGGGGATTGGGGGGATGTGGTTTCAGGAGGATTGGGGGGATGTGGTTTCAGGGGGATTGGGAGTATGTGGTTTCAGGGGGATTGGGAGGGAGTGTGGTTTCAGGGGGATTGGGGGATGTGGTTTCAGGGGATTGGGAGGGATGTGGTTTCAGGGGGATTAGGGGCATGAGGTTTCAGGGGGATGGGGAGGGATGTGGTTTCAGGGGGATTGGGGGATGTGATTTCAGGGGATTGGGAGGGATGTGGATTCAGGGGGATTTGGGGGATGTGGTTTCAGGGGATTGGGAGGGATATGGTTTCAGGGGATTGGGAGGGATGTGGTTTCAGGGGGATTAGGGGCATGAGGTTTCAGGGGGATTGGGAGCGATGTGGTTTCAGGGGGATTGGGAGGGATGTGGTTTCAGGGGGATTGGGGGATGTGGTTTCAGGGGGATTGGGAAGGATGTGGTTTCAGGGGTATTAGGGGCATGTGGTTTCAGGGGGATTGGGCGAGATGTGGTTTCAGGGGATTGGGGGGATGTTGTTTCAGGGGATTGGGGGGATGTAGTTTCAGGGGGATTGGGGGGATGTGATTTGAGGGGAACTGGGGGTGTGGGATTTCAGGGGGCTGGAGGTGTGGGATTTAAGGAAGACGGAGGGTGTAGTTTTTGGGGAACAGGGGTGATATGTTTTGTGGGGGACGGGGGATATACTCTCTACGGGACTCGGGGGTGGTGTCTAAGGGGGAACGGGGATATACTCTCTGGGGGACTCGGGGGCGGGGTTTTAGGGGGAACGGGGGGATATACTCTCTGGGGGACTGGGGGGTGGGATTTCATAGGTAATGGGGGTGCTGCTTCAGGTGGATGGGGGGGTGTGGCCGCCGCGATGACAGGACCGTAAACAACATTGGATTGTTGGTTCCGGAACGTCATGGGAGATGGGAGGTTTCAGGGTATTAGGGGAGGTGGTGTTTTCTTCGGTTGCAGAGGGACAGGAGGTAATATCCTTGGGTGATTCCGGGAGTACGAGCCGTTTTGAATCCTGCAGGGAACTGTGGCGGAAGAGATCGTCGCAAGGACAGTCCCCTGAACAATAGTGGATACTGTTAATTGGTGACTCCGGGAGGACAACCAATTCTGAATCCTGCAGGGAACTGTGGCGGAAGAGATCGTCGCAAGGACAGTCCCCTGAACAATAGTGAATGCTGTTCTCTGGTGACTCCGGGAGGACAACCAATTCTGAATCCTGCAGGGAACTGTGGCGGAAGAGATCGTCGCAAGGACAGTCCCCTGAACAATAATGGATACTGTTCTCTGGTGACTCCGGAAGGACGACCAATTCTGAATCTTGCAAGGAACCGTGGCGAAAGAGAGCGTCACAAGGACAGTCCTCTGAACAATAATGGATACTGTTCTCTGGTGACTCCGGGAGGACAACCAATTCTGAATCATGCAGGGAACTGTGGCGGAAGAGATCGCCGCAAGGACAGTCCCCTGAACAGTAGTGGATAATGTTGTTTGGTGATACCGGGAGGACAACCAATTCTGAATCCTGCAGGGAACTGTGGCGGAAGAGATCGTCGCAAGGACAGTCCCCTGAACAGTAGCGGATAGTAGGCTCTGTTGTAGGCAATGGGATGGGGGGTTCTGGGTTTGGAGTGGGGTTTTGTGGGTTCGGGTTATTGCAATGCTGATACCCTGAACTCCATAGGACTCGACCTGATGTGCTAGAGGCAATAGGAGGAGTTAGGGAAGAATTGGGGTGGCCAGCGGTGGGTGAGGGGGTTTGGCGTTGTGCTGCCTCATTAATGGCACGCAGTTCGATGGGCAAGGTATCTCTTAGGTAGTGATGATACCTTCCCAGGAGGTAAATGAGAGTGAGGCCGATGTATGCGATCCCCCACATCTGGAGACAACTTATGGTGAAAGACAAGTATGTCTCGATCAGCTTGGCCTCCTGCGTGATGAGGCAGTCGTAATACCTCACCGTGTGGAGGCTCTCCAGGTATTGCCCCACCGCAGGTACCCATGACCTCCAGCTGCCCCTTGGCAACGGGCAAACCTCATAAAGGTTTCTCACCGGAGGGGGCTGAAATACTCCAAGCCACCACAGGCTACCGTCCTTTTCTAGCCCTCGGAATAGCAATAAGATTCCGCCCTCAAGGCTAGAAAAATCCACGTAGGCGTGTAGAGTAATCCACACAGCCAGCGCCGCCAGGGTTGTGGCCATCAGGGCACACATGTTTATCCCCTGGCGTCGGGGCGCCCCTGACCCGGTGGTGCCAGGGTCCAGGACGTAGTGAAGAGCGGCGCACGCTAGCGCCGTGAGCAGGACGATGGCTGCTATGATGCCGCAGGCCGGTAATATAGGCATGGTGCGAGAGCGGGAGGTGTTACTCGTCTATACTCTGAAAGGGTTCTGACGCAATTTATACCCTTGGACCAGACCTTAATTCCAAAGTCCCAGGAAAGAGGTTGGAGTTAGTACATGTATACTCAGTTGTTTAGTAGTGAAGTAGTAGTAGTAGTGTAGTTGTTAACTACTCCTAACGGTTCCAAGATGATGCACCAATCCCGGACCCCAGCCAGATCCTACCTGTGCTACTCCTAACGGTTCCAAGATGATGCACCAATCCCGGACCCCAGCCAGATCCTACCTGTGCTACTCCTAACGGTTCCAAGATGATGCACCAATCCCGGACCCCAGCCAGATCCTACCTGTGCTACTCTTAACAGCTCCAAGATGATGCACCAATCCCGGACCTCAGCCAGATCCTACCTGTGCTACTCTTAACAGCTCCAAGATGATGCACCAATCCCGGACCTCAGCCAGATCCTACCTGTGCTACTCTTAACAGCTCCAAGATGATGCACCAATCCCGGACCTCAGCCAGATCCTACCTGTGCTACTCTTAACAGCTCCAAGATGATGCACCAATCCCGGACCTCAGCCAGATCCTACCTGTGCTACTCTTAACAGCTCCAAGATGATGCACCAATCCCGGACCTCAGCCAGATCCTACCTGTGCTACTCTTAACAGCTCCAAGATGATGCACCAATCCCGGACCTCAGCCAGATCCTACCTGTGCTACTCTTAACAGCTCCAAGATGATGCACCAATCCCGGACCTCAGCCAGATCCTACCTGTGCTACTCTTAACAGCTCCAAGATGATGCACCAATCCCGGACCTCAGCCAGATCCTACCTGTGCTACTCTTAACAGCTCCAAGATGATGCACCAATCCCGGACCTCAGCCAGATCCTACCTGTGCTACTCCTAACGGTTCCAAGATGATGCACCAATCCCGGACCTCAGCCAGATCCTACCTGTGCTACTCCTAACAGCTCCAAGATGATGCACCGAGCATGTGTGAACAGTGGTATTCTTTGTGCGGCTTTTGATGTTTGGCACATTCCACTTTTTTTGGCATTAATTAAATCAATTCGCGCGGCTCTTGACCTCTGCGTGGAAAGGGAACAAAATAAAAAAACTGTGGCCTGTCATTACTGTAGAGCGCAAAGTAGGCAAAGACCTTTCATTCCAGCTATACTAATCTATTTAAATATCTATTGTTTCTTTTTTAAATGTATCTATATAATTATTCTTACTTATTTTACATTTTATATTTCTACTAGTTATTGTTTTGTTTTTTTGTGTTTGGTGGTGATGAAAGGAGACAAGGATGTGAAGCATTTGAAACATTTGAAACATTTATTCATAGCTTATATGTGGAGGAGGAGGAGGAGAAAAAAACAACGGAGAAAAAGTTAGGTAAGGTTTTACTGTTACCTTATTGCCGACGCTTTGTTTCCTTAATCTAATTGTTAGTTTCCTTCGTATACATTAATTCCCTCACACCGGGTCCTCATCACCAAGATAGACCAAGACCAAGACCAAGACCAAGACCAAGTTGGGATTCAGGTGAAGCGGGAGACTATATGGAGGAGGAATGTGTGTTAAGGACGGACAGAGAGGCTGTGTCTATACTGTACCTCGTCCTTGATGGTGGGGAGCAAGGCTAAAGGACTAAAGGACTTCCCTCTGGGCCTTGGTGGGAGGGTGTGTGCCATGTTCCACGAGGCGCAGCACGAGAGGGAGAGGCTGGGAGGCGAACATGACGAGTGCGAATGAATCTTAGGGCCTAAAAGAGAGATAAAAAGAAAAAAACGAGAAAAAAAACGGTGTCGGTGGCCATTGAAGTGAAGGGAGGAGTTGAAAGGACATGATCGATGTAATTCAGCTGTTAGACATGAGTTTGAACGTGACGGGAACATGGCACTAACGCCTGTTACCGTGTAATGAGGGAGGGAGGAATGCTAGTTGACTATTGTTGTTGATGCGTCTTGGAGACCTTCCTTTTCTCCTCCCTGCCCTCTATCCCCCCCCCCCCCCCCCCCCCCTGCGCCACCACCGTCAACTCACTCACGTCATAATAACTTCATATCACCATTGTGGAGCAGCGCGCCCAGCATGTGGTAAATGGTTTGCCGGTGGTTTGTCAAGGTGGAGCACCGGGCACACAGCTGTATTCCGTGCGGTACAAAGCGGGTCGGGGCATGAGGGCGGTGGCGGCACTCATACCCAGCTGGCAACGATGCCTAAAATTATGCCATCATTCACTCCTCGTCCCCGTTTTTTACGCCGCCCGCACGTCATGACGGGTGTTAATGTGGACCGTTCGTTCTCCTTGCCGCCACCTCACACCTCCACTCTTTTTGTGGTCGTCCTCTTCATCTATTTGTTCTTTCCTGACATGCTGCTACCGTGGTATATACTGCGACACCCCTTTAGATTCCACCCTTCAGAATCTGGCAATGCAATGGCGAAGAGGCGTGTAAGCAGGCATGTAAGTGTAACAGCAGCAGTAGCAGCAGAAGCAGGAGTGAGGGTGTGAGGCAGCCCGTGCTTACTCGCCTCGCACCGTCACCTCCACCACATGCCGACAAATTAACGTGCGAAACAGACGATGTAAGAACCTCACATCTGGCTCCTCTTTTTACTTTTCTCCCCTTCCTTCCTTCTCGTTACACTAGCTGGGTAGGTGCAGCTAAATCTCCATGTGTTGAACAGGACGGTGAAGGAACGGGGGCCATAAATTCAAGCGTGTGTCATGATGCCTCCTTTTAGAACGAGTCCCGGTGAGACGCTAAATACCGAGTGCGAGTCACGGTTGGCGACTCTCCGGCGTGAAGATGCTGAAAGAGTCTTGAAATATTAATTAGTTTCCCGCCCATATAGAATGTCTTGACTGTCATCTCGGGTCGCGTGATTTGTCCTCGTTGCTGTTAACTCGCTCAAATATATATTAACGATGGCGCTAAGGAGGCAGAGTCGTGGTGACGTTTATTAGCTGGTGCTCGGAAGACTAATGCTTGTTAGGGAGGGAGGGAGGGTAAGGAGGGTGATGCGAGGGAGGGAAGGGGAGAAGAGCTGGGCTATGTGGTGTTATATTGATGGTGATTATATAATGATCTTGAAAATAAAACATAATGGTGATTGAAGTAGTGGTGTGTGTGTGTGTGTGTGTGTGTGTGTGTGTGTGTGTGTGTGTGTGTGTGTGTGTGTGTGTCAGGGTCCTTTTCTTACATAGGAAGTGCCTCGTGGGCGTGACACTAGAGAATGAGGAGAAGCTTGGCCCCTCCACGCCTGTCAGCCTCACTTGAGCCATCTGTGTCCATGCGTTGTCTGTGGGCGGACGAGAGAGTACTGTGGCGGGGGCTGACGAAGGGTGTGTGTGTGTGTGTGTGTGTGTGTGAGAGAGAGAGAGAGAGAGAGAGAGAGAGAGAGAGAGAGAGAGAGAGAGAGAGAGAGAGAGAGAGAGAGAGAGAGAGAGAGAGAGAGAACTAAGACTATTTCAGAATTCTCAGTAGCTTTTTAAAACGCTCTCTCGCTATCTCTGGCTATGTATAAGAGAGAGAGAGAGAGAGAGAGAGAGAGAGAGAGAGAGAGAGAGAGAGAGAGAGAGAGAGAGAGAGAGAGAGAGAGAGAGAGAGAGAGAGAGAGAGAGAGAGAGAGAGAGAGAGAGAGAGAGAGAGATGTATACTGCATATAGTGGCGGTGCAGACAGACAGACGTACACTATCGAGGAGTGCCAGGAATGTAGTAGAGGTGGTAGAGGATGACAGGCGCTGTGGTGGTAGATATAGTGGTAGTTTGGCGGTATAATAGAGGCTCCCCAAGACCTAGTGGGGTAAGAGAGGGGGACAGAAGCTCAAGGTCGCAGCTCGTCTTAAAATGCAAGTCTCGAGTTATTTCATTTGACGGATAGGAGGAGTGGCGGTAAGGGTTGGGAGCACCGGGTTGGGCAGGACGCGAGGCTGACTGCAGGAGAGACTCGTCAAGGAGATGATTAGGGTAGGTCTCAAGGGTAGCGCGAAACCCACGTGCTATCGGGAAGAGAAGGGGAAGAGAGACAGACGGACGGGGAAAAGGAGCGGCGTCGTCAAAGCCTTCTCGGGTCCTCGCCTGCACAAGTGTCTCCCCGCCACTGTCACCGCCTCAATGGGTCCTCTCCGTTTTAATGGTGACTTCCGCTACAGCACGGCGACTTGGGGCGGGAAGAGAGGCCACGGACGAGACGCGTGGGTGGCGATAGGGAAGAGGGAGGAAGAATAAGAGCATAAGAACATAAGGATGCTACAAGAGGCAGTGAGACCTACACGTGGTAGTTCCTGTCAATCTAATGTCCAGTGTTATTATGCCTTTACTCGAAGAACCCAAAGTGTGAGAGAGAAAAGTGAGTGAGAGTGCATGTTGGTAGGCAAGTTTGTGGGAAGGAACTAAATCGTGAATCGAAAAAACTTAGCATTGTTAAGGTTTGCATGGCTGGGTAGGTGTTTGTGAGGGAGGGACAGCGTTGACGTGCAGAAGGTGTGGGTGAGGGTGTGATGAGGCCCTGGAGTGGTGTTGCATGCGTGGGTAGTGAGCGGGGCGGACAGAACCACCTACTTTGGGTGGGAATATTATAGGGTGGGAACACCATCTTCTTTGCACTGCCTAATAGAGATGTGTGTGTGTGTGTGTGTGTGTGTGTGTGTGTACAAGCTACTACAAGGGTCATTGCTATTGTCCTGGTCTACTGTTATAATTTTCTGAATGACGATATTGCTGTCTGGTCATCTGACTCTTTGTTTGTATATTTGGGTTTGTGCATGTGTGTGTGTGTGTGTGTGTGTGTGTGTGTGCAAGGAGGTGCTTGGAGGTGTGAGGAGGGCGTCACACCCTCGTAGCACTGACGCTGAGGAAGTCTTCTTGACTGCCAGCCTGACCCATGGTATGATTACCTATCGTTTGTCGCTGAACTACTGCCTCGCCATCGTGAGCCGTTATTCTTCTGGTATTCGCTGGGATGACCTCCCGTCGGGCACAGGGACCGCTGTGCCCCTCCTTACCTGGACCGCGAGGGACAGATTGATTAAATGATTGGAATGGACTCAGTGGACAGGTAGTTAGTGCGGAGTCATTAGAGAGCTTTAAAAGGAGGCTAGATAAATTCATGGATGGGGATGAAAGGTGGATATAGGTAGTGTTAAGTAACAGGAACTACCTCATGTAGGTTTCGCGGCCTCTTGTAGCTTCCTTATTTTCTTATGTTCTTATGTTCTTATGACACCACCGCTGCGGCACACGGTGATGAGCCTTGAGACGCGTTGCTGTACGTGCTGGCAACCCTGGAGCTGTGTGATTGGGGTCCAGGCTGTAACCGGAAATATTTGTCTCATTTCATTACTGACTATCATAAGCTAGACTTGTATATTGCAAAAATGTTTTCATACCTTGCCAGTGTGTTGCATGGGAACGCTCACTCACGGGTCCCTAAACCCGTAATATTGGGTCGTTTGGCGGCTTAGTGCCTGAGGGTGCTTAGTGCTTCAGAGGTCGTAACGCAACTTATAGTGCAGTGACTTGCAATATTAAGAAAATGTAAATAGAAAAAGAAAGCAAGCTTACAAGAGCGATAAAAATGGCAGATGATCACCACCACCACCACCACCACCTCCTTCCCTTGCTCCTCCTCCAGCTGTGTGTTTATATACGGTGTCAAGAGGCGTCCCTCGGGTCCTAATGTCTATACTTGGGAGGTGGTCAAAGCACCGCCACCCTAATACCTACTTTGCAGTGGTGTGAGTGTGTGTGTGTGTGTGTGTGTCTGTGTGTGTGTGTGTGTGTGTGTGTGTGTGTATAAAACGGTGTACACTTTACAGGTTCAAGTGGTATCCTCCTGAAACAGGAATTTGTTATTAGCGACAAGTATAGAGTCACCTGTTTATCTCTCTCTCTCTCTCTCTCTCTCTCTCTCTCTCTCTCTCTCTCTCTCTCTCTCTCTCTCTCTCTCTCTCTCTCTCTCTCTCTCTCTCTCTCTCGCATCTCCCCTATAACATTTATTTGATACTTTTAATTGATGTTCGTACATACTTTAATGAAAGAAATAATCTTAAAACACGTGTAACCTTTTCTTAACGTAGATAAAGAGACACACTGTTTACCTCAACACACCCGATCCTGCATGCCATGAACCTGTACACATTTACGTCCCCACACCTGACTGTACCGTCGTCTATACATGCCGAGTGGTTAGCGTCTTGGAGAGGTGAGCTTAATGTCCGGAGTTCGAATGCTACCGGGGCAACTCTTTCGACCATCTTTAACGCGGTGGCCGGATAAATGTGAACACAAGGTCCCGAGTTCGAGTCCCGCCAGAAACAACTTTTTCTCATCGTCGAGTGGCCAAAAATACCCACATGCTACCCTTTCAACCTTACCTTCGACTGCGAGTTCGGCGGAGGGCACCAGGGAGCAGCATGAGCCATAACAGAAAACCGTCACAGGTGTCACTATAAAAATCCAGTCTGCGCTACCACGGGCGAAGGCCAATCATCACAGCCCTCCAGAATGTGCAGGGTCAACCACCTGAGCCCTCAAAGGAAAATAAGCTAAAAACTTATGGAAGGAAGATAATAAGCCTATGCAGGCGCTATAGGCTCCAATGTAAATAAAAAGTATGCCATGAACCTCTACAAGTCTAGCTTCGTATATATATGAGAAATCCAAATACGATGAAAAGAGACCCAGATGTTGAGGAAATAAAAAAGGTAACGGAAGAAAAAGAAAATTTTATCATGAAAAAAACAGCTTTGTCATTTATTTAATAGTACTAGTTCGTTTTCCTTTGTATTCTTACGATATCTTCTTCCCCACAAAAACGTTTTTCATTAATATTCTTCTCTGTGTAAGTGAAGGTTGGATACGAGAAAACAAGGTAATTTTCGTTCAATTATTTGCAGTGAGACTTGCTTGCTTTCCTGTTACATTGTAGTTGTTCTTGAAGGCGAGAGGTTGAGTGACCTTCAAATGCTGTACAATATCATGCTCGGGTATAGACTTTATATCAATGTATTTCGTGTGTGTGATTGTCATTTGTGATTCTTCCCAAAACCTCTTAAAGCAAACCTGCATGTAAGCTTGTAGGTGCGCTGCAGATGGTGGTGGTGGTGGTGGTGGTGTGGATTGGGGTGCGGATGTGACGTAAAGCTTCGTAGGAGTGTTGATATTCATAGGGTGAAATATAATTGATATTAATACCCTATTTAATAATCCCTATTAAGAGTATATATAATTAGAGGGGTAGGATATTATGACTCTTAATAGGGGTACACTAATATACCCCTAATAATCTCCTAAGAGATACTTTAATAAATTATGTGAATATCTGGATCTTATATACAGGGTGTAACACGAGTTTCTGCAAATATTGATACAGGAGGAAGAGCATGTTATTCTAAGCAGAAAATATTCTATACCCATATGCTTTTTGAAGCTTCCTTTAGACGTGAGATGAAGTGAAAAAAATTAGCGCGGCCAGTAATTTACAATGACAGGCGACGTATGGAGGTAGTGCAGTGTGTCTGCACGGTTGCAGACCGTCCAACTCGCGGTTGCCTCTCGGTGAAATTTTGAATGATTTAATCGTAATGTTTACTAGTAATGGAGCATTACATTATCTTATAACAACACAATTGGTATTAATGGACATGTTATTTACAAAATAAGCAGTACTTGAAAACAGCAGGGCTGTAATACACAATACTGTAAAAGGCTAAGTGGCATCGTGTTGGATTTGGGGAGGAAGGAGAGACTAGGCTGCGAGGCTGCCCGTCAGCTGTGTCACGTGTTACATCCTCCCCCACCCCAACACGATGCCACTTAGCCTTTTACAGTATTGTTTATTATAGCCCTGCTGTTCTCATGTACTGCTTATTTAGTAAATAACATGTCCATTAATACCAATTGTGTTGTTATAAGATAATGTAATACTCCATTACTAGTAAACATTATGATTAAATCATTCAAAATTTCAACGAGAGGCAAACGCGAGTTGGAAGGTCTGCAACCGTGCAGACACACTGCACTACCTCCATACGTCGCCTGCCATTGTAAATTACTGGCCGCGCTAATTTTTTTCACTTCATCTCACGTCTAAAGGAAGCTTCAAAAAGCATATGGGTATAGAATATTTTCTGCTTAGAATAACATGCTCTTCCTCCTGTATCAAAATTTGCAGAAACTCGTGTTACACCCTGTATAGGTTTGGTGATGTTAGGTTAGGTTAGGTTAGGTTTACATTTTTTGTTTTGCCAATGAAAATTTTAGTCCAAGAGGAAACATTAATAGGGTAACAACAAACAAACGTTAAGCTTGAGATGTTTTACCTATTGATATAATAGGTATCTCAAAAAAGGGGTACACCTTTGATTATCAGTAAAAAATCATATTTTCTTAAATAACTCGAAAACTATGTGGTTTACAGGAAATTTTTAGGATAAAGTAAAGATATAACTTGAGCAGGCCTTTCTGATGAACCATAGCAATATTAATTTGGAGTTTAAATAAGTGTGAAAATTAAATTGGTGTATTTTTGACATACCATTAAATATCTCAAAATCTACAAGAGATAATTAACTTCTGATACTGGCATTGGATAGAACACATCAACCTTGACAACTTTTCTTCTATGTTTGTTGTTACCCTATTAATGTCTATTCAGTCTCAGATAGACTGAATTCCTGGATTTGTCCCCATTTTGCTTTCAATTTTACTTTATTTTCTTCCTTTTCCCCATCTTATCTGCCGTATATACCTATACTGGGATGTCTATAAAGTAATTCCTTTTATAGTGATCGATGACTATCCAGGAAGCAGTTTTTTGGTCCAAATATACTCGTAGTGGTCACTGAGTAGTACCATTGATATCATTGGCAGCGAGCGAAACGAGCTGCTTCTTACCATAAGACCCGTGGAACCAAGTTTAAGCCAAAAAGTGATTAACTACTCCTAAATATTGTCGGATTGAGCTGAAATTTGACATGCAAGTAGTGCTGTCAAAATCAATGGGGGTCTGTGAAACAAACTTTTTGCGTAAAACAAGCCCTTAATGAGTAATTAGCGTAATGATTTAAATATTGTCGGATTGAGCTGAAATTTGACATGCATGTAGTGCTGTCAAAATCAATGGGGGTCTGTGAAACAAACTTTTTGCGTAAAACAAGCCCTTAATGAGTAATTAGCGTAATGATTTAAATATTGTCGGATTGAGCTGAAATTTGACATGCATGTAGTGCTGTCAAAATCAATGGGGGTCTGTGAAACAAACTTTTTGCGTAGAACAAGCCCTTAATGAATAATTATCGTAATGATTTAATTAGAGCTAAATAAACTTCGGTTTTACAATAACTTCTGTTGCTTGTTATAGACTTCTGTAACTTCTGTAGATTAGGTATTTTAAAAGCACTTTGAGCTCGCTGCCACGTTCCAGCCGCAAGAACTGAGGCAAAACCAAAGGGGCCAGAGGCTGGACGTCTATACTTGATTTAGAGTGTCCTGGGAGGTATGGTTGGTGAGGCCATGGCTACACGTATGATATCTACCGACACTTTCCAGCCGCACTGGCTCTCGGCCGCTGGTGCCGGAAGAGCTAGGCGTCAAATACTGTTATAAAAGTAATAAAGTATTGGACTTGGGGTGTTGTGCCACGTGGTTAGCTGGCCTCCATTAAGGTATACGTACGTCTCCCAGTCCTCAGCCTGACGCACCCCATGCAACTCCTTCCGCCGCTGATTTTCACACGTAAAATATCTTCTCCATAACATTTAGTGCTGGTGGTGGTTGGA
>JACEEZ010000962.1:92500-102500 GCA_016584305.1 Chionoecetes opilio | reverse complement strand
TGATGGTACTTCATGGAATATTAGTGGTGATATTAGTGGTGATGCATGGGAGAGTGGTGTTATAGTGGTGGTGATATGAGCAGCGCTGGTGTGGTGACCCCCTCCCTTGCCTCCACACCTCACACACGCCACGTCAGGCCATAGCCACCACTACCACCACCACCACCACCATAGCCACCACCACCACCTGCCGCGCCAGCCACGATAGCCGAACAAATATTTACCCTCCAATTTTATGCTGCGGCAACATTTTCATTATTCACGCAACACACACACACACACACACACACACACACACACACACACACACACACACACACACACACACATTTGAGCAAGTTATTCTCAGCCAAACATCGATGTGGACGTCCTCTTAATTTTCATATTTTTGCTACCCAGTTATCGCTTGTCATCGATGGACTCGTGTCAAAGAATGCACCAACCGCCCCACAATCGTTGCGTGACAGGATAGATCCGATAGAACAACAAATTCAAGATCAATAGACTTTTAATATGTATGTCTAGTATAGTATAGATTGTATGCCTATTAATCTTGAACAAATTGAGGACGGCCCAGAAAACGGAATAGAACAATCTAGTATCACTGGTCAGTTCAGGCAAATTATAATAAAATATAATGTGATAATATTGAAAGTTTTGTCGTAAACGTGAATTGAAATATAGTTGGACTGGAGGAACTAACTCGTGTAGGTCTCGCGGCCTCTTGTAGCTTCATTATTTTTTTATGTTCTTATGAGACTTATGACTTAAATATAGAATGGGACGATAATGAAAGCTGTTACTGAGTTGTGCCCCAAATACTTCGTCCTCCCTTCCTAGCCTGTCGCTCCGCCTCTCGCCCCGCCCCCCCCCCCTGCTCCTCCGCGTCTATCAGGGCTGTGCCAAGGCAGGAGGCGCCACAAATCAAACCCGGGAGGGGCTGTGGGTTGCCGTGGCTCGCCGCCCAGCCACACATAATACGTGTCAACAATATTGGTCGCTCGTAAACTGCTTCTTAATCAGCGTGCTTCGAGCGGGGCTTCGGACAACAACCGCCTATGTCCCTCTCACGTTCAGGGGTTCGATGTTGCCGTCTCTGGCGCTGCAAACTGACCCCGATGGCGAGTTAACAAGATTTCACTGAGTGTTCTCATAACTCCATCGGTAAATATACATACACTACATAGCTTGCGCACTCCTTTTTTAATGCTATAATCACAGAAAGGACATGACATCAATTTTCGCCTTATATTTTATGAACAAATTAGGTAAACTAGCTACTTTTGTATTAGAGAAAATCAGTATAATTTCCTCTATTTTATGGTTAGAACGTGGGTCAAATGCCCGAAATTCCTCCTTGTACCCTTGTCTCCCTGGCCGCCGCCGCCTTCGCTGTGTGGGTCGTGTTAATGCAAATGTGACCAGTGATTAAACTGACCACGCGGGAAACTTTGGTGAGGAGAATCCACAGCGGCGCCTCGTGTGACTGGGCTTCGTGTGGCTAGTGTGGTGGGGACGGGGCTGTGGTGGGGGTGGTAGTGGGTGGGAGGTGTGGTATTGGTGGGGACGGGGCTGTGGTGGGGGTGGTAGTGGGTGGGAGGTGTGGTATTGGTGGGGACGGGGCTGTGGTGGGGGTGGTAATGGGTGGGAGGTGTGGTATTGGTGGGGACGGGGCTGTGGTGGGGGTGGTAATGGGTGGGAGGTGTGGTATTGGTTGTGGTGCTAGTGGGCGGGAGAGAAAAGTGCTGTATGAGTAGCTATGGTGGTGACGGTGACGACGTATGGATGGCGTAACAGTAACAGTAACCATAACGCTTACAGAGTTGTATCACTGATGGTGCATAACAAATTGTGATGATGATGATGATGATGAGCGTCGTAATGTATTGGTATAGAAATAGATGAGTATAGTGGTGATAGTGATGAGTGTAGTGGTGATGAGTAAAGACAGACATGGTAAAGATATGGGAGAGGAAGTGATAGAAGAGTGTGAGGGGGAAGGATGAGTAAAGAAAGCAATGATGATGGGGTATATACATAGATAAGTCATAAGAGGCAGTAGTGGATAGGCCCCTCTGGCACGGGACTATTAGCGGTCATTTAGCGCCTAACTACAGGCTACTTGCCCACCACCTTGATCAGTATTCATAGGCGGGTGTGGGATAAAGCCTTTCTCCTCCTGTTACACCGCTGGTAATGCTGTGCTCCGCCGTGTTAGTCGTGTATATACAGCCTTCGCAGCCTCATCCATCCTCTCTCTCATCTCCCTTACTCCTCTTTCGTCCTCATCCTCTTTATTTTTCCCTCTTCCCCTACCCTATTCCATCCATGAATCTTTATTTTTCAGTCGTCGCATCCTATCTCGCCTCTCCCTTACTGTTCTTTCGTCCTTACCTTCTTTATTTTTCTCCCATGCTTTATAATTTCTTCCTTTCCCTTTGTTATCTCTCCTCCTTCTTTTCCCTTTGTTATCTCTCCTCCTTCTCTTCCCTTTGTTATCTCTCCTCCTTCTCTTCCCTTTGTTATCTCTCCTCCTTCTCTTCCCTTTGTTATCTCTCCTCCTTCTTTCTCTTTCCTCTACCTCCCCTATCCTTTTATCCCTTATTCTATTCTATTATTTCTCACCTCTCTCTAAGCATCTCTCTTTCTCCTTTTTCTCTATTTTCTTCACGTCTTTTCTATCTATATTTCGTACTTTTTTTTCACCACTTTCATCCTGCAGTTCCTAGCTTGAATCATTTTCTTATTATTATTTCTTTCCCTGCTCCCCTATCCTATTCCATCCTAGAAGCTGCCCATCTCAAGCCTCCTTCTCATCGGGGTTCATTTTAGTGCAGGACAGTGGGAGACGAAGAGCCAGAGAGAGAGAGAGAGAGAGAGAGAGAGAGAGAGAGAGAGAGAGAGAGAGAGAGAGAGAGAAGTGCAATGGACAGAGAGTGGAAAGGTTGGGGGAGGAATGGACGAATAAGCTAAGTAAGTTAATAGAATGATACAGGTTTAGTTTTTCGTAGCAAGTTCGGTTTTAGTTCATGCAACGTAATGCTTCCTGTCACGTATAAATGCAAGCCGGCGTGTCTTTTCTTCCTCTAGTTCTGGTTCTTCGTCCGGTGTGTGTGTGTGTGTGTGTGTGTGTGTGTGTGTGTGTGTGTGTGTGTGTGTGTGTGTGTGTGTGTGTGTGTGACGAATAAAAAACTGGATTGCTGTAGTAAGGATGTGTCAGCTTTGAGAGAGAGAGAGAGAGAGAGAGAGAGAGAGAGAGAGAGAGAGAGAGAGAGAGAGAGAGAGAGAGAGAGAGAGAGAGAGAGAGAGAGAGAGAGAGAGAGAGATTCCAGTCAATAAAAAAACAATAAGAACAGTTCAAACTAAAGCAAAGTGTACGTGTGAGACCTCATTTTTACACACACACACACACACACACACACACACACACACACACACACACACACACACACACACACACACACACACACACACACACACACACACACACACACACACACCACTCCTAGGTCAACAGATCGTCCACCACCCCCACCACCACATAACCACCACCTTCCACCTCTTAGCAAGCCACAAGTACACACCCACACAACCACACAGATATACCACACAGGCATAGCTCGCAGACATAGCTCACAGATATAGCTCGCAGACATAGCTCACAGACATAGCTCACAGACATAGCTCACAGACATAGCTCGCAGACATAGCTCACAGACATACCACACAGACATAGCTCACAGACATAGCTCACAGATATAGCTCGCAGACATAGCTCAGAAACATACCACACAAACATGATACACAGACATAGCTCACATACCACACAGACATAGCTCACAGATATAGCTCACAGACATAGCTCATTGACATAGCTCACAGACATAGCTCACATACCACACAGACATAGCTCACAGACATAGCTCACATACCACACAGACATAGCTCACAGACATAGCTCACATACCACACAGACATAGTTCACAGACATAGCTCCTCAAGGTCGACACCAGGTCCTCATAAAACTACCTCCACACACCTAATGGGAGCACAACATTCTTTGCATCAGTAAGCGAGGTTCATAAAAACAAGACTTACTATATTTTACGATCCCAATACTAAGGTTAAGGAATTTACATGTATGTATATATGTATGTATGTACTTGTGAGTGAACACCTTTCGTTTAAGCGAGAGAGTTAGTAAAGGGAGGTTGAATAGCGACCCCTTCCCTCCCCTCCCCTCCCCTCCCCCCCTTCCCTTCCCTCCCCTCCCCTCCCCTCCCCTCGCCCTCTTTTAACATGCCTCACTTAACTCACTTCTTCTGTTAATTATGGATCTGTACAAGGGATCTGCGGCACTTCATTTTTCCCCTTGTATCATGTAGGCGGTATTTTTCTTATACAGCGATCTTTTTTTCTGAGCTTTCAACAAGGGGCGAGTGTAATCATGGCTTGTTTATTGGTCGAGTTGACGAGAGAGAGAGAGAGAGAGAGAGAGAGAGAGAGAGAGAGAGAGAGAGAGAGAGAGAGAGAGAGAGAGAGAGAGAGAGAGAGAGAGAGAGAGAGAGAGATGAATAACCCCTGACTACATCAAAGCCGATATTAAAACGTTTATTCAAAATCTCTTTATAAGGAAGGTGTGAGACAGGTATCATGTATCTCATAGCCTTTCAACCGCTTTCATAGGTGTGCTCCGAGGCCTAAACACACACACACACACACACACACACACACACACACACACACACACACACATACACACACACAACCCTCCTTCGTTCACCAACACATGAAAGAAAAAAACCCTGCAAACAAGGAACGGAAAAGGAGAACAGGAGAAAAAGGCAGAAAAAAATAGGGGCTATGACAAGATGGTTTGGAAGGACTGACATGCAGACACAGACACACACACAAGACTAGACGGTATTAATTACAACGCACGTGTTCCTCGGCCAGAGTGTCACAGGAGGGAAGGGGGCGTGGTGGGTGCTCTTCCCAGGGTGAGGCGAGAGACACCACGAGGGACACCACCCAATCACCGCCGGGACCTTTTTTTCCCTTCCAGTTTTTTGCGAGGCCAGGAAGGTTGTTCGGGTGGAATTAGATGTGTAAGGCGATGCGCGATTTCATGGTGCGTTTGTATGTTTGTTTTATATGGGAGGCCCGAGGGTTTTAGACAGTGAGTGAGTGAATGAGAGTAGTCAGCGCTGATTTGCACACAAGCGAGTTACGAATATATCTAATACTTGTGAAAATAGGAACCGAAGAAAATCAGGTCAGGTTAGATAGAAGAGGTTATGCTGATGCCTTACTTCTAATGCTTTGTTTCCCAGTTACTTTCTGTCCTACATTTGCCTTATAAAGTTCAAAGGGTGCACTGTAATGTAATTTTGTTCGAACTTAAAGGTTTTTTTCTTGCTTTTTTTTTTTTACATCACAAAGGACTGGACAAGGGCAAAACAAAAGAAGTAACAAAAAACCCGCTTAGTTGCCAGTCCCTATAAAGGAAACAGCAAAAGAATATAAAAGGGGGGGGGGGTGCAACAATTTAGTTCGGGAGGTGTCTTGTTGCTCCGCTCTTGAAAACATTTAAGTCGTAGAAAGGAGGAAAAATAGAAACAGAAAGAGAGTTCCAGAGTTTACCAGTGAAGGGGATGCAAGAGTGAAGATACTGGTTAATTTTATAGTAATAGTAATGTTGCCTTAAAAGTGTTTAGTTGTAGTGTGTTGTAATTATATAAGATGGAAAACGGAAGGAAACGCGTAATAAGAGTTAAAACCTTATAGGTATGTCATGGCGTGTTGTATTGTGAAAATTATACAACCGAACATAGGTGTGGTGAAAACAAATAAATAAGGGATACTTGGATAGGCTACCTGGATGCTAGCTAGACAATCTGCACTTATACCAACAGCGAGGTTATTGACGCTACAAATAGGCCACCACGCCAGAATGGACTCAAGTAGCGAGTGAGGTTCGAAAGCAGGACACGTTGTATACGCAGACTCAATTATTTATTACTGAACCAGCCTATTGGACATCTAGAAAAGGGATACATTGCGAAGACATATCCTACCTCGACCACTATACTACACTACTACTATACTACTACTACTACTACTACTACAACTACTACTACTACTACTACTACTACTACTACTACTACTACTACTACTACTACTATAATACTACTATTATACAATACTATACTACTACTACTACTACTCTACTACTACTACTACTACTACTACTACTACTACTACTACTACTACTACTACTACTATACTACTACTACTACTACTACTACTACTATAATACCATCCATCAGTCAGACATGACTTCTCCACTTGACCTCTTCCTCCACCACTGTATACCATCAGCCAGACATGACTTCTCCACTTGACCTCTTCCTTCACCACTGTATACCATCAGCCATACATGATTTCTCCACTTGACATCTTCCTCCACCACTGCATACCATCAGCCAGACATGACTTCTCCACTTGACCTCTTCCTCCACCACTGTATACCATCAGCCAGACATGACTTCTCCACTTGACCTCTTCCTCCACCACTGTATACCATCAGCCAGACATGACTTCTCCACTTGACCTCTTCCTCCACCACTGTATACTATCAGCCAGACATGACTTCTCCACTTGACCTCTTCCTCCACCACTGTATACCATCAGCCAGACATAACTTCTCCACTTGACCTCTTCCTCCACCACTGTATACCATCAGCCAGACATGACTTCTCCACTTGACCTCTTCCTCCACCACTGTATACCATCAGCCAGACATGACTTCTCCACTTGACCTCTTCCTTCACCACTGCATACCATCAGCCATACATGATTTCTCCACTTGACATCTTCCTCCACCACTGCATACCATCAGCCAGACATGACTTCTCCACTTGACCTCTTCCTCCACCACTGTATACCATCAGCCAGACATGACTTTTCCACTTGACCTCTTCCTCCACCACTGTATACCATCAGCCAGACATGACTTCTCCACTTGACCTCTTCCTCCACCACTGTATACCATCAGCCAGACATGACTTCTCCACTTGACCTCTTCCTCCACCACTGTATACCATCAGCCAGACATGACTTCTCCACTTGACCTCTTCCTCCACCACTGTATACCATCAGCCAGACATAACTTCTCCACTTGACCTCTTCCTCCACCACTGTATACCATCAGCCAGACATAACTTCTCCACTTGACCTCTTCCTCCACCACTGTATACCATCAGCCAGACATGACTTCTCCACTTGACCTCTTCCTCCACCACTGTATACCATCAGCCAGACATGACTTCTCCACTTGACATCTTCCTCCACCGTTCATTGCGAGGGTGTCGGGGCTGTAATCGATAATGTCAGCAATGAACCAAGTGTACACAGGCAGGACAGGACAGCGGCGCCACCCTGCCTTGCGTGAATCTCGGCGATGATTCTGTCTGGCGGTGATGGAAGAGACAGATCAACTAAGAAGCAAACGAGGTACTGACACTGTGCTATCGAGCCTGTGCGTGTGTATGTCTCTCTCTCTCTCTCTCTCTCTCTCTCTCTCTCTCTCTCTCTCTCTCTCTCTCTCTCTCTCTCTCTCTCTCTCTCTCTCTCTCTCTCTCTCTCTCTCTCTCTCTCTCTCTCTGTGTGTGTGTGTGTGTAGGTGTGTGTGTGTGTGTAGGTGTGTGTGTGTGTGTGTGTGTGTGTGTGCACAATGCCTCTCCCCTTTTCGTTACCTAAGATGTCATAAGATAATATAAGCTCTTGAGTTAGGTAGTCGACGCGGATGAGCGATGTATGGTTGTTATGGGCGTGGAGGAGGTGTTGGGATGAAGGGTGGAGGGGGGTAAAGGAAGCCCATAACAGTGTTGGCACGGGTTGGGGGGGCGGGGGGGTTGGGGAGCGGGGGGGATGAAGTATGGGTAGTTCACGGGTGGCCGAGCAGTAAGCCATAAGTCTGCCACCAGATAATTGCCTCAGGTGTATGGTGACACTCTGAAGCGGCGCGCTGCCAAGGCATGTACGGAGGGCCTCACCTCGCCCCGCCCCGCCCCGCCCCGCCCCGCCTCGCCCCGCCTCGCCCCGCCTTGCCGCTCACCAGAATACCTTGATGCTGCTCTGCTCTGTTTGTGTGTCCGGTGACACGTGTTGTACAGACGTGTTGAAGGTTGTCCAATTAACCTGACTCACTTAGTTACTCAGGTATTGGTCGAGTCTTCCTTATACACTGAGATATCAACTATTCCTTATCATTAGAGCACACACACACACACATACACACACACACACACACACACACACACACACACACACACACACACACACACACACACACACACACACACACACACACACACACACACACACACACACACACACACACACACACACAAACAAACAACACACACACACACACACACACACACACACACACACACACACACACACACACACACAAGAGGGAGAGAGAGAGAGAGAGAGAGAGAGAGAGAGAGAGAGAGAGAGAGAGAGAGAGAGAGAGAGAGAGAGAGAGAGAGAGAGAGAGAGAGAGAGAGAGAGAGAGAGAGAGAGAGAGAGAGAGAGAGAGAGAGAGAGAGAGAGAGAGAGAGAGAGATCAGATCAGATCAAAACGTTTATTGTGAATAATGTACACATTATACATAATACATATATAATTAAGGGTACAAAATAGACAAAGGGCGCACCCCCCATGCAGGTTGCATAGGAAGGATTGCCATGATTAATGAAGTTAGATAGTAACATTGTTAATTACATTTAGATATGCATATACAAAAGACTATGTTATGTTACATATATATTTATTTATTTATTTATTGAGTCCTTTATGAGGCATTAGCAAAGTTTGGGTGACTGTTTTTGACTTGGATAAGGTTACATGGTTGTAGATAATAGTGCAGCAGCCCAGCATAGGAGGCATTGGCACAGCTGCCTCTAAAAAAGATAATTTCTTGACATTTCATTACATAATGGCGGAGTGTGTGCTTCTCTTCTATTTTACACAGGTTACATTTTTTCATATTGATGTTGTCACTGCCAGCTACCTCCCACATGTACTTATACCCTAACCTTAGCCTACTATAACACACCTGCTGGCGCCTAGTAATTAGTCCATTTTGTATGTAGTGGGGTTGACACCCTTTTGTTAAGTCCATATATGTAGTGAGAGAAAGTGAGAGAGAGAGAGAGAGAGAGAGAGAGAGAGAGAGAGAGAGAGAGAGAGAGAGAGAGAGAGAGAGAGAGAGAGAGAGAGAGAGAGAGAGAGAGAGAGAGAGAGAGAGAGAGAGAGAGAGAGAGAGAGTGTGTGTGTGTGTGTGTGTGTGTGTGTGTGTGTGTGTGTGTGTGTGTGTGTGTGTGTGTGTGTGTGTGTGTGTGTGTGTGTGTGTATTGGTGGAGTGTCCATGAATAAGATATGAAGTGCATGCAGTGTACAGCACTTAACACCTCAGTATTCATAACCAGGAGTGCAAATATAAAACAAGAAATGAAACTTTCTACATTTCATCCATTTTTTAATATGAGTGGCGATAACTTCATGTACAGCTTGGCGAACCACAGCCTTTCCACGACACGTGTGCACGTTTGTCCTCGGGTGCAAGCTCCTACCTGCACGCGTCTGGCTTTTACCGAGATTGAGGAAAATTCAGGTAATGGGTCGTGGTTAAAGAATAGTAAACGTCAATATTCATTATGTGTGCTTTCGGTGGGCGAGATTCACCAGGATGACTAATGGCAGGCAGGGGAAGTGTTAAGGCGGCGTCACACTAGCACTTTTTTCGTCTAGTTTTACGATTTCCGTTGGTTTTTTCTCGTTCTGTCTAGTTTTTCCGTCTGAATCAGTCAGTCTGAGTCAGACGATCATGATCGTCTTCATATGGAAAGTTGAAGACGACTTTCATAGTCAAATCAAAATCCATAGTGATTACTTTGAAGATATTCGATATAAATCAGTACTTTTTAG
>JACEEZ010000962.1:70000-77500 GCA_016584305.1 Chionoecetes opilio | reverse complement strand
TATTAGTATTTTCAGTATTAGTAATATCATTATCAATCCCTATTTGAGCCACCCATGCGATTGTCAAAGTACTTATAAAAACCTAGGAATACTATAGCAATTCTGTGGGACTTCTAATGCCCTCTTATTACTCCTGTAGGATGTGTGAAGAAGCGAAGAGGCCCTTGAAGGACTCTGAAGGATTGTATACAAAGCGAAGGATACTTAAAAAAATTGTTCTTCCTCCTCCTATTTCCTCTCCTCCTCCTCTCCTCCCATCCTTGTCCCACCTCCTTCCTTCTCCCCCCCTCTCCCCTCCTTCCTCCTCCTTGTCCCTCCTTCCCCTCCCCCCCTTCCTCCTCCTCTCCCCTTCTTCCTCCTCCCCCTCCCGCCTTCTTCCTCCGCCTATCTTATTTATACGATAATTATAAATTATCATATATCAGATCACGCTGGGCAGCCGCGGCACGCACCGCATGGGAGAGGTCGGACTCCCACTAGTAAGGCTAAGGATAATTCAAAGTTGCTCGAATTATGGAAAGTTATTTAAAAATTTGAACTGGCCTGAAACAGGTCGAATTATCCGAAGTTTGATTTATACGGGTTCGATTTAGAGAGAGTTTACTGTATCTATCTTAACACTAGTTTTTTCTTAATTTCTGATAATTTTTTTTTTCTTAATATCTTTTTTCATTTTTTATTGTAGCATTGATACGTTTCATATTAAATATATTACTACTCATACTACTGATATTATTTAAAGTATCCGACTACTACCTCTACTACTTCTACTATTGCCTCACCATCACCCACCATCAACACTACTACTCCTGTCACCCAACTCTCTCTCTCTCTCTCTCTCTCTCTCTCTCTCTCTCTCTCTCTCTCTCTCTCTCTCTCTCTCTCTCTCTCTCTCTCTCTCTCTCTCTCTCTCTCTCTCTCTCTCTCTCTCTCTCTTTCTCTTTCTCGTTTGCATCTCTTAAACTCATCCTCTTCGTTATACGCCTCTTACGTATTTCCACGGCTTAACATTCTTTAACTACTCGAAGAACTCCTCCCCCTCCTCACACCCGGCAGCCACTCAGTAACTCAGTCCTTAATAAAAAGATAAAAAAAGAGGTTCATTCAGTAAGAGCTTCCCTCACGCATCAGCCAACCCTCTGCCCACCCCCAGCATCCGTCCTTAAACTCAATTCCTCACCCTAACTGTCTTGCCTCCTCCCCCGCTCGCGTCTCTCCCCACCGGCACACCACCTCGTTATGCTATCGCGTGAGGCCCAAGTGAGACCCTGCGGAGGAGTCATATTCCGGGAGGCAATTATGTTGTTGTGTGGCGGCGGGCGGTGCGTTTTGTGGTGGCCTCGGAACCGCAGCTGACCAGAGTTAAGGCGACGCGAGGCGGGAATATTAGGCGGGAACGTTATGGTGAGACAAGGACTAGAAAACCAGAGAGTCAAAAGTCAAGAGACCGGGAAGTGAAGAGGGGGGGGGGAGAGAGAGAGAGAGAGAGAGAGAGAGAGAGAGAGAGAGAGAGAGAGAGAGAGAGAGAGAGAGAGAGAGAGAGAGAGAGAGAGAGAGAGAGAGAGTAGCAGATTGGTAATTTACGACAGGAGTGGAGTTCAGGAATTCAATAGATCAGAAATTCAAGATTATGGTAGCACGGAAGTTAAAAAAAGGCGTAGCATCGCAAGGGCAAAGAGCAAGAAAACAAGGTAAAAGAGAAGGATAGATTGTTGGGTCTAGAGGGCAGTAGAAAGTAGGATTTGGAAGTTATAAGGAAGAAGAGGTCAGATGAATAGATGGACTTCAGAGCTGTGGTCATAGATCAAGACCAAGAAGTCTCAGACACATGACACAAGGTCTCTGCAGACGTTAGCATTTTTTTTCACCAATTGTTCTGCTCACCTTTTAACCCCTTGAGGCCCAGAACGTAATTTCCATTGTAATTTGGCTACCATTAGATGATTTTTAGTGAATATAAGCAATATTTTATAGATATGACCTGTTTAGTATCCTTTTCGACTAAATAACTTGGTATATTCAGTTACTTTTCGTAATTTTATAGCTCGACAACATACATTTTTTATAGCAAAGGAAAGATCTGGGCACGAAGGGGTTAAACATTGCAAACATCCGTGTTGATAAAGATTCAACTGAGAAGCTAAATGGAGGGATGCCCTTCTTGGATACCTGGCAGGCTGGCTGGCGCAAGAGGGATAGGGGCCTATAATGAAGATAAGTTTGTCCCTCAGTCCCTGGTATATAGTTCAGTGCATGGGTGTGAATAAGCGTATATACTTCGTGGAAGAGGATGTGTGCTTGGCAAGGCAAGGGTGGCAGAGTTGGAGGTGTTAGTAGAGAAACTCACATTCACTTAAGTAGCGTCATTGCGTCACTTTGTATAATAGTCACTTCGTTAACATTATCTCTGTTGTCAACCCTCACGACCATGATTCTTGTTCTACACGCCCTTGTACCCCTTATCTGCCTCTGTCTATCTATCTGCGTGTATGTCTCGCCGAGGTTGTGCAAGGATTTGAATGCGAGGACTTTCATAAGAACAGAAGAACATCAGAAAATAAGGAAGCTACAAGAGGCTGCGAGACCTGTAACACGAGATAGTTCCTGTTACTTAACACTGCCTACATCCACTTTTCATCCTCATCCATGAAATTATCTAGCCTCCTTTTAAAGCTCCCTAATGACTCCGCACTAACTACCTGTCTACTGAGTCCAATCCAATCATTTACCACCCTATTTTTGAACCAGTTTTTCCCTATTTCTTTTTTAAATCTACGGTTTTCCAGCTTGAATCTGTTACTTCTTGTTCTACCCTGGTGGTTACTAGTCTTTCTTTAGTTGTTTGTATATGTAATAGGTCTTTTAGTCTGAATAAGGATAGAAATAAGTTAGCTAGAATGATTTATTAGCGAGAGAGAGCGAGAGAAAATCTAACGCCAGAATGCTTGTGAAAACGATAATTCTTCCTTCTTGTCATCACAAAAGATTTAGGTTTAGATTAAAAAAATGTAGTTGCAGCAGTTCCTTGGCTTTCATGATTGGTCTTTCTTTAGTTGTTTGTATATATTTGAGGCTTCGTTGATTCCGTCTTTCTTTGTTAGCACTGGGGCCAACCTTACTAAGTTGGCATGAGGCTCTATCTTCCCCAGTTGGCGTTTCGCCTTCCCCTGTTGGCGTGGCGTGGGGATCTATTTCCTTGTTTGCGTGGGGGGCTTCATCACCGAGGTCGCTCCATTACCGCTTTTTATCACCGCTAATTCCCTCAGGACGGAAAAACGCTGAGACCAAGATCGCATTAATTTACGAAGATGTGAACTGCGGTAACAGCGGCGTTAGTCATAGTTCTCTCGACTCCTTGACATTAAAGAGTGGCAGGATGAGGAGGGAGAGAGAGCGAAGGAAGAGTAAGAAGAAGAAGAGGAGATGGAGGCAAGAGGAAGACAATAAGAAAGGAGGAAAAGTAGAAGAGAAATTTTAAAAGCAAATGTAAAAGAAGACTTTGAAAGAAGAAGGAGAAAGAGGAGGATTATGATGACAATGAGGAGAAGGAGGAGTTGATGCAAGGAAGAGAAGAGGATAGAGATGATAATAGCGTTGATTCGTTGGCATTTAGGAACAAAGAAGAGAAGGGAATGATAAATGGCGTCTGATGAGCATGACAAAGGAAATGAAAGAAAATGTTTATGTGGAGGGAGGAAGAAAATGTTTATGTGGAGGGAGGAAGAAAATGTTTATGTGGAGGGAGGAAGAAAATGTTTATGTGGAGGGAGGAAGAAAATGTTTATGTGGAGGGAGGAAGAAAATGTGGAGTGATAACTTGAACGTGTGATGGGAATAAAACGGGATGAGAAGAGAGAGAGAGAGAGAGAGAGAGAGAGAGAGAGAGAGAGAGAGGAGGAGAGAGAGAGAGAGAGAGAGAGAGAGAGAGAGAGAGAGAGAGAGAGAGAGAGAGAGAGAGAGAGAACCATAATTAATTTGCACAGACACCCCACAAACCACACAAACACACACACACACACACACACACACACACACACACACACACACACACACACACACACACACCATTACCACGGTTATTACAAGTGGTAGCGGTGTGGCATTACCACATGTAATGCCTTAATATCAGCATGAATATTATGATTCTTAAATTGCTGAATGGTATTTATATTCCGCATGCGTACCGCCAGATGTAATGCCTGTTAATAAGAATTATCTCAACTCTTAACACCACTACCGTTAATGGGTAGTTACAAGGCTAAAAGACTGAAGGACTGTCTCTCTCTCGGCTTTGGGTAGTTATGTTCCTGTATAGGGTTACGTATAGGCTGCAACCCACCTGATGTTACCTTCAGAGTAATAATAACCACTGTAAATTGAGTAGTCCACCGTTCCAATGGTCTAGTGGATAAAAAAAACACTGGCGCGCCATTCTGTAGTTAGCTGGTTCGAATCCCCTCTCGCTCCCGGGGATTTTTCTCGGACAAATTCGGACAGTTACTACCTCCCTTGAACAAGGGGATGGGGTGTGTGGTGGTGAGGTTCCAGCATTACCCATATATCGGTCCTACCATGGTATGGCTCCAAGCTCTCTCCGGGAGGGTAAAACTTGTGATCGCGATGACCGTGGTGATTACACACACACACACACACACACACACACACACACACACACACACACACACACAAATAGACAAAACCTTTCTTATATATGTTACGTATTCCTGTGAATTGTAAACACCCGATGAACTGCCTTTTTCCTATTATTGATTCATTTATTTATTTGTTATTTTTTGTCACCACTGCCTGCCTAGTCTTTCCTTGTGGCAGCGAGGTGGGTCAAGGCAATGGGCCAATTATTTACCTACTTGCCATTGTTGCTACGGATTTTTTTCCCCAGAACTTTTTGGCTGCTCTATTAGGTATGCCTGAGATATTTTCTTCGGTTAGTATCTCAATCCAGTATTTTGTTCTTACATGCTATATATATAAATTCTCTCTCTCTCTCTCTCTTTCTCTCTTTCTCTATCTCCATCGCGCATCACCTTCATCGCCGTGATCTCCATGCAGTCGTCATTTAGAGGAAGTGAAGTGGGTGAAAAGGCGTGTCCTCAGCACATATTATAATGTTCCGAGAAGTGTGACGCTTAACAGGAAGTGAGTGAAGGAAGTATGATAACCGGGTAGGAAGGAAGGACTGGGAGGGAGGGGAGGGAGGGAAGGGGGAGGGGAGGGGAGGGAGGGAGGGGGGGAGGGACTAGCAGAAGGGGCGAGAGGAGGAAGCGCACAATTGCATCCCTTATTGAGACAACTGAGGCGCAGCTAAGTCGAGTGTGTGAGGGTAGTCAGACACGTTCCCATTTGATGCTGCTGCTTTCATAACGCAAGCGAGTTTATGATATCTCTTAATAAACGCATCATTACGACTAACTACCCGGTAATGAATGCCCGAGAAAGTCTTAAAGGTCACGCCCTTGGAAAAACTGACCTCTAAGTACCCAGCGTGAAAAGGCCAAAATTGCGTGGTGGGTGCGAGGGTACCTTCTGCCCTCTAGCGGTGAGTGCCGAGATAGCAGCGACGACAAAAAACTCAGATGACATAAAGCTGCCCCCGCCTTCACCAATAAAGTTAATAGTCTAACAACAAGGTTCATGGGACGTAACGAGGCAGCATGACTCATAACTGTGATGTAGGAGGAGGGGAGTGAGCTAATGGACAAAGGAGGACGAGGAGAGGAGGGAAACAGGTCAGCGGGAGGAAAGGAGAGACAGGCACAGGACCGCAAACAGCAGGAGTCAAGGAAGTAGAGGAAAAAAAGGAAGGAAGGAAGGAAGGAAGTAGAGGAAGAAAATAAAGTAGGAAGGAAGGAAGGAAGGAAGTAGAGGAAGAAAAGGAAGTAGGAAGGAAGTAGAGGAAGAAAAGGAAGAAAGGAAGGAAGGAAGGAAGGAAGGAAGGAAGGAAGGAAGGAAGGAAGAAAGGAATTAGAGGAAGGAAGGAAGGAAGAAAAGGAAGAAAAGGAAGAAAGGAAGTAGGAAGGAAGGAAGGAAGGAAGGAAGTAGAGGAAGAAAAGGAAGTAGGAAGGAAGGAAGGAAGGAAGTAGAGGAAGAAAAGGAAGAAAAGGAAGTAGGAAGGAAGGAAGGAAGGAAGGAAGGAAGTAGAGGAAAAAAAGGAAGTAGGAAGGAATGAAGGAAGGAAGAAGTAGAGGAGAAAGGAGTAGAGGAAATCAAAGCGAGATATGTAAATGGTGCGAGTCTTGGGACCAGGCTGCCGACCTCACTAGGGGAAGGAAGCTTTTGTGTTTCCTATAGGACTCATATAAGGAGGAAAGGAGCGAGGCCAGCGGTACGGTAGCAAAGAGGTAAAGAAAAGATAGGATGACGTAAAAAATACAAAAGAGGCCTGAGATACAACCCTGCGTACGCACACACACACACACACACACACACACACACACACACACACACACACACACACACACACACACACACACACACACACACACACACACACACACTCGTTGCGTTGCCTTACATGAAATACAGAGCAGGCTGGCGCTGGCTGGACGGGAGGGGGTGCGGCGAGGGGTAAATGAGGACAGACAAGTTGTGATGAATAGCAAATCATGAAAAATAAAAAATCCGTTACTTGTCTAGTGAGAGGTATGTTTACGGACTTATTTACAATGGCGGGTGAAGGAATGAATGAAATAATATGATGAATGTGAATGAAAGAGTGAAAATATATGTAACAAAGAAAAGACATCCACGAAGATTCTCTTTCTTCGTGGGGAATGTTTTTTTTGTTTTTTTTTCTCTTCGTGGATAAGATGAATGTTCTCCTTGGTTGGCGCTGCCTCACTCCCACGCGCGCTTAGCGGAGGGCGAGGAGAGTCTGGCGCCGCAGAGCAATTTGGCCGAAATTTGTTTCTCGAATGGTGTTTAGCATGAGATGAGTACGTAACCAGAAACTGTGACAATGGTATTAATTGAGGAGGAGGAGGAGAGGAATACAGAGGAAGAATAGACAGCAACATCCCTACTGGGCCAAACGGGGCTGCCGGTTTGACTCCTTTCTACCACTATAGTTTCTTCATGTCAAAGGCTAAAGAATGGCATTGTTGAAGGCTCCTCTCCATCCCCACTCCTTCCGTCCGAGGCCAGCAGGAAAATGTTAAGAAGAAAAAAGCACAAGGAGGGGGCAAAGGAGGAGGAGGAGGAGGAGGAGGAGGAGGAGGAGGAGGAGAAAGAAGAGGAGGAGGAAGAGGAGGAGGAGGAAGAGGAGGAGGAGGAGGAGGAGGAGGAGGAGGAGGAGGAGGAGGAGGAGGAGGAGGAGGAGGAGGTGGTAAGAAGAACAGAGGAAGCTGAAGAGTGGGAGGAGGAGGGGCCGCATACTTACACCCTGATATGGTAAACAAGCACTCGCTGTGTTTACACACTTACAGTGTTACTGTAAGTGTGTTATATTGTGTTATACTGTACACCTTACTCTCGATCACAGTA
>JACEEZ010000962.1:37500-62500 GCA_016584305.1 Chionoecetes opilio | reverse complement strand
CTTATGCAATGGCTGCACAGACCGTGAATATGCGAGACAGCGTGTGCGTGGGCGGGTTGGAGATGTATGTATGCAAGGCTAAAGGACTAAAGGACTCTCTCTCTCGGCCTTGTATGTATGTATGTATGTGTGGCAGGCAGGTATACACACACGAGGCTGCTGCTTGGCCAATATAGATGCAAATGAGGTACGGTGGTGAGGGAGACGACCAGAGGCTCATGTCCACCACCCGACGCCCGTCCCACACAATGCCTAGTGAGTCTTTACAGCGTCCTGCCTGGCGGCGACCTACCCAAAGGACCTACCCATCCACGCCAGGTCTTAGTTGTGGCGTGACCTTCCCAACCTTTCTGCGCCTTTACGTTCGACCTGCGTGTGTCTGCTTTCTCGGTCTGCTTTGATTTAACCCCTTCACACCCAAATATATCCTTTGCTATAAAAAAATGTATGTTGTTAGCCATAAAATCACGAAAAGTAACTGAATATACCAAATTAGTTAGTCGATGAGGATACTAAATAGGTCATATCTATAAAATAATGCTTATATTCACTAAAAATCGTCTAATGGTTCCCAAATTACAATGGAAATTACGCTCTGGGTCTCAAGGGGTTAAGTGCAGGCTCTTATATACAGCGTCTTACCTATAACCTTTTATATACCTTTTATACCTATAGTGGCATGCGCAACCTTCCTATTCTTGTGCATCGTAATGTTATAACCTCGACTTTTTATGCCTGAACTTTCGACCTGCGTGTGTCTGGTTTCTCAGCCTGTTTCCTCAGCCTGCTTCCTCTCGCCATTATGCGATATAAAGGTAGATTCTGACAATGTCCTAGCTAGTGGCGACCCTCCTATCCTTGTTTAACCCCTTGAGGCCCAGAACGTAATTTCCATTGTACATTGGGTATACCATAAGACGATTTTTGTGAATATAAGCAATATTTTATAGATACGACCTATTTATTATCCTTGTCCACTAGCGAATTTGGTATATTAAGCTACTTTTCGTAATTTCATGGCTATAAGTTTTATTTACGTTGTAGCCTATAGCGCCTGTAGGCATATGGAGAGTCTTGATGTTGGTCAAACTCGCCCGTTGGTGGCGCAGGCTGGATTTTTATAGTGACACCTGTGGTCTCAGGTGAAGATCTCATTTTCTATGATGTTCTTGATCTCCAGGTTAGGCGCATGCAGCCCCTGGAGTCCACCGTCACACTCGTAATCGGCAGACAGGTATACGCTGCATGTGGGTTGCTTCGGTCACTCGACGATGGCTTTGACAGTTGCTCCTTGGTGAGACTTGAACTCGGGACCTTCTGCTCCCCTACCAGGCTCTTGAAAGAGTTGCCCCCGACAGGACTCGAACTCGGGACATTGAGTTCAGCACTCCAAGACGCTAACCACTTGGCCACTTGTGTACAGAGGCTTTTAAATAATAATGGAAAGATCTGGGCGTGAAGGGGTTAACTAAGTTTTTCCTAAGATTTCCGATTTTTCTGCGTCTGAAGGATCGACATCAGTGTGTTTGTGTTATCCAACGCACGATGATTGGTCTCCGCATGTAGCGTCGATGTCTGATAGCTCGTGTAAAGCAAGATCTATAGACTTTTAATATAGTATGTCTTTTAATATAGTCTAATATAGATAGTATGTCTATTAATCTTGGCTGCGACAGGAAGGCTAGAGGAAGAACGAAGTGAAGGACGTAAGAAAGAATGACAGGCGGAAGGAAGTACGAAGAGAGGAACGAATAGAGGGAAGGAGAGAGCGAGGGAAGAACGGAAGTAGGGAAGCGAGGGAGGAGTGAGGGATAGGGACTGGTGGAGGAAAAAAGACAGAGAGGGATTTACTAGGATAGTATGTCTATTAATCTTGGTGTAAAGTGACCTACTCAAGAGTAATACGACCTGCTCCATGCCTTGTCTGGTACTACTTGCTGTGGGTGGTCATGTCATGAGCTATGTTTGGGGCTGTCACTCACGTATCCTCAGATATGACAGACCCACAAGGCATGTACATCGAGCTACCGATGAAGATATTGATGACATGTAGAAACATTATAGTGCCTGAAGCGTGATGTATACGTATATGTATATAAATCAGATTCACAACACACGGACTCTTCGACCACAAACACCCTTATCCACTATCCTTCCCCCCTCCTCCCCCACACAGCTCCCCGCACATACCCTAACACCTCCCCCTCTTATATCCACGCGCCCCCCTCCTTTCCACCTCTGCCTCATCAAATAAAGGAGTTGCTTAGGATAACCCCTTCCCCTCCCACATTCACACAGACACCACTTAGGTTGTAGGCGGGAGGCGGTAATGATCCCCCCCCCCTATGGAAGGTAGGAGCCCTCCCCTCCCCATGGAAGGTAGGAGCCCTCCCCCCCCATGGAAGGTAGGAGCCCTCCTCCCCATGGAAGGTAGGAGCCCTCCCCTCCCCATGGAAGGTAGGAGCCTCCCGTCCCCACTCTGGTATCGGCAGCAGGGTGGCCATTACAGGCTATACTACCCTCCATTACGCCGCCCTCGCCACAGACTTGACAGGTGCCCGTGAGATCCAGTGCCCACGCCCACAGGTTCCTTCCCGCCGCCGCCGCCGGGCTCCAAGGACAGCGTCGGATAGCTAGATTTTGTATTTTATTTGGTTAGATTTTGCTTTCTTTAGTTTCTTAGAGAGGGATTATGTGCTGCTTGCATGTGCAGCGTCGGTCAGTGTACTTGTTAAATGCGTGTGTCAGAGTTTCGGCGAACCCTTATTAACTCCTTCACACCCAGATCTTTGCTTTGCTATAGAAAATTGCATGTTTTCGAGCCATAAAATTACAAAAAGGAACTGAATATACCATTTTAGTTAGTGGAGAGGATACTAAACAGGTCATATATATTAAATATTGCTTATGTTTACTAAAAATCGTCTAATGGTTCCCAAAATTACAATGAAAATTACGTTCTGGGTCTCAAGGGGTTAAATGCGCGTGTCAAGAGTTTCGGCGAATCCTTATTAACGCCGATGAGATACCAACATATTCTTCTTCTTTTTTAAGGTGTTACTGTGTACGAAGAGATAACGGCGTGTTTCCCTTCAGAAGCAATATTTTTCTTTTCTTTTCTTAATCATGCTTCCTTCAATAACTTATTTTTAGTTTCTTTGCTTTTAAGAGAATTTTGTGTTTCAATCGATATTTTTTCAATTGATTGATCGATGAATTGATCAACAATTTTAAATTAATTGTATGGCTAACAGACGATTTTATGTAGGAAAGACCTGGGCGTGAATGGGTTAAGTGCACATGTGCCATGGATAAAACTGACAACACAAAAACACAACCTCCTTTGATATCTTGGCTATAATCATATAACTGGTTATATGATTATACAGATACAGATACAGTAAGTTATATACAGTTAGATACAGATACAGTAAGCACCTCCCTGGTTTAAGTGTTTAGGATATCAAGCTGCAAATACTCGAGCCAAGGACACTAGTTAATCAGATGTTTTTCCCTCCTTGTAGTTAGGTCTTTAAATATCTATATATACCTGGAGAATATTGGGCGGAAGTCGAGAGCTCATGCATGCATAACTACAGTATATACCAGTATATACTGGTATATACTGTAGTTATGCATGCATGAGCTCTCGACTTCCGCCCAATATTCTCCAGGTATATATAGATATTTAAAGACCTAACTACAAGGAGGGAAAAACATCTGATTAACTAGTGTCCTTGGCTCGAGTATTTGCAGCTTGATATCCTAAACACTTAAACCAGGAAGGTGCTTACTGAAGGACGTAGAATCTAGACTAGACTAGAATAGCACATTATTCTTTACTACTGAACAAGAAATGCTCGAGTGGTTTACCCAAGGTGTGAGATGACTTTTATAATCACTCTGAAAACACACCGTGGCGTTAAAGATTGAAATGTGGACCTTGCCTTGTGCTTGCTATACAGGCGTCTAGCTGGACCACCCTTGCGGCGTGCAGCTGTGTTATTGGTAACGCTGTACGCCTATAACATCTCGCGTCTGCGCCATGTAAACACAGACACCATCATGAAAGTCATTTATTACCATTATTTGTGTGTGTGTGTGTGTGTGTGTGTGTGTGTGTGTGTGTGTGTGTGTGTGTGTGTGTGTGTGTGTGTGTGTGTGTGTGTATGTGTGTGTGTGTCCTTGTAGGTTATATATGTTTCTCTCCCTCCTTGGGGTAATCCATGACTGAACTCCAAAACACGTAACTGTCTTCTGACAAAATGCTCGTAACTCATTGACCATTAAAAAAGACCTAAAGCATAGTCATGGTTAGAAATTTGAGGCGAGGGCAAGATACATAATTTAGATGCATCCTGGTGATTATAAGTTGTTTCTGTGTGTATGTGTATCTATTACGTGATATGCTGCTGAAAAAGCACATCCTTAACTTACTATAACAACCGTGTATCGTAAAGTAACTCATTGTTTTATTAAAGAAACAAAATTATGCGTTTAACCCTTTGAGACCCAGAACGTAATTTCCATTGTAATTTGGGTGCCATTAGTCGATCTTTAGTAAATATAAGCAATATATTATAGCTATGACCTGTTTAGTATCCTTGTCGACTAACTAATTTGGTATATTTAGCTACTTTTCGTAATTTTATGGCTAACAAGAGACGATTTTTTATAGCAAAGGAAAGATCTGGGCGTGAAGGGGTTAAGGCCTAACTTGTTTATCCTTTATTCATGGGTCTTACATTCTCACTCTAAGGCCAAGAGTGCATCATTCAGCGTGAGATGTCAAAACAAGCGCCTCCCCGCATACAAGTTAGCAATGATCGCCGGCGGTGCTGAAGGAGCCACAAGTCATCACTGCAAACCGATTAAGTTTTTTTTTTTTACGAACCGTTTACTAGCCGCTTCACAGAAAATTTATTCATCTAACGCTCAAGGCTTGGAGTTTCATTTTCCCTCGGTAGGATACAAGCTAAAGGTGTATGAATGCAAGGGATGAAGGGTATATTTACGAACAAAATGACTCCCGGTTTAATGAACAAGAGTCCGATGTATAGTGTGATGGAGGTAGGCCGGACTGAAGGTTCTTGTTGTTTGAAAGACAAAATGAACACGAATCCATAGAATGAATCCCACTATACATATGGTAATCACCTTCCTTGAGGCGATATCTAAGAGCTTCTGGAATTTCTGGTGAAGCTACAACTCCCCAGATACTCGCCTCTGTTCCTCTGTTCCCCTCGGGCCGCCTCCACCTATACACAGTACCCGTGATGGTATACAGAGGCACACACAGAGGCGCCGCATTATTCAAGGAGTAATGAGAAGTGAACAGGCAGCCGGGCCACCTCTAATAGCTACATGTAACTTGGGTGAATCTCGTCGGCTGGATGTGTAAGGCAGGGAAGGGTGATGCTAAATCGTGAACTCGGGAGAGATGAAACACAAAGGTTGCTGGAGTTTCACAATCCCCCACTAACCAAGCAGCCCCCCACCCCCCCTTCTTCACCTATGGCTGCCCCCCCTTCACCCATGGCATCCCCACCTCTTCACCCATGGCTGCCCTCCTTCCTTCACCCATGGCTCAGCTTCCTGTCACCACCACAACACCATACATCAGCGTGCATTTCCCCCTCACCATCACCCACAACCACACACACAGACATCCAGGCAAGCAGTCATCCATGCTGTTCCCGCCCCTGTCACCACTCATCGTCATCTGGTAACTCTATAGAGGCGCCACAATCACCAGACCTGTTACCATCACCATTACACCCGATAATAATGACTTTAACAATGGATAATGATGATGATGATGATGATAAATGAGTCACTCACATACTATTCCGATTTTTTGCACGAGTATTTCATAATGATTACAATAATAATAATAATAATAATAATAATAATAATAACAATAATACATAACAATAATAAATAATAATAATAATAATAACAATAATCTATAGCCACTTTCACATTCTATTCCTATTTTCTGCAAACATTTACAAACACATATTCACTTCATATATTCGTAACCTCATCTCCCCTTCACCACCACTGCCATCACCTAGTAACACCACCACCACCTCTAACACCACCACCACTATCACCACCTCTAACCTCACCACCACCACCACCTTTAACACCACCATCACCATCACCACCTCTAACACCACCACTGCCATCACCTATAACACCACTACCACCCTCATCTCTAACACCACCACCACCATCACCTCTAACAACACCACCACCACCACCTCTAACACCCCCACCACCACCCTCACCACCTCTAACACCCCCACCACCACCACCAACCTTACCACCTCTAACACCACCACCACCACCACCATCACCACCTCTAACACCCCCACCACCACCACCAACCTCACCACCTCTAACACCACCACCATCACCATCATCTCTAACACCACCACCATCACCATCATCATCACCTCTAACACCACCACCATCACCATCATCATTACCTCTAACACCACCACCATCACCATCATCATCACCTCTAACACCACCACCACCACCACCTCTATCACCACCACCACCACCACTCTCACTTTTAACACCACCACCACCCTCGCCACCTCTAACACCACCATCACCACCACCATCACCATTCCCCCAGCGCCGCCCATCACTGCACCCCCACCGCCCCCTTCACCACCCCAGGGGCACACGGTTAGCCACCAGGACCGTAAATCCCCAAGTAATCACACGGAAGGCTCACAGGGTATATTTTTCTCCCCTGTTGAGGCATTTAGGTGATTTAATGCCTTTGAAGGGGAATGATATACGCCGGGCAGGTGGCAGGAGCGGTGCCCTGTAAACACTGATCGTTTCTCGCTATTTACATGCTGAGAGGGACGCCCACAGATTGCTTTAAGAGATTATGTGGCTCTTATAGTATGGCCGAGTATGAGACACCGGCTATCTTCTCTCTCTCTCTCTCTCTCTCTCTCTCTCTCTCTCTCTCTCTCTCTCTCTCTCTCTCTCTCTCTCTCTCTCTCTCTCTCTCTCTCTCTCTCTCTCTCAAGGTATGTACGTTATTGCACAATCTCTTCCTCGTCAGCAAGCACATCCGGATCTCCTCTTCGGTGGCTTCCCTTAAGGATCACTTCTAGTACCGCCGCTAATCAATTTTCACAGTTATATACCTTCGTTCCAACTCAACAACACAAGTTTAAGTAGGTCTCGTCAACTCAGGTTTAAGATACCCATGCCATATGTGTTTACCTGTGATTATTTACCAATCCTAGGAATGACCGAAAAGGCGTCACAATATATGGATAATGTATACAGGACAACAATGCTCCTCTTCTCCGCCCGCAGTTCCCTCACAATTTGCCGTTGTTGACATATCCGTGATAATGAGTGACGCGTGACATTATATTATAGTCAGTGTGTGTGTGTGTGTATGTGTGTGTGTGTGTGTGTGTGTGTGTGTGTATGTATGTGTGGTGTGTGTGTGTGTGTGTGTTTCTTTACATTTGAGCCTATAGCGCCTGTAGGCAGTGGTGATCCAGGGCTCGGATGGTAGGCTCTGGAGGTTCCCTAGAAGGCTGCTGTGATGGTTGGCTCTCGCCCGTGGTGACGCAGGCAGGATTTTTATAGTGACGCCTGTGATTAGAGAGAGGTTCATGCCGCCCCCTGTGTCCTCCGATGCACTCGCAATCGAAGGTAGAGTTAATGGACAGAGCATCTGAGCTCTGCGGTACGTGTTCTTAGGCCACTCGACGGTGCAGAAAGGTTTTGCTTTTCGTCGGGGATCGAACTCAGGTCACCGAGAACGCCAGTCGGAGACGCTAACCACTCTGCTACCGCCTCCCCGAAATGTGTGTGTGTGTGTGTGTGTGTGTGTGTGTGTGTGTGTGTGTGTGTGTGTGTGTGACTGTCATCGAGTGAACTAGCTCGTTTATGCAACTATAGTACTTACTAATGCAATTCCATGACATCACTCCCTATACCTCTTAGCCTCAGTAAATAAGTTATCGCCCGTCAGGGTGGCAAGGTTGGTAGAGACGTGAGCTCGCAATGTGCAGCGTCCCTGTGCATTCGGTCAGCGGTTCGAGTCCGCCTAGTTCGTGCTGACGTGGCGGCGCTTTGTATAGTCAATAACCTTGTAGTTGGTACTTGCAAAGTGTATAGATAGGATGAAAATCTTATCTTATCTTAATTAAGTTATCGATAGCATCATCCTCCGTCCGCCTCTTGTCGACTAATCTCACTTATGTCAACCCCTCAACCCCACCACTGTCTAAACCTCACTTGTTTCTCAAGCCAACCTGCTCCATCTCCACCCACCCAACTCTTCTCATTCACGTAACATTTTAATTGTCCCAACCTTCAGCTCCAACCTTATTCCGCTACGATATACCAAAGGCTACTGTATACAGTAGTCTTTGGCTGTACATATAGTATGAATTCAAATACAGTGTGAGATTTATTACAATCATATCAAAATCCTTACATAGACTTCTTTAATCAACGTTCAACGCTTGCTCATTCATTATTCACATTATTCACTAAGTCGAGCTACGTTCACTGCTCACTTTCGTCTTCCTCACCTACGCAGACCCAATGAGTGAAGGTGGCGACAGGGTGTTATAACCAATGCATCAGGGCGTGGGTGTGTCAGGGTGAGTCGGGGTGAGTCAGGGTGAGTCAGGGAGAGATAGGGCTTGGCGGTGGGTGAGTCAGAGCATGAGGACTAACAATAGGGTTTTTGTTCAACATACAAATCCTGGGACAGCGGTTAACGTACATTACTATTATCATCATCATTTTTTGCCATCATCGTCACATGAGAAAGAAACAGAAGCAGGGAGTTTACCAATGGGATATAAACTTTCTATTAGAGTCTATTTTTTTTACCGAGGCGAAAATTCCAATCTATCTTAATATAGCTAGAATTATCACGCAGTAGCTTGGCTGTTATGCCCCTAAAGCGGATAGTTACGTCTACGTATAGTTTCCTTTCATTTATTTACCCCTGTGAAGGGAGGACATTGGATAAAAATGCTGCTTGATCTTTACTCGTGTTGGTATTGTTGTTTTCTTTGTTGTTGTTGGAAATTAGGTTATCAGAAAGTCAAGTAAAAGAAGAACTTGTCTTTTAATCAGAGAGTGGTGACTATGTAAAACTGTAAAGTCAAAAAGGCTATGGTGGGCTGGTATGGGACGTAAGGAGGGTGGCGGGTGGTGGGTGGTGGGCTGGTATGGGCGTAAGGAGGGTGGCGGGTGGTGGGTGGTGGGGGGAGGGCGACGAAGTGGTGGTAATAAGTGGTAATGACGGGGTGTGAGGCCGACGGGAGACTGACCAGAAGCGGTGCTGTCATGTCCATCGTCATTATGGAAGAAGGCAAGTGACGAGGCGAGGGTTGGTGTGCGGCCCTCCGAGAACAAACTCACGGTATGACACACATACACACACACACACACACACACACACACACACACACACACACACACACACACACACACACACACACACACACACACACACACATCAATTTAAGGAACAAAATCACATGAATACAGGTACGCATACAGAAACAAACGAGTATAGCTGAGGCTCTGTATGCTAAAACTAGGTAAATACACACACACACACACACACACACACACACACACACACACACACACACACACACACACAGCCTGTATCACACCCAACAGACACACGGCAGCAGTAACACCAATCCTATATCCCAGCCTCACTCTGTCCTTCGTATAACTCAACCACGTCTCTCCCCTTCGCATTTTTCCCTCACTCCGTGTTACCCTTAGCCCCCGCCTTCCCCCTTGGCCCCGCAGCTGCCCTAGCCGCCCCTCGCCTCCCCGGCCAGATAAGGGATAGCGCTGAGCCCGGGATCCTGGAGGGGGAGGCACCTTCACGCCTCACTGACTATCAGCTGTGAACAAACGCTCCTGCTGAATGTTAATGTTGACACCGGCCACGCCCACTCTCCCTCCCCCTTCCCTCTCCCTCTCTCTCTCTCTCTCTCTCCCTCCCCTCCTCTGCCTTTCTCTCTCTTTCTCTCCGTTATTCTCACTTTCCCTTTTCATCTTAAACCTTCCTGACGGCTCTGATTCCAGCATTCCCTCTCTCTCTCTCTCTCTCTCTCTCTCTCTCTCTCTCTCTCTCTCTCTCCTCTCTCTCTCTCTCTCTCTCTCTCTCTCTCTCTCTCTCTCTCTCTCTCTCTCTCTCTCTCTCTCTCTCTCTCTCTCTCTCTCTCTCTCTCTCTCTCTCTCACACACACACACACACACACACACACTGCTTCCTCACGAACAAATGTTTTCCCTTCCTCCTGAGAATCGCTTTGACGTGCACCTCATCATGGCGTCTTTGGTTTTCGTTGCCTCATGACGCGTACACGGATGAATGTTAGGAAAGTTAGGTATGTAGTGATGTGGGTGAATCTAAATGTCGCCGATGAGGACACTTAGCTTCAATGATGTCACCTCTATATATGTGCTGCGAATATATGCATCGAGGACAGTACACCTTGTCCTCGCTTATTGTGATTTTTGTTCGTGCCTACGTAAAATAAGTGTCAGCATCAGTCACAGTGTGTTTTGTGTGGTAATTTTGGGTTGCGTCTGTCATAATTTTGGCCAAGATCCTGCACCTGAAGTGTAAATTATATAGAATACAAAAAAATACTTCCGACGAGGTGCACTGGCCTCCTCTCAGACGGAACTCCAACCACCATGAACATGAAATTTTCAAAAGAATAGTAATCTTTGAAGGTAAACACCGCATACAGCTTAGAAGAAATTTTCAAAAGAATAATAAACTTTGAATTTAAACACGGCATGCAGCTTCCACGCGACTGCTAAGTATATGATCCCAGCCATAGTGACACTCCCACAAGCAGCACAAGGTATACAGTAGAGGTCATGGTTGCTTCCAGACGGCTGTCACACACCAAGACATTGAACCGGATCCAAGAAACAGATCAACAAAGAACACTGGAACTTCCCGCGCTCAAGATTATAGGACAGTATTTAGATAGGACAGTATTTAGATAGGACAGTATTTAGATAGGACAGTATTTAGATAGGACAGTATTTAGATAGGACAGTATTTAGATAGGACAGTATTTAGATAGGACAGTATTTAGATAGGACAGTATTTAGATAGGACAGTATTTAGATAGGACAGTATTTAGATAGGACAGTATTTAGATAGGACAGTATTTAGATAGGACAGTATTTAGATAGGACAGTATTTAGATAGGACAGTATTTAGATAGGACAGTATTTAGATAGGACAGTATTTAGATAGGACAGTATTTAGATAGGACATTATTTAGATAGGACAGTATTTAGATAGGACAGTATTTAGATAGGACAGTATTTAGATAGGACAGTATTTAGATAGGACAGTATTTAGATAGGACAGTATTTAGATAGGACAGTATTTAGATAGGACAGTATTTAGATAGGACAGTATTTAGATAGGACAGTATTTAGATAGGACAGTATTTAGATAGGACAGTATTTAGATAGGACAGTATTTAGATAGGACAGTATTTAGATAGGACAGTATTTAGATTGTAGTAACCAGGACCAGAATCCCTGTGCGTGACTTGCAGGGAAAAACAGAGACGCAAACTGATACTGTTACGGGAGGCACAGTTAAGGTTTTATGTAAGGCTACTAGTTTTTATAAGAGATGTAAATATACTTTAAACAATTGGGAGACACAACACCAACCATCGCATTGGTGTGGTCAACTTATACTTCTAAGATAATATGCGGCATGGCCAATGACACTTGACCGGGAGTTGTTATGTCACAGCATTCTCTCCCTTAGCACAACTGTATTATATACTCGTATTTTCTAAGCTTACATACGGGGACTGGCAATTAGCTGGCTTCTGTATTTTTTTCTACCCTCGGCCAGTCCTCGATGATGTAAATGAATAGAATGAAACGAAAATGTTGTGAAGTGTGTATACTGTAAACTGAAAGCCACATGTCAGCTTGGCTACATGGTGTGTGGTGGCGTCATTTACAGTCCGCAATGTCAGTATTTCCCAAGATTAATAGACATACTAGACATACTATTAAAAGTCTATAGATCTTGGTATTTCCCTTCTTTTGACGAGTATCTCACGGGAAAATGCATCCCAACGAGTCTGTTTGCCTTCCGTGCATGGTGGCTTTTTGATGGTACAAGGTCTTATAATAAAAAGTCAAGATATTCCCCGTATTGTAAGTGATTGTAAGTTTCCAGAGATGCTTCACTGGGTTGTGATGGCCTACGGGTGTTGAAGGAAGACATGTTTCCCAAGCGTCTCATGCAAACTGTGTGGAAAACAATTAAATAACCTTTACCTGCCATAAATAATATCCTTTGTTTGTCACATGATTTGTTAATATGCCTGATGCGCTGCCATGAGAGGCGAAAAAAGAAAGGTCGACCACTATAACCTGTCGAGAGAGAGAGAGAGAGAGAGAGAGAGAGAGAGAGAGAGAGAGAGAGAGAGAGAGAGAGAGAGAGAGAGAGAGAGAGAGAGAGAGAGAGAGAGAGAGAGAGAGAGAGAGAGAGAGAGAAAAAAAAAAACCGAATGTAATATTAGAACCTTTTTTTTGTAGTTTGATTCTACTTTCATCTGCATCACGCTCATCTTTCTAAACGCTGCGTGGGGTGCGCGAAGCCATTCCACTTTATAAACGCCTAAAAAAGATCCGTTGAGGGAATGTATTAAGACACAGGAAGGCTGGCAAGTGTGTGTGTGTGTGTGTGTGTGTGTGTGTGTGTGTGTGTGTGTGTGTGTATGTGTGTGTGTGTGTGTGTGTGTGTGTGTGTGTCTGTGTGTGTGTGTGTGTGTGTGTGTGTGTGTGTGTGTGTGTGTGTGTGTGTGTGTGTGTGTGGATGAATAAGTGCAGTGAGGAGATGCGGAAATGAGAGTGTTGAGTATTTGTTTATTTGGCACCCTCATCTTCCTCTTCCACCGCCCTGTTCTTCCATGGTGCCCCCTGAGCCCCTCCTAGCGGGACCCGAACCCTGACGCAGCATTCGCACCCCATTCCGTCCCGCCACGATCTCTTTTTTCCTTCCCCTCCTCCGACAACTTGACCTCCATCATCCCTGCCTTTGACGCGCACCCAACCGTCCCTCACACAGCCTCTTCGGTTCCCTGGTGCATAACGAGACACACGGCCTATAGACACACCCTCAGGCCTATACATGTGCCTCCTTATACCACACAGCATCTCGCCTCATCTCAACGCACTTCAAAGACTTCCGCTTCCTCTTCGGTTTCTCATCACAGTTCGATATAACAACATAAAAGTGTCTTTGCTTTATGTTGTCTGAATGCCAGCTTCGACCCACCCCGTTCCCAGCCTTGAGTCTCTAGTGGGGGGGAAAAAGTCATGAGTCAGCGTGAGGAGCGGCGGCGGGTCTAGGTGACAGAGGAGAGAGCGCAGGACACACATCCCTGCCTGGCGCTGATGTAAAGACGCTGGAGCCATGTGGTTTGGGACTTGCAGCGCCGCTTTGCTACACAGATTTGCACGTTAACCCCTTCACGCCCAGATCTTTCCTTTGCTATATAAAATCATATGTTGTTAGTCATAAAATTACGAAATGTAACTGAATATACCAAATTAATTAGTGGACAAGGATACTAAACACGTCATATCTATTAAATATTGCTTATACTCATTAAAATTGCCTAGTAGTATCCAAATTACAATGGAAATTACGTTGTTGGCCTCAAGGGGTTAAAGGGAACTAATGACTCCTGACTGTTATGACGCGCCGATGATTCGCTGTTCATGCTGCGACTGTGTTCCTTGTATGTGTGTGTGTGTGTGTGCATGTGTGTGTGTGTGTGTGTGTGTGTGTGTGTGTGTGTGTGTGTGTGTGTGTGTGTGTGTGTGTGTGTGTGTATGTGTGTGTGTGCGTGTGTGTGTGTGTGTGTGGTCTAGAAAGCTTGTAATATTGTCTATATAGTGGGTTTTTTTCCTGCTATATATGGCGTCGAGTGCCTGCAATGACGCGGCCTTGAAGCAATACGTCAATAAGGGCCATTTTGTGGTGTGTTCACGAATTTTTTGACACTGGTCGGGAACAGTGTAGTAAGGACGAGGCAGGGACTGAGGATAATGTCACCTTTGTCCTTAACCCTTCACGCCCAGATCTTTCCTTGGCTATAAAAAATTGTCTGTTGTCGAAAATTAAGAAAAGTAACTGAATATACCAAATTAGTTAGTCGACAAGGATACTAAATAGATCATATCGATAAAATATTGCTTATATTTACTAAAAATCGTCTCATGGCAGCCAAATTACAATGGAAATTACGTTGTGGGCCTCATGGGGTTAATACGCAAGACACGAATTCGCCTCAATTTTTCTATGTTGTGTGACTTCCATATAAGGTTAGGCTGGAAAACAACAACTGGCGTGCTCTGTTCCGGTGTGTTTGTAAAGCTTAGCGCGTATTTCAGGGTGTTGTGAAGTCGGCTGTCAGTATTGAGTTCGCTTAGAATTTAATGTCGTATTCCCGGAACTGAGGACCTCACCACCCGGCGCACTGGTGTTGATGTTAGTGCAGAGTCAATAGGGAGCTTTGAAAGGAGGCTAGACAATTTCATGGATGGGGATGAAAGGTGGAAGTAGGTAGTATTAAGTAATAGGAACTACTACGTGTATATAGGTCTCATGGCCTCTTGTAGCTTCCTTATTTTCTTATGTTCTTATGAGATGGTGTGGGTGTGGGAAGGTGATGGCGTAGCTAAGGACGTATACAAAATTACAAATGATTTCATGATGAGCGGATTAGAGCTGCTTTTCTTTATGTATAAATCAAGGGAAACATTATGCATGTTCGATAATTTAAAAATCATACATAGAAATTTTTTATCTGTGTATGTGTTTCAATGATCATAATTGTATAGTGTGAATTTGCGTATATTTATTTGGCAGTCGCAAGAGGGGAATAAAAAGAATTATACTCTGTTTTTTTGAACGAGGTGAAAAATCCTGACCCCTTGCCACTTACTGACTGATATTTGATGCCAGAAGGGAATACTACGCTTCTTCTTAATTTCAGTTGTATTTTATCACAGTCAACCATATTATCAGGTAAATAGAGACATAACTTTAAGCATGAGACCTTAAAATAGAATGGAATATTCGTCTAGCTAAAAAAATAGACTATAGTTCATATTTTGCTATACAATTTTCTCACCAGCGATTGCCACTTTGCTATCGCCGCGAAGGTGCGCTATAATGTTGTTGTTGTACCCAGGTATAAGGCGCCCCCCGACGCTCGATGGGGCAGCCACTAATCTATTTGTTGATTTGTGTGTATCAGTGATCGACAGGCTGTAGTGTGTACCTTGTGGGACCCATGTGGCTCAGCAGATATTTTGGTTTTCCAACGTATACAGTATATATTGTTGAAAAGAAATGAGTTCCTGCAATTTCATGTGTTTATAATTTAGCTATTTGTGTTATATATTGTTGAAAAAAAAAAAAAGTCTGCGGTTTTACGTGAAAGCATATGCGTTATTTTTTCTGTTACTTCTTATTGTCTTTGCATATAACGCTATTTCCAGCCGTTTATCATTCGTAAAATAAAATATAAAGCTTGATGAATGCTTCGGAATCATAATTCTTCATCCATTCCCAAAACAAGAACTGAACAAGTACTGTGCTAGTCTTTTAACCCCTTGACGCCCAGATCTTTCCTTTACTATAAAAAATCGTATGTTGTGAGTCATAAAATTACACAAATAACTTAATATACCAAATTAGTTAGTGGACAAGGATACTAAACAGGTCATATCTATAAAATATTTCTTATATTAACTAAAAATCGTCTAATGGTACCCAAATTACAATGGAAATTACGCTCTGCGGTCTCAAGGGGCTAAGAGAGAAAACAAGAAAGTATAGCCGAGATAGACGTAATTATAAAAATTACGTCTATCTCGGCGATAATTTCTTGTTTTCTCTCCTAAAAGACTTGCACATTTCCTGCCAAATAAGGTAACAATGAATGATTGATTAATTATCAATATTTTTATCTTCCATGTCATTTTCTGTATTGAGTTTGGCGGAAGCAAACAGACATATAACTTTGGTGATTAAAGAAGGCGGAAATCAGACTCAATCTTATCAGTCTTTACTCTCTTATTGGAAAAAAGACATTAAAATTAAGACATAAGAGATAATACTGACCCTTACGCTTGATTTAATACACCAATTTGATTTCATTACCGAATGCGTATAATACGACCACATAATACGCAGTGAACGCGGAACGTTTGATCGCCTGTTTGACTTAGACTCTTGATGTCATTCCTCTGTGAGTGACGTGACGCCCCGGGAACACGAGGTGACCGCGCGTCTCGGGCGGCTCGCAACATCAGTGTCAGGGAAAAAAATAATGATGTTCATAGCAATAATAATTTTGATATTAAATATTACAGTAATAATGATACTAGTAATAAAGGTAATGGCGATAGTAATAATAATAATGATAAAATAATAATAATGATAAAAAATCATTATTATCATGATTGTAACAATACTATTATTGCTATTTTGATTGGTAATAATACTTAATGTTATTATTATTATTGTTATTATTATCATCATCAGAATTATTGTTACTTTTACTAGTATTATTATTTTCATCATCATTATTATCAACAGTGTTATTGCTATTATCATTATTATTACCACTATTATTATAATCATTTATCATAATTATAAACCAAACAATTAATGTAAAGATTAGTGATGATAATGATGTTAAAATTATGATAATGAGAGTAATGATAATAATGATAATAATCGTTATAGTTAATACTAGTAATAATGGTGATGATAGTTATAATGATAATAATAAAAATGCTGTAAATAAAATAATAATAATTATTATAATAATAGTAATGCCAATGAATCATAATATTAATATGATCATGATACTATTACTATTACTACTACTACTACTACTACTAATGATAATAATAACAATAATAATGATAATATTAATAATAAAAAGATAATAGCAAAGATAATAATAGCTATATACTGATGGTGAGGATGATAAAAATGATAGAAATGATTATTTTGATGATAATGATGATAATGAAAATTATAACATAATGATAATGATAATAAGTCCTTGCGAGTAACCTAACTCCTCAGTGTAATCTTCCACTGCATGCCTTGTATCCCTTTCCTCTTTATTTTGTATGACAGTTATCTCTCTCCTGTCGCTGGTGGCCGCGTGTGTCATGTCTGTCACGGCGCCACACAGCCGGGTCCTCCTCTCACCCATAGACGCTCGCCTCGTGCTCATATACGTAATCTAAGTGCTAAGTAGACGGCCCTACAGGGACTATATTTGTATTGTCCTTTATTTTCCCTTATTTGTTATCTTTCTTCCCTATCTTTTCTTTTTATCCATCTCTGTTATTTTATTTTTATTTCTTTTTTCTCACTTCTCCAAATATTTTTTTACCTATGCTTTCATTTTCATCCTTTTTTGTTGTATATTTTTCATGGTTTGAACACACGTAGTTTCTCAGTATAGATTTAATTCAGCAGATACTCTCGGTATTCCCATCTTTCTAATCTAAGGCTCAGACGATAACTTTTGTTTTTCTGCTACACTGGTGAATTCCGCAAGTTTACAGATTTTTTTCTATTTTCTCACTCGCGACTATAGAAACTTGCAAGAAAAAAAAGCGGTTCAGTTAAAAACCTTTTGATATCTTAGTTGATTTATGTTTCTCTCTCTTTCTCTCGCACTCTTTTGCTCACACACACACACTCACACATACACACACACACACACACACACACACACACACACACACACACACACACACACAAATACAGCTGTGTCTTCACGGAAATACGTCATCGTTACATGTATCACTCGTGTTGTGTGTCATACCACTTTTTTCCCGATGAGAATGATGTGGCATTGAGTGATAAAGTGTCGCGGCCTCAAGGAAGTGTTGGCGCGACGGCGGGGCAGATCAAAGGGCGGGAACAGTTAGCAAGTTAGCAAGTTTATTGAGAAAAGGTGGAGGAATACAAAGAGGGGGGGTGGGAAGAATACAAAGTACAGAAATACAGAAATACGGAATCAGAAAAATAAGTAGCCGGGCACAGTTCATTACCTTCAGCAATATATAGTGAGATTATCCCTTCTCGTGTATCTGTTTTGAGGGCGCTCCAGCCGCTCGCCCCTGAGTATATATAACAGCGCGGACAAACCCACCCCTTTGCCATTGCGATTAATTAACCCCTTCACGCCCAGATCTTTCCTTTGCTACATAAAATTGCCTGTTGTTAGCCATAAAATTACGAAAAAGTAACTTAATATACCAAATTAGCTAGTGAACAAGGATACTAAACAGGTCATATCTATAAAATATTGCTTATATTAACTTAAAATCGTCTAAAGGTGGTCAAATTACAATGAAAATTACGTTCTGGTTCTCAAGGGGTTAATGCCGTTTGCCTTATCTCACACAACAACCGCTGCATGTGTCTGTCTCCGCCACGGCATGAGTTACTAAAGCGCTGCGGGGGCAATGCATGTGTTGCGAGACGGAGAGGAAGGGAAGGTGTGATGAGAGGGGAAAATCAAGGCCTTTGTGCGTCGCGGGGCAGGTGAGGGATAAGGAAACTATTTTATACAGATGAAATAGTTACCCTGATATAAAAACGGCTGGCACCCACATTCTGGAGAAAGGATGCCTGTGCCAAATGCTTGTATGTCTGGCATTAGTTAATGACCAATCGTGCAGTTGATTGCCGTAAAGTCTATAGCTTTTCCTGCATTTTATCAAGGCTTCAACAAAGTTTATCCGTGAGTGGAGCATAACTGCATGAATATAGTGAAATGTTGAAGCAGAGTTATGTTCGAATTGTGTGCTGGTGAATAGTAAGTTCTTAGTCTTGTTTAGAGGTGTTTGAGACAAGGGGCAGGGCCGCCATGCCCCGTGAGAGGCTCAAACATTGCGGCTCAATGAAATCATCTTTGCCATGCAGGGAGCGCAACAGTTTAGGTGGTGATGCACTTAGTCCAGCCCGAGTAAAATCTTCCAAATATGATGTGAAAGACTCCGTTAGTAAGAATAGACTGCTGTCAGGCGGTGCTGCGTTCGTGCGAGTATTTCTTTTTTTATATATTAAGGAAACAAGTGCGAAATAGAATGAAACCTTAACCCCGCCCTAGCTTTCCCTGTTGTTCTCTTTCTTGATCATATCAGCGTAGTCTGGCTAACTCACAGTAGTTAATTAGAAAGCGCATTTTAGATCCCTAAACACAAATAGGAAAAAATATAAATGATTTGTTCTATAGTAAAATACACACTTGCTCAAAATGAACAGTCGTAGCACCTGCATGCACAGACACAGCGTCCCTTGGCCTAAGTGTACCAGTATGTTACACAGGTGATGTAAGTAACATAATGCCTATCAACTAATGAGGAACTTGTCTGATGTGCTTATGTCTGCAGGTATTGTTCACAAGCACCCAAGGAGAGAATAATGGCGAGCATTGCATTCCAAGCTATATATAAAATGTCTCATGAAAAAATGACGCCTGCTTTGTATAGTTGAAGTAAGAAGAGGCTCTGGTATATAGATGGAGACTTAAGGTCTTGAGTGGCAGGGTTGACCCTGGGTGTGCTGGGAAGGTGTCAGTGGTAGCAAGGGTTTGACTTACAATGGGACAGTCTTTGTTTCAAGCTGATGATGTCTTGCAGGTTGTGTGCCATGGTGGCACGAAAGGAACATATATATTTTTACATCAGTGGAGGTTAATGTTGCTGTTCTTGAAGACGAATAGGAATTCTATCGCGATATATAGTGTGGACAGGACGATCTCCCTGGGAAGGCCTGTGCGGCGTGCGTGTATCATGATTGGCTGACCGGTCCGCCATTGTACCCATGAGGAGAGTATGGGGCATCGCTTCTCCTTCACCAACACATCCATGCCGAACAGTGCAGCAGTGACTTTACCTGACTTTTCGTGGTCGTGGTGGTCCGAGTCGGAGGTGTTGGTGTGGTCACCCACCGAGCCAGGGCTCTGAGGGCCGTCCAGCCCCAGCGCGTCCCTGCGAGCCATGCCAAAGTCCCCGAGGTGGCGCACCCCGAGCCCCGGGGGCGACAGGCCGAGCAGGGGTGGGTGTAGAGCCCCCTGGAGGCCTGCGAGGGCGGAGGGCAGCGGGTAGTGGTGCAGCGGCGGGTAGGGCAGAGAGGGCAGCAGTGGGGGTGGCAGGCCGGGCAGGTGTGGTAGGAGGTAGGTGTTGTACAGGTGTGGCAAGTTCAGCCCGAGAGGTGCCAAGGACCCGCTGCCCCCGCCGCCCACATCCTTCCCGCCACTCGCGTTGCCGCCGCCCAGCAGGTACTCCATGGCGAAGCTCTTGCCCCGCTGCCCCATGGGGAGGCTGGTGGCCGTGTTGCCGGACATCCCAGGGTACATACACTGGACGCGCCGCAGTCCCAGATGTAACCGAACAAGTGTCACCAGTAATTAATGTCCAAGCTGTGCACTTCCCATTAACACGAGTTGCTCGCGTGTCTTTCACACTAATCAGGAGTACATGAACGTGTCTCAGCGAACCACAGACTTGGCCTTGCTCGGCGCCGCTCACGTCTCTCCCTCGGGACTTCTCAGGGCGACTTGAAGATCCTGTTCGCCCTCTGGACTGCGTCTCCCGCCAGTAGCCACAGATCTGATAACAGCGTAGCGAGCACGCCATAAGCCGCCGAGGTGTGGGGCCCCGCCCCCGCCCGCCACGCCCACCTGCCTTCATTGGTCGGCGCCTGAGAGGTTAGCGCTGCGTGGCGCGGGAGTGGCGGGCGTGGCGGCAAGGCTCCACCTTCATCGTTACACCGCGTCAAATAGGGGAGGAAGGACCGCCTTGTGGTAAATTATGAAAGAGGATTGTGTTTCTGCAGGAAATTGACGCCCCATTATTGTAGGGTCGCCTCAGTCAGGCCTACTGTCCGCTAATCGACATTTTTAGCAGCGCGATGAACCTCAGGTGTGTAACATTGGAATTCGCACCTGAAGATAAAGATACCAGGGGTCATGGCTCCCGATGGGCGGCTTGCATAGGCTGGGGTGGTAGGAACAAGGGCTGGCCGCTTGTTCAGTATGTTGGAATGAGGCCCAGCCCCTCCCTCCCTCCCTGGCCGCTCGTCGCTAGGAGCTGTTCAAGAAGGGACACTGCATGGGATCCTCAGTGTTAGGTTATCGGCAAGGCTTCTTGATAGGACGATGGAAGTAGCTGACACCTTATTGTTGCAGGGGGTGAATTTTGTCAAGCTTGATAAAAGGTAATGTCTTGCATGGGAATCAATTGGCTGTTGATAAGGCCCTGCCAAACCTCTCACGAAGAATGTGTCGGAGAGCAGGTGGACTGCCATAATTAGGGAGGCGCGTCAACAATAGGGTAACCAGCTTACACTGCCATTGCATATTTTTGTTGACCAGCGTGGGAGAGGCTCAAGCTGCCTGTCTTCCATAGCGCGGCCTCGAGCTGTTGGATTTGTATCACACATGTTGTCATTCTCTCTCCCAAGGCTAAGGGAATAGAATATCTTCCTTGGTCTTGTTTCCTCTTGTTCTCCTCCTTCGTGCAGGATAGTCTTATCCTCGTGCACCTGACTGCCCACCTGCCTATGCACATTGACTCACGCGTATCATGCAGGGAGTATATATAGGGAGTCATGGTATGAATAATTACTCACCCATCTGTTCCTCATCCATCTGAGAAGGTCCATCATCTGTTACCAAAGTTACAGCTTTTGACAGACTCCACGCTCAGACCTCTCCTCAGTACGCCAAGTTGTGTACGGCGCCTGTCACCACGCATTCAACAAATGTTATAATTTATGGTGAGCATTAGTATAAATCACAATCAACTTGGAATGCTGTAATCGACAGTCGGAAAGAAAGTATCAAGAAAAAAAGTAACATTAAAAATTTTGGTTACGGTAGGTAACGTTTTATAAACGTTATTATTAACCTGTTACCTTATACTTCCAATATTTGGTTCCCTTGTTATACTTTATTTCCTACATTCGCTGTGATTACGGCCATTCACTATAACCTTACACTCGCTTCTCCTTACAATGATTGGCCATTACCCGCAGTCACCATTCATAACGACTCTGCTTTGTATACAAAGCAGAGTTTCGATTTCCTGTATACAGGAAGCCGTTTTACGACGGGTATAAATGGATTCTGGACTTACTAACTGAGAACGTATTTCGCCGCGGTGCAGAAGCCAGCCAGTGTATGATGGTGGGAAGCAACACACACCCTCTTGGCTTTGTACAGGAGGCGCGGGGCATGGGAGACGCGGAACTGTGGCTTAATATCCTTGACGGTGTTGTGGTCAGAAAGGTTTCACAGCTCTTCAAGGCTTCCATTGTAACACTATACACTGGTGACTCGGTGTGTGTGTTGCATTATTTGTCATCTCTATACGTAAGAGGAAAACAAGACCTTGTCTAATTCTAACCCGAGGTGCAATCAATTTTATAACACACTGATTGCTTAATGGCAAGATTACACGACACTCCACGGCAACTCTTGGTTAAGCTTTTTTTTATCTAAATTTTATACTGGCTACTGAAATTTGAGCTTGTAATGAATTTTATATTTATATCAAGGCGTCTCGCTTCGAAGGAAAAAAAAATTGATGAAGCTCCTTCAGATACGCCCATTAAAATCAATAACATTTTAATTGTAGAATTGGATCACGGCTGAAAATTATAAGAGAGAGAGAGAGAGAGAGAGAGAGAGAGAGAGAGAGAGAGAGAGAGAGAGAGAGAGAGAGAGAGAGAGAGAGAGAGAGAGAGAGAGAGAGCGAGAGAGGGCAATAAGGGGTGATAGGGAGTTCATTGTGACTCAGAGTAAATCGAGTGTTGCATCCTTGCCGCCATGCACTTCCTTCCTACTATGACGTTCATTTGAGCTGCAGCATCACTATTTTACATCCAAACCAGACTAGAAAGCGGCACCAAGACTACCAGCTTATAGGGGGAAATTGTCTGATATATAGTGTTGTCAATCCACTTTCTGATTACCTGACTCATACCAAGAATAATGCATGAAAAGAGACATCATTGATCACCCTGAAGTTTAGTGCTAGAATATATTGACAAACATAGAAGCAGACATAGGTATACATACACTCTTAGAAAAAAAGGGTAGGAAAAGGGTAGAAAAAGGGTATTTGTAGTTATGAAATACTGCTACCTTTTTTCTACCCTTACAAATATACCCTTTCGGATCGACGCAAATATACCCTTTTGTAACCCTCTCGTCTAAAAAGGGTAGATAAAGGGTAGATGAAGGGTATAATCGGCAGCATCTACCCTCCAGCCTGGACATAGGGTTTAAAAAGGGTAGTGATGGTGCGATGTAGCAATTCTACCCTTAATATAACCCTTATTTCTAAGAGTGTACATGGTATACAGGTGGTACAATAGTGGTATATGTTATAGTGATAGAGATGGTGGTGGTGGTATAATATAGAGGTGTTTATATCTATAGTGGTGTTGTTATTGATAGGGATGGTGGTGATGGTGTAATAGTGGTATAGTGTTGGTTAGACATACTGATAAGTGCATGGTGTAACGCTATAGCCCGGTATGTTACGTGTATCTGTCTATATAGTTTCTCAAAGAAGAAAACCAGTGACCAAAGACATTTAATACGTATGCTTAACCCTTGCACGCCCAGATCTTTCCTTTTCTATAAAAAAAAATGTATGTTCTTAGCCATGAAATTACGAAAAGTAACTTAATATACCAAATTAGTTAGTGGACAAGGATACTAAACAGGTCATAACTATAAAATATTGCTTATATTCACTAAAAATCGTCTTATGGTACCCACATTACAATGGATATTACGTTCTGGGTCTCAAGGGGTTAATGGGTAATGTCTTTTACTGTATTTACATCATAGGGGACTGGTCTAGGGCAGTTAAAAAAATACAATAAGCCCGCCTATTGCCAGTCCCCGTATAAAAAATGAAAAAAAGGCATCAAATAGTATAAGTTGGGGACTTTGGTTTATAGGAGGTGGTTTGCGTTACCGTAGATAACACTATAGTTACCACCTGCATTATTGTAATGTCGCCAGGCGCCATATATTACGAATTATAGCATCACTACTGATTTTATGTGCCACTGAAGATGATACACAGTATAGTTTATAATCATGACTGTATAATCAACCCTGTGTCAGTGTTGTTTTATGCTTTGTATCTGCAAGTATAAATTGTTTCAAATTTCACTACTCGTTTTTTTTTCGCGCGACGACAGTGTAGCGTATAGTTAGCGTATACTGTGCGAAATTATATCTACAATATCACTTCACTTCACTTAGTTTTCGATGCAGTGCCGACAGATGGAATTAGGGAATATCATGATAACAATTATGATAAGGATTAACAACTATATACAGGTAGAAGAAAGAACGTATTACCGGACAGCATTCAAGGGCGTGAGATGAATGGAGGTGATGATGAGTGCAGAGGTGAGAATGAAGGAATCTATAAGTATAAGAGTGACTTTTGGGAGCTAAGCGACTGTTAGACTGACTGACTGACTGATTGATTGATTAGCTGACTGACTGACTTAATGGATGAATGAATGACTGCACTATAACTCACTCACTCGCTCACTCACTCACCCGCTCACTCACTCACTCGCTCACTCACTCACCCACTCACTCATTCTATAGGGGAGAGAATGATAACTCAGGTGCTCACTGTTGCCGCGTCATCACGTATACGGATGTGTACGTGGTCTTTCTCTTATATAGTGACCTCGAGATCATATAGTGGCGACAGACCGACAGACTCTTCTCAGCAAGCTTGAGGCCTTACTAACTTTTTCTCTTGTGTGTGTGTATGCGTTTGTCCCACCTTGCGTTCCATGTTTTATAATTGTGTA